>CM035406.1:110683675-110818675 GCA_020310875.1 Ceratopteris richardii
ATGTGTGTATATGTGTGTGTATGTCTATGTGTATGTGTGTGTGTGTGTCTATGTGTGTATATGTGTGTGTATGCATATGTATGTGTATGTATGTGTGTGTGTGTGCGTGCATACTTGGTGTCAATGATAAATCGTTGCTCTCTCTCACTCTCTCTCTCTCTATCTCTCTTTCTCTCTTGCTCTTTCGCATCCAAATCTTGGCACAAATGAGCTGGGAGAAATCGAATTTTTTTTTAACATTCCAGAGCATCGCTTATGCGACGCTCTAGAACACAAGATGTGGCCTATGTGATGCTAAAACGTCATAGCCAGTTTGCCAACGTTGCAAATAACGTCTCTAGTTAGCGACACTATTTGCGACGCATACTTTTAGCATCGCATAAGTGATGCTACCATCGCTTATGCAATGAAGGCTCGTAAAAGAAAAAAACCCAAAAACAAGACCGTCGCTTATGTTGATATATTTAGGTAGTGATGTGTGTGAAAACACTAGGACCACCGGGGCACTTTTTTCCCTCTTTAGGAGGTTTTTTTCCCCTTGCTTGTATATATGCCTATTGCCCTAATGGGCTACTTATGTTTGTACATTCTCTAGTAATATATTCAATATTGTGTGATGTGCTCCAAGCTTCTTCTTCTTCCTTGTGTTGTTCGCCCGCTTCCAGAGATGTCTAAATCCAACAATTGGTGTCTAGGGCGTTGTCGACACTCCTCCGTTTGTAGTCTCAGAATCGCACAAATTTTGGTGAGCATACTTAGCGTGTTTTCAAGATCAAAACGGCTTCATTGTGTGGTGCCAAAATCGCGATCTGAGCTCGTTTCAGCCTCCGAATACACTATCATAGTGCTTGTGTAGGCTATTTTGTTGTTTTATGCCAAGGGCATATACCTGCTTCTGTTCACCAATATAAGCATCTCGAAGTCTGCTACATGTCTAGCAGAATTTGTCTGGCCAGTTATGTTCAATTTTTTGAGATACAGTCAATTTTCTGCATCAAGTTATCTTAGTCACCGGCCATGGCTGAAAGCAATGATTTATTTCGTATGTTGGCTGTTGAGGATAAGTTGGATGGTACCAACTACCCGTTATGGGCTTATATGATGCGACATGTGTTGGTTGCCAAAGGACTGTGGAACATTGTGCATTATTCCTCACATTCGCTCTTGCAGAACAACTAAGGAGGCTTGGGATACACTTACCACATTGTACCAATCTAGAAATGAGGCTCGTGTTGTTTACCTCCAAAAATAGTTGGAGAGTGAGCACATGAATGACGGTGATTCTATGGACAGTTTCCTAACGAAGATCAAGGACTTAAAGGAACAATTATTCCTGCTGATGAGGTTATACCAGATAGCTAACTTGTGCAGACCGTTCTGAATGGTCTTCCTGATTCATATAAGAATTTTGCTTCTACTCTTCAGTTGATGATGAAAGGCAATCCAAATGCCTTATCATTTGAGGAGTTAGTCTCTGTTCTGTTGCAGGAAGATCAGTCCAGGCAGAACAGGTCCATTATGCGAGTTGCAGATCAAGTTTTCGTGGCTAGTCAGAAGGGCAAAGGAAAATGGATCTGTTCAACTAGTAAGCAGAAATCGGTTAATTCTGCACATTCGAAGAAGGAAGATAAAGATGAGAAGAAATCAAAAAAGTAGAAATTGTTTTGTAAGTACTATGACGGGAATGATCATATCATAAACAACTGTCCAAAACTGGCTGCTAAAGAGGCAAAGAAGAAAGAGGATGGAATGGTTGTTGCAGAGCCCTCTACACCAAAAAGAGTCTGCTAACCTTGTGCAAGAAGAAGAATGGGCGTTTACTACTGTCTGTAGTTTTGACCCATCTTCTCATGAGCAGTGCATGTCTGCAGTAGACTCAGGCGTTTGGTATTTTGAGAGTGGGGCGACCAAACATATTACCTCGCAGTGTAGTTTCTTCTCTTCACTCGAGTCTGCCCCTACAGGGAATATTGTTACATGCACCAACAACTCCTCTTATCCTGTTATGGGAGTTGGTAAGATCATTTTGACTACTACTGATGGTAGTTCTTTCACTTTTCAGATGCTTTATTTGTGCCACGGATCAGGAAGAACCTGTTATCAGTTTTTGCATTAGCCAAGATTGGCTTGGTTGTGAAATTTGTTGATGACAGGTGTACAGTTCATGATATGTCAAATGGCGATGTGATTATTGATTCTGGCATTTTATGTCGTGGGCTACTATAAGCTCATAGACGTTGAAAGATCTGTAAATGATTTGGCATGTGCAATAAATGATTCTCAGGCTATGTCAGATGCAAAGCTTTGGCATGCACGCTTTGGTCATCTGAATTTTGCTAGTTTGCTACGCCTGCAGAAATCTGAAATGGTATCCTCTTTGCCCAAACTTGAGGCACCTGGAAAACATGTTTGTGACTTGGTCAGAATGCAGCGTTCGTCCTTTCCAAAAGATGGTTGAGTTCAGGCTACTCAAAAATTGCAGCTTGTACATAGTGATGTCTGTGGTCCTATGCAAACACCTTCTTTTGGGAATTATCTTTACTTCGTGACTTTCATCGATGATTTTTCCAGGCATGCATGGGTATATCCATTGAAGGCAAAGTCCGAAGTGTTCATGTGCTTCAAACAGTTTTTGCTTTTGGCTGAAACTCTATCAGCATGTAAAATTGGCACCCTCCTTTCTGATCGAGGGAGGGAATATATGTCTTCTAATTTTAATGCATTTCTGGCTGAACGTGGGATAAAACACCAATGTACAGTGCCGTATACACCTCAACCGAATGGAGTTGCTGAACAAAAGAACAGGTCACTCATGGAGATGGCGAGGTGTATGGTCAAGAGTTTGGCTTTACCACAGTTTCTGGCTTGAGGCTGTCATGTGTGCAGCATATGTACTGAACAGGTGTCCCACTAAAGCGCTACAGTCTATCACTCCATATGAGGCTTGGCATGATCGCAAGACATCTGTTGCTCATCTGTGTGTTTTTGGTTGTTTAGCATATGCATTAGTGCCTAAACAACATCGTAGAAAACTGGATGATAAAGCAGTAAAATGTATTTTTGTTGGGTACAGTTCTAAAAGTAAAGGCTATCATCTGTATCATCCACAAACTAAACACATTCTGGTTAGCCGTGATGTTGCTTTTGTGGAAGATGCGATTCAACCATTGCTTTCATGTACTAAGGAGACATCTGTTAGCTCCAAATACATGTATGATACTTTGTTGCCTCTTTTTACAGGTGGACAATCTAGTGCTGGTCCCAATGAGGCAACTTCTCAGCCTTTGGAGGTTTCATGTGATGATGCAAATCATTCCATTTTTGATGCAGATTTACATGATGCACTAGTTGATGAGAGAGCTGATATTGAGCAGGAAAAAACTATGCCAAAATGGTTGGTGCAGACTTTGTGTGACAACAAATTAGATGCACCTCTGTCATATCATACTCGTTCAGGCTCTCATAGTGCCTCATTTGCATCAGATTGCTATGCTATGACCGCATCTAGTCTCTATGATGAGAATGAGCCTGTTTTGTTTGAGGAAGCACAAAATTCAGAAAATTGGATGGATGCTATGCAATCTGAATATGATGCTATAATGAAGAATGGTACTTGGTCTTTATGTGACTTGCCTCCAGGCAAGAAGGCCATTGGCACTAAGTCGGTATACAAGCTGAAGTGTAAACCAGATGGTACAGTTGACAGGTATAAGGCTAGGCTTGTTGCAAAGGGTTATGCACAGGAAAGAGGCATTGATTTTGATGAGATCTTTGCACCTACATGCCGTATGACTACTGTTCAGAGCATCTATGCACTTGCAGCTCATCATGGTTGGAATATACATCAGTTGGACATTAAAACACCATTTCTGAATGGTGACTTGCATGAAGAAGTATATGTTTTTCAGCCCCATGGCTTTATGCAGAAAGGGCATGAAAATTAGGTGTGCAAGTTAAAGAAGGCGTTATATGGTTTAAAGCAAGCACCACGTGCTTGGTATGAGAAGATACATGCCTATCTAATTGCACATGATTTTGAGAACAATCCAACTGAAAGCACCTTATATGTTAAGTGTGCTAATGATGAGCTTCTTATCGTTGTTGTCTATGTTGACGACATGCTGCTTACTTGTCCTATTGGATAAAATATTGCTGATTTTAAGGCTGATTTGCATGCCTCCTTTGAGATGTTTGATTTGGGGCATTTGCATCACTATTTGGGAATTCAGTTTATGCAAGTTGACGGTGGAATGGCTTTGTGTCAAACAAAATATATTGACACATTATTGCAGCATTTTGGCCTTGAAGAGTGTAAGCCTATTGCCACTCCTATGCAGACAGGTTTATGATTGAGTCTTCATGATGCTGGAGATGCATTTGATGTTGTTCTCTATCAGCAGGCTGTTGGATGCTTGATTTACTTATGCATTACTTGGCCACATATTCAATTTGCTGTCTCATAGATGAGCAAGTTTATGCATTGCCCAAGAGTCAAGCATTGGTAGTAATACATTCAGTATTGTGTGTTGTGCTCCAAGCTTCTTCTTCTTCCTTGTGTTGTTCGCGTGCTTCCGCAGACATCTTCTTCCTTGTGTTGTTCCCATTTCTTTCTCAATTCGGGGCGTCGTTACACCCCCCTATTTCTTGTAGTGATATTTCCTGAAGTTTTCTGGTACTTCAAACAATGATTCCTCCTCTTCTTGTTTCATTGCTTTTTTCTTCTTTTTCTTTTGACCTCCTTCACTTCCATCCTTTGAAGTTACAGTTTTAATGCTTGTGAGAGGTTCTTCTTCTTTTTGAGTCAAAACTCCTACATCTTCTAGATAGTGCTCCTCTGAGACAAAGCAACTATCCATCACAATGGACTCTATATCATTGTCATTTTCTTTTTCTTCTATGACATCACTAGGGTCACATTCTTCCAACAATAGCTGACACATGAACACTGAAATATCATAACCATCCTCATCACAATGAGGTGTCCATTGTTCTTCATTGACTGTAATGTCCATGGTAGCTAAGATTTCTACCCAACCATGAGGCTCAAATTCCTCATCTAGAAATATCATTGGTGTATAGGATGGGTCTTTAATTGCTCTATCTGTTGGAGGAGTTACTTCTTCTCTTGCTTTTAAACATCTTTCCTCTTCCTCTCTGACCTTGCATATCCACAAATGAGTATCTTAATGCATCGAAGATGGATCAGGTGAACTTCCAGAATGCACAGAGATAGAATCTTCTTTTGCTTTGTGGATAGGATTCCACTGTACGGGTGGTACATCTCTAAATGTATAGTCTTTTAAATTGAACTTGGTGGTGACCCCTAAGTGTTGCAAGTACAAGGCATTGGTGCCCCAATCCTGTACTATTTGCAATTGTCGTAGGAAGGGTCTTCCTAGGATCATGTCATAGACATTATTTTTCTCAAAGTCACATATAGCAAATGTATGTTCAAACTCTACACCATAGGTGGTTAGAGTTATCCCTTCGAGCAATCCTAGAGGTCTTTCAAAATGACCGTCCGCCATTTGAAGCTTTATTCTAGTTGGTCTTAATGTAGGTTTGCCCCATCGCTTCCACAAGGAGGTGGTCGCAATAGCAACACCAGCACCTGAATCTACGATTGCTTTAGTCGTGTAACCTTGGTAAGTGATTGGAAGATAAGTATTACCTTCTTCACCTTCACTCATGTCCCCTATCTTATCGAGAGGTATCTCTAGAACTTTTTGCTTAGTGCCTGCTTTTGGCATATTGGAATCAAGTTTAGGAACCTGATCCTTCACATGATTCCATAGCTCGGGTTTTACTTTTAGTAGCTCTTCCACTGTAAGATGACATTGAACCTTGGTGTTCTTCATGACATCAGTGTTTCTTGGAACCACTGAGTCTTCGTTTCTTACTAGTATTATGGGAGCTCTCATCTGGAGAGATTCAGACTCCCATGGGCCTCTGAATTGTGGCAACTCTTGTAATGAATTAGATTCAAAATCTAATCTTTCATCTTCTTGTTTCTATGCTTGATCTCCATAGATTGATGGAATGCCTTGGGGAAATTAATCATGAAGGTCATCAATCTCAGGAATAGGAGGGGGGTTACCCTTCTCCTTGGCCCATTTCTCTTCTTGTATTTCCCGTAAGAACTCTTGAGAGTACTGTTGAATTGAAAGAGGTGCTCCCTCATCCACGGAATCAGGGACATAAGCTTTCCTTGGCGGTGAGCTTTCTCTTTCAACAACTGGTTGAGCCTGTAGAGGCAAAGAAACCTGCAACTTGTTTACCGATTGCTCTAATCTTTCTAGTACGCCCTAGAAATGCAAATCCGGTTTGACAGACTTTGTCTGATTGAACTGCTGACTCGTTTCAAGCATAGATTGAGCCAACTCTACCATTTTCATGCACATTTTTGTCCGTTCAATCTCTAAGTCTGCCCTAGGGTAACTCTTGTCTAGGTTTGCGGTTGTTGGCCCTTCTTGAAGTCAAGCCTGGTAGGCCTTGAACATCATGTCCAAGTCCTCTAGGGTTGGATCTACAAGAACAGATCCTCTTTGTGGTTTATTTACAGTGGGTGGTGGGGTGAGATGAGATAGTGCGGGTGGAGTTACCGCATGCGAGGGACTTTGGGATGCAATGTCTTCTATTTTTGTTTTTGCGTCCTTCAGGCTTTCCTCTAGTTCAGATAACTTTTTATTCCACTTACGATTGGCCTTCTCTCTGGTATCCTTCCAAGTTCTTGTTTTCCTCTTACTAGGCTCTCCTGATTCGCTTGAATCTGATTGATCAACTGGTTTTGCTTGTTGTATGGTGTTGTGCCCTAGTAACTACCTGTATGGGAGCCACATTACTGCTACCAACACTTGAATCTGCCACTAAGCCTACCACATTGATGGGTGTAACCTTGGACGCACTAGAGGGATTCTTAGGACACTCTCTTCGAAGATGTTCCTTGCCACACTCAAGACAAAAGACTTGTATTGTGATGTTTTGTCCTTGTCCCGGAGACTGTGGGTGGGGACATTCACGAATGAAATGGTCACCCTGACATCTAAAACATGGACCTCTAGGGGCTTGTGGTCTTACTTGTCTCGCTTGGGGCCTGGGATTGGGATTAGTATACGTGAGATTGGAGTATTCTGGCTCCCAATTTTGTTTCCATAAGTGGTGTCTCGTATTGAGAGGAATAAGCCTCACTATGATCTGGTGACTCTGTGTAATTAGCTTGTGGAGTATCTTCATGGGAGTAGTCTGAACTATGAGCATGAGAGTCATTTTTTGAGACCAATGGGGTTAGTGGCACCAATGCTCTATTAAGGTTCTCCTCTACCACTGCATATGTAACTAGGAGTGGTTGGTTTCCTAGGATTGGTTGTGGCATATATGGTGCCTGATATTGCTGTTGCGGCCTATAATATGGTTGTTAGTATTGATTCTGATACCTGCCCTACTGGTAAGGTGGCTGATAATTTTGTCTGACAGCCTGTGTATTGTATGGAAAATCTTGAGCCATATGATTTGTGTATTTCCTTTCAATGGTGCAATATAGAGCATTAGGGTTTCCTTGGGACTGAGCCATCATTGGGCAAACATTAGCCATGTGGTCTCCTCCACAGTTCTAGCATCACTTCAATGGGATGACCCTTGGTGGTTGTCTATTTTGGACTCCTAGCTTCTTAGCAACTTGCTCAGCTATTTCATCTATCTCAGTGGGGTTCCTTGAGGTATGACTAGAAGAACTGTCAGAATCCTTGTAGAGTTTGGACAGTCCTAACTCCTCACCCAAGTTGTCTTCTATGTCAATACACATCTGCACACACTCTTCTATGGATCTAGGCTCTTTCAAGTACACATATGACCTTAACTTTGTGCTCAGTAAGCCATCTAAAAACAAGGCCATTTGTTTGGCTATTGTGGGTAATTCTATCACAGGGCACCTTTCTAAGTACTATCTGAACCATCCTCCTGCAACTCGCACTGTGGCTCAACTTCAGAATACTATATCTAATAATTCATGTATTAGGGTTTCCAAGGAACCCAAAATCACAACAAACAGATTTCTTATGAGAAAGTTATGTCGATTCAAGATTCTGGGGATTTAAACAGGGAAACAGGATCTCTCACGGACTACCTCAGAACAGGCGATACGATACCTCTATTTTCCATGATACACGATACCACTATGGACGATACCACCTAAAATGATATGATACCACCAAGGTGATACCAACTTCCACGATAGGATACTGCTATCTAGATGATATGATACTAGAAATGGCCATGATATGCTACCTCTGATTGACATGATATGATACCAACTCTACGATATGATACCAGTCTATAAACAATACGATACCACTTGACCTCACGATACGATACTAGTGAACTAACATGATACGATACCTGAAATCACATGATATGATACTGAAGTAACTCACGATATGATACTGAAGGATCGGAGGATACGATACCAAAACAGGAGGCGATACGATACCGCTCAGTTGACGATACGATACCGTGACCAAAATGATACCATACCATTGTGATACCAGCACTTGATGATACGATATGAGAATGGTATTGTGATACCTCAAGTGGGTATGCATGATACGATCCCTCGACAAGTATCGCGATACATGGGAGTTTTGGTATCGCAATACCAAAACTCAACTGAACATGATGCTTGGAGTTTTTGAGGGCCAAATTCAAAATTTCTTTTGCAAATATGTGTACCTTAGGCTCTCCTTATCACACCTATGTGCTTGTAGATGCAAAGTTACTCTCCAAACCCGCGATACTCCACTCGCGATACTAGACACAGGTCTTGTCACTCCGCGATACTGTCGCTTAGATTTTGGTGTTTTGAGGGCCTGAAACTCAGTTTTTTCCTCCACACTTTAGCTCTAAGCTCTCATTGAACTCCTCACATAGCCAAGAATGAAGAAAAAGAGGCAAAAATAGGGAATGTATTGCCAAAAAGTGAAAAAAACAAACAAGGTGAAGATGGGAGGAGATGGTGATGATGATGATGATGAAGGAGAAGAAAAACTCAGAAACTGAATTGAAAATGGTGATTTTTTTACCTTCCAACATCGCTACACTACGTCTTACTGTCACACTCCTATCCTCCAAACTCTATCCCCGACAACGGCGCTAAATTTGGTGTCACTCTAGCACAATGGCAAGTACCAACGTGAGGAGATACATCTCATAAATGTCAATCTGCGGAGGCATGAGGACTAGTATGATGACTATGAGCAAGTGATGGCACAAGTGCGTGAGTGAAAACACACAAGCATGCACACACATACACACACACACACACAAGGTAAGAGCAAAGAGTGGAACAATGGAAGATCTTCGATTACAGAGAGTTCTCTTAAAAAAACTCAAATCTAGAACAAGCTAACCTCCAAAATGAGCTTTCCATCCCTTTTTATAGTTTTTTGAGTGGTTTTGGTTCTATCTAGACCTAATATCTGGCCTAGTTAAAAATTAGGTTCTAGGGCTTATTAGTGGGCTCAAACGAAGTCTAAAAATTATGAAAATTGGTAGGATGATACTTCTAATAATCCTCAAGCTTGAGGAATCCTTGGCTTGAACAAAATGGAGTTGAAAAACTTGACATGTGCTTCTTGGAGCTCCCTACATGCTCCTTAGTCTTGTGTGTCCACTTCTAAGATGCACTTCCATGCTTTTTCCTTAACCTTGAGTGTCAACCGAGACAAAGAAGGAGAAGAAGAGTCAGCAATCCAAGAAGGAAAGTAAGTCTTCTAATCCTACATCTACCAGTCTTTCTCCTAATGTATCCTCTACGCCCAAAGAAAAGTCTTCGACTAAATCTGATGCAAAGAAGGGAGTATGCCATTACTGTAAGAAACCAAGTCATTTTTTAGAAGAATGTAGAGAAGGATTTTTAATGAGAAGAAGAAAGCATCAGCTAATAGTGTTGAAGATGATCCAAAACCTAAATCTTCAAAGGTAGATTCAGATGCATGTGTTACTACTGAAGAAGTAGCTTTTGATCACGCCGCATTAAATGCAATCTCAAATAATCCTTGGATATATATGGGCATTTGCATCATTATTTGGGAATTCAGTTTATGTAAGTTGATGGGGGAATAGATTTTTGTTAAAAAAAGTATATTGACACATTATTGCAGCGTTTTGATCTTGAAGATTTCTTCATCCCAAAGGGGATCATTATTACCAAATTTACATGCTTTTTCTATCTCAAAATGGGTTTGTTTCTATGGCACTCGTGTGTCCACCAATTGTTTTTTGTTTCTACAGAGCCCACTTCTAGTTGTGAGGCTGATTATAGGGCATCTTACAAAGTGGTTGTTGAGTGTGTGTGGCCCACATGCCTCTTGGCTAATTTGGGTGTTGATTAGTCCTCTACCATGAGCATCATCAGTGATAGCTAACGTGCATTGGTGATCACGAGGAACCCTGTGTTCCATGCTCGTACAAAGCACATTGAGATGCACTATCATTATGTCAGGGAGAGGTTCTCTGTTAGAGACATTAGTTTCACATATGTGTCCACACAGAATAACATGTAGACCTTTCACAAAGGCTCAACCCACGAAGAAGTTTGAAGCTTCCAACAAATCTTTGAGCTTACTTCGTTTTGTGGATTAATCTCTTTCCATATAGCTTCGCACATCCTTATACATGAGTGCCACTCTGATTTTGGTATATATTTTGGTAGTGATGTGTGTGAACATACTTACGACCCTTGGGGCACGTGTTTGCCTCTTTAGGAAGTTTTTTTCCACTCGCTTTTATATATGCCTATCACTTATCTTTTTATATTCACATGGTTATTAAATCAGTCTTTTGTTGGTCTCCATGCTTCTTCTTCTTCTTCTTCCTTTTGCTATTTGTGTGTGTGTATGTGTGTCATGAACATTGATTCCAGCAAAGACAAATGTATTGCGGATGTGTGGTATCCTTCTTTCGCTCTGATACCACTGATGTGGTATTACTCGGCTGTGCCGATACCACTGCTTGTCGACGCGACGAAGGCTGAACCTTATTAAGCCTGCGGAATTCGCCACGCCCAAGAAGAACTAAGCTAGTGTGATTTAGAACACCTCTGTAATCAATCAATAGCTTAGCAAAGTTTCTAATGCTCAACGTATAAGACTGCACTCTAAATTCACTGAAAAATTTCACCGAAACTTCAGCAGACTGTCACTGGACTGACACTGTAATCGTACCGGAATTGTACCGGAATGAACTTCAATTCTGTTTATAATTACTTCAAGTGAATGTTTATGAAGTAAGGGAGTGATGCATGAACTTCCTTAACTTACTGAACTCTTCCTGAAGTTTAAGGAAAAACTCCACTAGTTCAGAAAGCCTCTTTCCGGTCAGGCTTTGTACTATGTGTAGATATCTTTTCCACCAAAAACCTTAATCAACTGAAAGTAGAGATGTCTAGCTACAGAATGAGCTATCTCTCATACAAAACTTCGCATTACTCTGCGAGATCTACTTTGTTCTTCTACCGGAAATTACTCGTTTACTGAGAAACTGTAACTGACCAAAAATACGTTTACTATGAAAACTTTAACTGTTAACTATCTTTAACCGTAGTATGACAATACTTCGGTTTCTTCACATACGAACATTGCACACGAATTTCCACATGAACATGTGTTTTCTATTAGGGAAGATGTGTACAAACAGGCTTGGCCTCTTCTTGCTCAAGCTACAGAAACTCTCCTACAGTGAGTAGTTCCTTCCTACCATCTCTCTCAGATGAATACCCGACATTTCAGGTTTCTGTTATTCATCTTTACATACGCGATCTCTGGCGTCTCCTTCTACATACGTGATCTCTGGCGTCTTCTTCTAACCATAACTAAAACTCTCTGTGTCTCTCTCTTCTTCTATTTGTGCTCTTATTTATACTGCGCGCTCTTCTCACGCACGTTCTTGTTCGCACTTCCCTTCTATTATTCCTATGCACGTTCTCTCTATGTACAGTTTGATTCGGTGTAACGAACTCTGATCCTGGAAGATTCTGTACTGTACATAACGGTCGTGGATTTGTCCCTCCACTAAGGCTTTTGATTTTCTTTGCTTCTGCTTCTCTTTTTCTTTTTCCTTTTATGCATGTCTGTTTTCCAAATTCGTGAGTGTTTCTTCAACAGCTCCCCCTCAATCACTAATTTGACATCTTCCGGTCTTTCATATATCTTTCTTTCTTTTATACCTGCCATCTCTTTGAATCTGTTTGTCTTCGTTCCATCCAAGCTCTTTGTCAAAATGTCTGCAATCTGATCTTTTGTCGGACTGTATACTATTTCTATATCTTTCTCCATTACCTTTTTCCTGAGGAAATGATACTGAATCTCTATGTGCTTTGTTCTTGCATGAAATACTGGGTTTGCTGCAAGATACAACGAGCTCATATTATCTCCATGTATGATAGGTACACCTTGATCAATACCCATGCTTTTGAACAAGGTCTGCATCCATATTATTTCTTTAGCTGCTTCTACGAGTCCTTTGTATTCGGCTTCTGTTGACGATAACGCTACTGTGTGTTGCTTCTTTGAACACCAGCTTACCAGCTTATCTCCTAGGTATATCATATACCCGTGTGTTGATCTTCTGTCATCTTGACTTCCAGCCCAGTCTGAGTCACTGTATGCTTTCAGCTTTATATCTGACGTAAAAGGATAATATAATCCTTCTTTTATAGTTCTTTTGATGTATCTAAGAACTCTTTGTCCTGCAACCCAATGTTGATATGTCAGACAATGCATGAATTGTGAGAGAACTCCCACTGCATAACTAAGATCTGGTCTCGTTAGCGTAGCATAAATTAAACTTCCTACTAATGACTGATATCTCTTCATATCTTTAAACTCTGCACCACTGTATCTGTTGAGTTTATGATTTACTTCAAGCGGTGTTGAAGCTTCTCTACAATTCTCCATATTAAACTTCTTCAGTAAGTTTAGGAGATACCTTTCTTGTGAAACATATACATCATGATCTGTGTATGTGCTTTCCATTCCTAAGAAATATGATAACTTCCCTAGGTCATTGATCTTGAACTCTCTTTCGAGTAGTTTTTTTACTTCTGTAATCCCTTCATCTGAGGTTCCTGTGATTATTAAGTCGTCTACATAAATACAAATGTAGATCATACCTTCTTCTGTTCTCTTTATGATTAGACTTGCGTCGGCCTTCGAACTTTGATATCCAAGTTCATTCAGATATTTCACAAGTCTGTAATTCCAAGCTCTTGGAGCTTGCTTCAGTCCGTAAAGTGCTTTCTTTAATCTGCAGACAAAGTTTGGGTATCTGAAACTTTTGAACCCTTCAGGCTGTTCCATGTACACTTTATCAGAAATGTATCCATTCAGAAATGCGTTCTTTATATCTAGCTGACTTAGCTTCCATCCTTTTGATGCAGCTACAGCAATTACTGTCCTTATGGTTGACATTCTTGCCACCGGACTAAACGTCTCATCATAATCTATGCCATGCGTCTGGGCATAGCCTTTGACCACCAGCCTTGCTTTGTGTCTGGCTATCCTTCCATCTGCAAATCTCTTTACTTTGAAAACCCATTTATTTCCGATTACTTTCTTACCATTTGGTTTCGGAACAAGTTCCCATGTCTTGTTCTCCTCTAGTGTGCTGATTTCTTCTTTCATTGCTTCTTCCCATTGCTTCTTGCTTTTAGCTTCATCATAGCTCTGTGGTTCTTCATCATCTTTGACCATATATGCGTAATCTTTCTGAGTTATGTATGAGGTATCATATGAATACCTTTCTGGTTGTCTTCTAGTCATGCTTGACCTTCTTGGTTCGCGTTCTTCATAAGTGTCTGAATACACTTCGTCATCTTCATTTCTCATACCTGATCCGATCCTGGAGGTACTTGCCTGCATATGATCTTCATCTCTGTTCACCTGCACAATTGATTTTCCTTTCTCTTCCCTTCTTACCTCTTCTTCAATTTTTCCAGTCGTATGACTTTGATCTGCATATCAGCTTTTCTGTTCATCAAAAGTAACATCTCTAGAAACAATAAACTGTTTCGTTAGAGGACTCCATAACCTATAACCCATCTGTTTTTCATCGTATCCGACGAACACATATTTCTCTGCTTTCGGTTCAAGCTTATGTCGCAGTTGTGATGGTACATAAGCATACGCTATTGATCCAAACACTTTGCAATGATCAAGTGTTGGCTTCTTTCCCCACCAAGCTTCATAAGGGGTCATTCCTTCTAATGCTATACATGGTAATCTGTTTACCAAGTATGTAGTTGTGTTTACAGCTTCAGCCCAAAGATAGTTTGGACAATCTTTTTCATTTAGCATAGCTCGTGCAAATTCAACTAGAACTCGGTTCCTTCTTTCTGCTACTCCATTTTGTTGTGGTGTATATCTGCAGGTTATTTCTCTCTTAATACCTGCGTTCCAAAGATAGTCATTGAATTCTCGAGAGAAGTATTCTCCCCCTCCATCAGACCTCAGTCTTTTAAGTTTTCGTCCGGTAAGTCTTTCAGCATATGCATGAAAATGCCTGAAAGCTCCAAACACTTCTGATTTCTCTTTCAAAACATAAAGAGTTATCCACCTTGTTGCATCATCAATGAATAAGACATAGTACCTCGATCCACTGATTGATCCTTCTTTCGTTGGCCCCCATACATCTGTATGAACAAGCTCGAGTACTCCATCATGTTTGAATCCTTTCTTCTAGAAAGGTAACCTGTGGGCTTTTCCCATTTGACATGCTTCGCACTTGTGAATCATATGTTGATTCTGTACATTCGATAATCCCAGTACTGACTGGTTCGCTATCATGACTTTAATTCCTTTTTCATTGAAATGACCCAATCTCTTATGCCATAGATCAAGTTCTGTAATTATCTTTTCTCCATGTGTGAGCAATGCTTGGCCGATGTTCCCTTGTACTCTTAAAGTAAAGAGTCTTCCTTCTTTCTTTCCAGAAACGATCTGATTATATCCATTCTCAGGATCTTCTACAAATACTCCTTTGTTTGTAAATCTGACCTGAAAACCTTTCTCAACTATCTGTCCTACGTTGATCAAATTTTTCGGTATTGTTGGAACATACAAAACATTAGTTAGCAAATCTGCTCCACTCTTGCATTTCACTTTTCCAATTGAATGTACGTTATGTCTCGTATTGTCACCTGTTTGAACAGTGTGACTAGAACTACCTTTTTCTTGTTCTGACATCAGTTCTATATTTCCTGACAAATTATTAGAGCATCCAGAATCAATGTAAAATACCTTTAGGTCTTCATTTTCTGATGTGCTGATAGAGTTCATCATCAACGATGTATGACTTTCATTCTGCGTGTCATTTGCGTAGTTGTTGTAGGTGGTGTTGTAGGATTGATTCTGTCCCCAACTTCTCACTCCACCTCTACCATAACCGCCTCCTCTTTGATTTTGTCTTCCTCTTTGAAAATTACTCTGATATCTTCTGCTTCTACCTCTGCTATTACTTTTTTGATTTTGATTTGATCCTTGTTGATTGTGCCAGCAATCATGAGCCAAATGATTACTGAGTCCACAGATCCAGCAAGCCTTCTTGTTATTGCTCTGGCTACCTCTTCCTCTTTCAAAACCTCTTGCTCTTCCTCTGTCGGTGCCTTTACCTCTTGTATAGTAAGCTTGAGAACTCGATTCTTCTTCATCTTTTGGTTTACCTTTGTCTTTCTTCTTGTTCTTCATGTACATTGCAGAACTTTGTCCTTTGTCTCCATCTCCTTTCAGGTCGTGCTCATATGTGAGCATCAAACCAAGCAACTGATTTAAATCTGGCACGAAATGATTTAAAGAAAGTTCAGTTGAAAGTACGAAAGGTTTCTATCTTTCATCTCCTCTCAAACCTGTTAGCAGTTGCGCTATCAATCTGTGATCTTCGACTTCTTCATTTATGGATCCAAGACTATCTGCTAGGTCCTTCATCTTAGTAACATAGTCACTAATGCTTTGACTCGACTTCTTTTTGAATGTCGTAAATTCGGACCATAAGCTAGCCTTCCTAGCTTTCATAGTATTTTGGAAATGAACTTCCAATGCGCTCCATATGTCCTCCGCTTTCTCCAGACCTCTAATCTGCGGTAGTAGATGGTCTGTTACGGTATTATAGATGTAGGCTCTTGCCTTTGCATCTTTCTTCTGCCACAGCTTCAAGGCTTCTAATTCTTCTTTTTCTGGTTGACTATCATCTTCAAAAGTCGGCTTCTTTTCTTCTCCGGTCACATACATCATTAAGTCCTTACTCATAAGTAAGGCTTCCATGCGCATTACCCATGCAGGATAATTATCTCTGTCCAGTTTGTCAATAGTAACGTGGTCTGCCATAATTTTTCCAGTGAGTATGATGTTAAGGGTTTTACTTTTCACAAACCTTTACTCTTGAGGATGACTTCAGAATACTTCTTGATACCATTTGTTGTTGGTCTCTTCAGTGTTCTCCTTTCCTTATGAAAGTTTTTGACTTCTCTTGTATCTTCACTTCCGGTTGTTCCTTGAGAACCTTTCTGCTTTTCAGAATCTTTCGGCTCTTGGGTCTATCCTTGGCTCTGACGCCAATTGAGGGTGGATATTCTGGCTCTGATACCACTGTTGCGGATGTGTGGTATCCTTCTTGCGTTCTCACTGATGTGGTATTACTCGGCTTTGCCAATACCATTGCTTGTCGACGCGACGAAGGCTGAACCTTATTAAAGCCTGCGGAATTCGCCACGCCCAAGAAGAACTAAGCTAGTGTGATTTAGAACACCTCTGTAATCAATCAATAGCTTAGCAAAGTTTCTATCGCTCAACGTATAAGACTGCACTCTAAATTCATTGAAAAATTTCACCGAAACTTCAGCAGACTGTCACTGGACTGACACCGTAATCGTACCGGAATTGTATCGGAATGAACTTCAATTCTGTTTATAATTACTTCAAGTGAATGTTTATGAAGTAAGGGAGTGATGCGTGAACTTCCTTAACTTACTGAACTCTTCCTGAAGTTTAAGGAAAAACTCCACTAGTTTAGAAAGCCTCTTTCCGGTCAGGCTTTGTATTGTGTGTAGATATCTTTTCCACCGGAAACCTTAATCAACTGAAAGTAGAGATGTCTAGCTACAGAATGAGCTATCTCTCATACAAAACTTCGCATTACTCTGCGAGATCTACTTCGTTCTTCTATCGGAAATTACTCGTTTACTGAGAAACTGTAACTGACCAAAAATACGTTTACTGTGAAAACTTTAACTGTTAACTATCTTTAACCATAGTATGACAATACTTCGGTTTCTTCACATACGAACAGTGCACACGAATTTCCAAATGAACATGTGTTTTCTATTAGAGAAGATGTGTACAAACAGGCTTGGCCTCTTCTTGCTCAAGCTACAGAAACTCTCCTACAGTGAGTAGTTCCTTCCTACCATCTCTCTCAGATGAATACCCGACATTTCAGGTTTCTGTTATTCATCTTTACATACGCGATCTCTGGCGTCTCCTTCTACATACGCAATCTCTGGCGTCTTCTTCTAACCATAACTAAAAATCTCTGTGTCTCTCTCTTCTTCTATTTGTGCTCTTATTTATACTGCGCGCTCTTCTCACGCACATTCTTGTTCGCACTTCCCTTCTATTATTCCTATGCACGTTGTCGGGTCGTGAGAGATGCTCGGATGGTGGATCAAGTCATCCGCCTAAATCGTTCGGCACACGCGGGGTGTCTGTAGCAGACTCAGGCTTATGGAATTAAGGGTTCTAATGACACAACCATTTAAATAACCTATCTCTATGACGGAAAATAAGATAATTCTATAAAATGTACATAGTTTAAATAGCTATGGACCGTAAGGACGAGCAGCCTCGTACATAGCAACAGCTTCCTGATATGAGATTGAAACTTCCATAATGGGTTCTTCTACTAAACTTTCAGGTAAGCTAGAGGGTTCTGGTCTGACTAGAGTTGGCGGAACATTTTCAATATATTTCAATATTTTCAATAGTACTGTGCTCAGACTCATGAACTAACTTAGAAGACATCAAGGAAAGTAATGGAAAAACTAATGAAACAATATGATGCTAAACTGTTTGAATGAATTAATTGATATGCTAATGGTTCTAATCAATAAATCTAATACAACTGGAAGGCTTAAACAATTGGATAAATGTCTAGTCAATTGGATAGTTGACTAAATGGGAAATAAGATTTAAATGGATCTTTAAGCTACCGCTTTACTTCAATTGTCTTCACTCCACTTTAATTGATTGTAATCTTCAATGTTTCTGCAAAAATCATTAGGTTCACTGCACTTCATTTGCTCTTCATCTTCAATGTTTCTGCAAAAAACATTAGGTTCACTGCACTTCATTTGCTCTTCATCTTCAATGTTTCTGCAAAAAACATTAGGTTCACTGCACTTCATTTGCTCTTCATCTTCAATGTTTCTGCAAAAAACATTAGGTTCACTGCACTTCATTTGCTCTTCATCTTCAATGTTTCTGCAAAAAACATTAGGTTCACTGCACTTCATTTGCTCTTCATCTTCAATGTTTCTGCAAAAAACATTAGGTTCACTGCACTTCATTTGCTCTTCATCTTCAATGTTTCTGCAAAAAACATTAGGTTCACTGCACTTCATTTGCTCTTCATCTTCAATGTTTCTGCAAAAAACATTAGGTTCACTGCACTTCATTTGCTCTTCATCTTCAATGTTTCTGCAAAAAACATTAGGAGAAACTTGAGCTCAACACACATTTAAATACATACACAAGTCCTTCCTAATCCACTCTTTTGGTTTTAACTTTTAATCTACAACCACACTTTAATCTCCTTACTTTCAC
This sequence comes from Ceratopteris richardii, assembly GCA_020310875.1. Taxonomy (NCBI): domain Eukaryota; kingdom Viridiplantae; phylum Streptophyta; class Polypodiopsida; order Polypodiales; family Pteridaceae; genus Ceratopteris; species Ceratopteris richardii. The sequence goes on from CM035406.1 coordinate 110,702,539, forward strand.
CACACTTTTAAATTGACTTTATTTACACAACTCACTTACTCCATTCTTTTAACCATTTTTATATACACCATTCATTTAAAGTTTCTCTTTAACTTCCTTTAATTGCATCATTTATTCCAACCACTCTTTCAATCACTTTAGTTACACATCTTCTATAAACCATTCTTTTTCCTAGTACTCATATAGACCACTAATTATTTATCCATTTAATTTACCATTTTTAACTTAATTAGCCTATATTTCTTATTTTAAATAAATCATTTAATTCAATCTTAGTTTAAGGGTTTAATTAATTAGAACCTTAGTATTTAAAAGTATACACACTATTAAATTAACAAATTAAACCATAAATTAAATTTGTAGGTTAACCAATGTTAATTTATAGATTAATTTCATTAAATATTTATTGTTTCAACCCTTCAAACTAAGGCTAATCTTCATTCTTGCACACTAAACCCCTTAAAACCCTTTTGGAATCCTATCATTAGCTCATTAACATTTAAATAAACCCTATCATTAACCCTTTGGAACATAAATAAACTCTAACATGAACCTATTAGAACCTTTTGAGACCCTTCAAATGAACCCTATTGTCATAAATCATATGAACTAGAGTTATATACCCATGTTTCTAGCATGTATAAATATAAATACTCATTAATTAAGTACTTAGGGTAAACCCTAATATGAACATATTAGAATCTTTTGAGACCCTTCAGATGAACCTAATTAACATAAAATCATATGAACTTAGAAAAATCTAGGGTTAAATACCCATGAATCAAGCATGTATAAATATGAAATACTCATTAATTGAGTAATTAGGATAAACCCTAATTTGAACATATTTTCTTCATCATTTCTTATACCTGCAAACACTTCAAAAGTAGTTAATTCAATCCAGAACAATTGTTCAACAGTGAAAAAGAGGTTTAGAATTCACCAATAAATATTTTAATTTTTCGGGCCATCAATTGGAAGATGCAAATCTTCCCGACAACGTTCTCTCTATGTACAATTTGACTCGGTGTAACGAACTCTGATCCTGGAAGATTCTGTACTGTGCATAACGGTCGTGGATTTGTCCCTCCACTAAGGCTTTTGATTTTCTTTGATTCTGCTTCTCTTTTTCTTTTTCCTTTTATGCATGTCTGTTTGTCAAATTCATGAGTGTTTCTTCAACAAAATGAGAGCATTGATTCAAGAAAATCTATTCCCACCTAGAGGCAACATGACCTCAACCAATATCATTTGGGTAAAATTAATCACCTGAAAATATCTTGAAATTCCAAGTATATAGATGTGTTCAATACTCAATCTTTCTAGACAGATAGTTTGAGGGTGACATCATGAAGAGAGTGACCATATATGGATATCAAAGCAAGATGTTTTTTAATATATCTATGAAGTACATGGACAAAGTCAGAATTACCCATTGGTTAGTGAGAGAAGCCAAGAAGATGAATCCTCTAGGACCAAGACCAAAATCTTAATTCAATGATATAAAATCTAGTTCAAGGATTTTAGAGGAAAATAGATTGATTAGATGACTAGAAAACGAATTAAAAGAGATAATACCCCTTCAAATGATTCAATAGAAATCATTGCGCTAGTAATGGAGATGATGAAATGTCTTAGTTTCAATAGTCTTTACATCAGGTCAAAGTAAAAAAAGAAAACCTTATCATAGTAAACCCAACCCAATACCCTCAAGGTGCAAGAAGGTGCCTTCGACCATCCCAAGTGGAAATGTGCATGAAAAATTTCTAGTATGTCTCTATAGATCCTTGTGATCACATGGGAATATTCAAGCAACTCACAACATTCATTTTTTTATGTAGTAATATGCAAGGATTGGATCCAAGAACTTAACAACATTGGGCCCACCTTGGAACAAAACCTTTGCTCGTCTTACAACATGAGTATTAGATCAACACCCATTATGCTTATAGGAAAGTGAAGGTTGAACTAGATAAACTAGTGAAGCCTAGTTTTAGAATTCCAAATAAGTATATTAAGTGGGTTTCTACTTTCTTCCCTTGTGGTGGTTCCAAAGAAAAATTAAAAAGTTTAGAAGAAGTGTCGAGTACTAGAAGCTTAATTCAACTATTTTGCTTGATATATTTGTACTACCCGTTTTGGATTCTTTGTTGAATGACATGGCTAGAAAACAAATGTCTCATTCTTTGATGGATATAGTGAGTACTACCAAGTCAAAATGGTAGAACAAAATGTCCCAAATACTATCGTTATTACAAATTGGAGAGCTTTTAATTTCACTATGATATGGTTTGGGTTATTCACCGCTCATAATTTCACATCTTATGTAGGCTATTTTCAGTGGGATTGCAACTATATTGTAGTGGCTCCCAATTCAAGCAATACATACATACATACATACATACATACATACATACATACATACATACATACATACATACATACATACATACATACATACATACATAGAAGGAATACGGGTGCATAGCGACGATTAATGCGACAAAATCTCATCGCCATAAAATTGCATAAAGCATCGCAACAAGCGTGGAGTGCAGAACGTCAATTAAACGATGACAAACTCGACATTTTTATCGATGTGTGGCATGAGGGGATATGCGATGCTCACATTGAGCATCGCTTATGTGACACTAATTGCACGGGCATTTACAATGCCTTAGCATTGCTTACAGGATCGGTTTTTGACAAAACAAATTAAAACATTGGAGGCTCTTCGATCGGCATCTACACACATATGATCAAAGAGCTCTCCAACGTTCACAATTGCATTGCGCTTAAGAGCTGAAACAATCACTTGCAAAACTGTTGTTTTGTCTAATCTCTATCTTATTGTCTCTCTCTGTTTTTGTTTCTCTCTTTCTACCTCTTTCTCTTCGAATTATATATATCTCTCTCTCATCTCTCTTTATTGCAGGTTATTCAAGAAGCTAACCAAGCAAAAATTATGGCTAACTATTGTAAGTACAATTTCCATTCTTTGTATATCGTTTGAATTGTGTTATTTTCATTAGTTAGCATACTCACACTTATTGATATGCACATATACACTTATACATGATGAAGATGCATGTTCATACATATACACATGTACACATGCACATGCACATACACACACATATATACACACACATACATGTGCACATACGCTTACACATACACACACATACACATGCATATGCACAAACATTTCAACAACCACATAAAAAGACTTGCAAGCATGCATTATTGCATATCTACATACACATACACACATTAACATATACTTAAATACATGTATATGCACATCCACATGCATGCACATGGATGCAAATGGAAATGCATCCACACGCAAATGCATGTTTCATACATATACACATGCATATACATACACTTGTATATGTTTATAAACATACACATACACATACATATGCACATATGTATATATACACACACATACACATATGTACACACATATATATATGCACATAGGTACACACACATATGCACATGCACACACATGCACATACATACATATACACATATACATGCACATACACACATATACACATACACTTACACATATACATGCACATACATATACACACACATACACATGCACATGCACATACACATATATACACATATATACACATATACACTTACACATGCACATGCACATGCACATACATACATATACACACACATACACATGCACATGCACATACACACACATACACATATACACTTACACATGCACATGCACATACATGCATATACACATATACATATTTACAAACATTCATATACACACACATATTATACACATATACATTCACATATGTACACACACATCATTTACACATATATACATGCACATACATACATACATATACACACATACACATGCACATGGACATACACATACATACGCATATACACTTACACATGCACATGCAGATGCATGCATATACACATATACATATGCACATACATTCATGCACATATATACATAGATACATAGATAGATACATGTACATGCATATAGACACACTTACACATATAGATATATACCTACATGTGCATATATACATTTTATATACACACAAGCACACATAAATATGAATGAATTATATAATTAAAGTAATAAAACACACGCTTAATATAAACAATAATAAAAATCAATAGAACAAGACTTTTCATTATTTAATACCATACACACAATTCAAAACATAACTAAAATGAACAAATTCAGTGTATACTTAATGCAAATACGATGGATCCTCCTCTTTGGACAATGTGTGAGGCGTTATTTTCTTATGTATATATCGGTGAGATGCCCCTTCAAATTCAGTGTATACTTAATGAAAATACGATGGATCCTCCTCCTTGGACAATGTATGAGGCGTTATTTTCTTATGTATCTATCGGTGAGATGCCCCTTCACTCATCGAATTCAGTGTATACTTAATGCAAATACGATGGATCCTCCTCCTTGGACAATGTTAGTACTTCTTCCAATTCAGTGTATACTTAATGCAAATACGATGGATCCTCCTCCTTGGACAATGTATGAGGCGTTATTTTCTTATGTGTCTATCGGTGAGATGCCCCTTCACTCATCAAATTCTAAAAAGAAAGGATTAGTTCACTGAAGTTATCACTTTTATTACATTTCACTTTTCTTTTGTTTTGGACAAATATATTATAATGACCTTCTTGGATCTTGATTGTGATGCATACCCGAAGCAAGAGTTCCATAGGTATTTCAAAAGGTCATTTTCGGGCCTTGATTGGATTTGTGTTTGTTGAATTGACATGAGGAAAATTCTACAATCACGTCTCTAGTTTCCATTATGGCCCAAGCAGGTCCAATATCTTATTTTTACATGTAATGCTTGTCAATGTACTAGCCCTCTATTGGTTCACAGATATCATTTCCCATCACAATCCATAATTCCTTTGGAACCCTTTCAACAATGGGTTCAAGAGTTTATTGGTTCCATAAATCCACTAGTAATAGGTGTAGAGAGTACACATGCGGAACCAAAATAAAAAGGCAAGTGTACTCGCAAAAGAAAGAGTGTGAGAGACTCAAAGTGAGTAGACCAAGAAATGGGTAAGCTCACTTTGAGTGTGAGAGACTCAAAGTGAGTAGACCAAGAAAGTGAGTAGAAATGAGCTTGCCAAGGGCATGGAGTAGACTCCTCAAGCTTCTAACCCAAGTACAAAATGGGGGGGAGAGGCCCTCCTTGTATAGATTTTGGAGGGGCTCTCCAAAGTACATATCATGTGGGATAATTCCCCTCAAAGGAGAATGAATACAATTGTAGAAGCAAATGGCAAGGTACCCAAATACAAAGGGTATAATATAAAATGAAAATATAATGGAAATGGAATGGAAAGAGAAAGTCTCGAAGATACAAAAGGGAGATGCACTCTCATATTCTCAACACCCCCTCTGCAACTCCATTTTATAGAGTATGGAGGTTGTTAGGGTGTGAGAGCAATAAGAATGTAGCAACAACAATAAGAGCACCAAATAGGAAGTCTCCATCTGGAAATCCATAGCCTCCAAGTTTTATTGACCATGCGAGATCGACATGTACTCCATAAGATGTCCACCAGATGGATCAAGCGGATGCTCCATAGGTATGCCACCAATGAAGTATAGGAACGAAACAAGATCTCATTGGACGAGATCAGCTCCATGCAAGATAGGTAGAATGACTCCATGTGGTATGTGGGAACCTCCAAAGCTTTGAAAATATCCACCACAATATGTGTGTCACCTAGAACTAGTCCTACATGAAGGAAATATAAAGCATGAAGCATAAAATAATAGTCACATGGTAGTACATTTGCATGTTGTAATCCCCCATGGAGTGTAGAAAGTCTTGATGTGTGTCAGTACGACAATGGAAGCCCCCTTTGAATCGAGAAGCTGGCCTAGAAAAGGATCCAACTAAGTGATGAATCCAAGTAGATGCAGGAGTATCCTATGGTATATGAAAAGATGCTGGACTCCATGAATGGAAAAGTACATGCTCAGAATGTTGTTGTACACAAGGTAACTAGACTCTTGAAGATAGGAATGGAAAATGTAAAGTCATTGATCTTGGAGTAATGCCCAAATAAAGCTGCGGTGAAATATAAACCTTTGATGGTAGGTATAAGCTGAGATGGTATCTCTGATTCCTCCTGCTCCAAAATTGTATCATGATCGAAAAAGTCATGTACAACGAGAGCATGCTCCACATAGTGTGACTTTGTGAAAAAAGAATGATATCCCCCTCTAGAGGTGGAATGGGAGGATCCAAAAGTGAATGAATACTTAGATTATTCATCAAACCTATAGTCTTTTGTTATTGTAACTGAGTGACTCTTTGGGCCATAGAGTTTGTATGCCTTTTGTCAATCACTATACGTGATGAAAATGTACTACTTAGGCCGATCATCATCATGGCCTTGGACATAGGCATCACTACCAAAGTCACGGTGTCAGGAAGATAAGGAGGTCTAGAAGGGGAAGAGTGGCGCGGGATCGGTTCACGCCCTATTGGAGAGTGTATCATCCCCCGTCCAGGGAGCAGTGTTTGCACGCTGGGCACCTCGCCCTAGTATGGTGATTGTCATCTCGTAGGCCCACACCTCAAAAGAGAAAGCGAAAAGCACTCGGTCACATGCTACAAAGTCATAGGGTGTGTGTCGCGAATGCGGAATGAAATATACAATGCTAAAAAATAGAAATCACCATATCAATGTGCCAAATAAGCAAACTATGCTCAATGATGGCAATGAATATACGATTGATGTCAACACATAACTCCGAATGATACAAAAAAATTCCGCTACAGTGCCGGTCGCTCAAATACAAGATAGTCACTCCGCTACAATGCAAAATGACACCCTTCAACTTCTCTTTGGTTTTTGTAGTAGGATCTTCACTTCACTTCGATCTTCAGTCAAAGCTTCTCTTTCTTAACTTTAAATATCTTTACTTTAGATCCACGCATAAACCTACAGAAAATCCGTGGGGTATGTCAAAAAAAATTTCATTAGTATATTTGGAAATCATAAAATACCCAAAATTAATGTCTTTATTTTTGTTTTGAAAACTTTTTTTATTTTCTTTTATCTTTTTCCTATTTCCTTCACTCTCTCTCGCCATTGCCAACATTTGCTATTTACATTTTCCAATCGAATCAAAGTGGTGAGTTAAGAAGGAGGCACTTGGTGTTGAAGCTTCATCAACAGAGTTGGAGTTAAAGCAAAGCAAAAGAGGAGCAACAAAACAAGGGGGAGCTTCACAAACGCAAGAGCAAAGAACAATATAACTATTGGAGGTAACTCTCAAATTTTTTGATAGTCTTCAATGGCTCACTTGGGTCAACAAGTAGAGAAATTGGATAAGGATAACTATCCCGCGTGGAAGTGTAGAATGACCAACTACCTAATGGGCAAAGGCTTGTGGGGTATTGTGAGCAGCGATGATGCTCAACCTCAAATCAATCAAGCTATGGCCACCGAAGTCCAAAGGAGGCAAGCAAAAGAATGGGAAGAGAGGACTAGGAGAGTCATTTTCCTCCTTTCACAAGTCATTACTAATGCCATGGTAGGGCATATTCAACATCTAGAGAAACCTAAGGATGCTTGGGAAGCTCTTGAAAGGATGTATTCAATACCAAAGTTAGGAAACTTCAACTCAAGAATGAGTTGAACACAATCAAGAAAAGTTTGAGTCAATCCATAGTTGAATATACTTTGAAGATTAAGGAGCTAAGTGATGCTTTAGATTCTATTGGCACAACGGTGGAAGACGAAGATCTTGTGTGTTATACTCTCACTGGATTGAGAGAAGATGAAAGATGGAAGCCTTTTATAGCTTCCATTAACTTGAAAGATGCATGTCCAAGTTTTGAACAACTAATCCCTCATCTTGTCACAAAAGAGCTTAGATTTGGTGACCCCAAAGGAAAGGACATCCACAACCAAATGTTATATGCAGGTCAAGGTAAAGGAAGGAACTCAAGAGGAGGCTGGAGATAAAAAGGAAGAGGTCACAACAACTCGAACTACAATCAAAACAATTCCAAAGACAACAAGGATGCATTAAATTCCAACACATAAGGAAGAGGTCAAGGTAGAGGTAGAGGAAGAGGTAGAGGAAGAGGTTAAGGCTCCTACAATTCTCATAAAGGTATAACATGCTATCATTGTGGTAAAGTAGGACACTATGCTAGTGATTGTTGGTTGAATAATGGAAGACCTAATAGAGGCAATCAAAGGAACCAAGAAACTATGCAAGCACCTCAAGTGAAGGAAGCAAAGACACACTACTTGCAATGAGACATGAGTATAGAAGCTCTTGTGAAGATGACAAAAAATGGTACATGATTCAGGTTGTAGTAACCATATGTCATGCCAAAGAAGTTAGTTCACTAATCTACAGGTACCAAGTGGAAAAGGATGTGTTGAAACAGGTGATGATACTCAACACATGATTGAACATATTGGAGATATAAGGCTTGGAGATACAAGTAGAGCAAAGGACGTACTATCTAATGTTCTTCATGTTCCTATAATTTCAAAGAACTTGATTTCAGTAGGACAAATGGTAGAAAAGGGTTATCAGGTCATATTCAATGAGAATGGGTGCTTCATAAAGAATCCAAAGGAAGGCTTCAAGGTCATTGCTCGCGGTAGAAGAGAAGGAAGGATGTTCACTTTGGTTGTCCAACATCCACATCGAAACGTCATGTACATTCAATGTGGGAACACAAAGATTTCAGAGCTCAACTTATGGCACAAAAGAATAGGACACAACAGCATTCCAAAGCTGAAGGACATGAGCAAACATGAAGTGGTAAGAGGTCTTCTAAAATTTAATAGCATTGGACTACATGAGTTACATGAAGCTTGTCAACTAGGAAAGAAAATGAGGCAACCATTCAAGAGTAGCAATTATGTGGCCCCAAATTTCTTAGACTTGATACATACGGATGTATGGGGACCAACCCAAGAGGCATCATTGGCTAGTAATAGATTTCTTGTCACCTTCATTGATGATCACTCACGGAAGGTATGGCTATTTTGTATGAAGTTAAAATCAGAGGTGTTTTCTATATTCAAAAGATTCAAAGTTGAAGTTGAAAAAGAAACAGGAGGGTCTATCAAAACCTTAAGGTCTGATGGTGGAGGAGAATATTTCTCCAAAGAATTTTCAGATTTTCTACAAGTGAATGTGATCAAAAGGCAGTTTGCTTGTAGGTATACACCACAACGAAATGGAGTAGCGGAGAGGAAAAATAGGCAAATTGCTGGAATTGCAAGATGCATGCTCAACAATATGAAGGTACCATTGTACTATTGGGCTGAAGCTACCACAACTGCCATTTACTTGATGAATAGGTGCACAACATCGGGAATACATCACTTGACTCCTGAGGAAGTATATTCCGATAAGAAACCTGATCTTACACACTTCAAAGTGTGTGGATGTGTTTGCTTTGTTTACATTCCATAAGAAGTAATTAGCACAAAGATGGAAACAAGGTCATACAAATGCATTTTCATTGGCTACTTGATAGAGCAAAAAGGATAAAAGTGTTACAACCCTAGAACAAAGGAAGTAAGAGTCTCGTGAGATGTGGTCTTTGATGAACTAAGACCATGGTATGAAGATAAAGTAAAGGAAAAGATTCTTGAAGAAGATTGTGATGATTATGCAAGAACAAATCAAAGAGAAGTTCAACAATCAAGCACAAAGGTTTCAGGTCCAGAGACATCTACATCAAATGAAGAATGTTTAACATGGAGGGGGGTCTTTCTTTGTCTCCAAATTCAGCTCATAGTAGAGCCGAAGAAGCAAGTGCTACTCCAAATAGTGAGATAGATGCAAGTGAAGAAGAATATGAAGAGGTAATCACTCTCAAGGTAAAGCTGAATATGTTAAAGAAGCAACTTTCTAAAGGCAATGAAAGAAGATCTTCAAGGACAAGGTATCCAACTCAAAGGCTAAGTTATGATAGTTTCATGGTGAAATATTTTGCATACATGATGCAGGTTATCAAAGATAAAGAGCCTGAGACATATGAAGAAGCTTGCACACAAAAGGAATGGAAGTAAGCTATGAAAGAGGAGATCAAAGCTCTCAAAGCTAATCACACATGGGAGCTAGTGTCAAAGAAAGAAGGTATGAAGATTGTTCCAAACAAATGGGTATTTAAAGTAAAGAGGAATGATGATGGTTCACTAGCTAGATATAAAGCTAGATTAGCTGCCAAAGGATTTAAACAAACACAAGGCATAGATTATGATGAAATTTTTAGCCCTCTTGCAAAGATGGGAACAAGCATAACATTTATAGCAATTGGTGCTTCAAGGAGATGGCCATTATATCAACTCGACATCAAAAATGCTTTTCTCAATGGAGAACTACAAGAAGAGGTATACATGAGTCAACCGTTTGGATTTGAAGATGAAAACCATCCAGACTTAGTTTGCAGGTTGGAAAATGCACTTTATGGCTTGAACCAAGCACCAACAGCATGGAATGAGAGATTGGTAGAATATCTAAGTGTGGATACAACATAAGTAGTGCAGATCCTTCATTGTACATGAAGAAGGAAGAAAATAGAGAGGCATATATTTGCATATACACCAATGACCTCATCATAACAGGAAATGATGTTAAAGGGATTAAAGATATCAAAAGGAAGCTTGGTAAGGAGTTTAAAATTTCAAATCTTGGAGAGCTAAAATATTTTTTATGGAAAGAGTGGCATCTACTTGATGCAAAGGAAGTACTTGATGGATGTTCTTTTCAGATTTGGAAATTTTGGGCATGTAAGGGTCATGTGACCTTACCCCCATATTCATATATATACATCATATATAGAGTATTGCCTCAAGGGAGATCATTATGTGGGTTTCGAGGCTCCCACGCATGTCCACGCGTCTCTCCTCTCTTCTCTCTCCCTCCATCGCTTCCTTGCTCCTCTTGTTTTGCACACCAAAGCCCTTCATTTGGTATGAGAGCATGTTGAAGGCTGGTGTGCAAGAAGCTTCAATGGAAGCTTAGGTCGGAAGGGGTAGAAGTGCAGGTCGGCATCTCTTGATAGTTGTTCAGTATTTTGGTCATAACTCAAGCTAAGAAGCTCGAATTCATGCGTTTTAAAGTTTTATGCGTAGCAAACATAGAGGGTTACAACTTCGCAGAAGGGCATAGAACCTGATTTGAAGTTTTAGACTACCAAAAATTCAAAAAACGCAGACTGTTGTAGAAGGTGAATCTACATTCACTAGGATAGCAGGTCAGTTTTTGGATCATAACTTGAGTTCTACGGGTCCGATTCATACAATTCAACTTGTTATGTGTAGTGTGGAGTACTCTCTACAAGTTGTAGAGTATCGCAGGCAAGATCGCGAGTCTTAGCTTGCTGAAACTACAGAATACATAGCAGTAGTGTTGTAGGTGAAGATGAAATTGATAGCTGATGCTTGTTTTGTGTGTATCTTGAGCTACCTATCTCCGATTTAGGTGTTCTTTATCTCGTTACGTAGCCAAGAATCAGATCTTGAAGTTTGCTGAAGACAAAAAATTCAGACTTAGAGGTTATCACCTCTAAAACAACAAAACATAGAGTAGCATATTTTTACCATAAGAACCCTAATTGCTATTGGAGGTTGAATTTGCTTTGGAACTTCTTCGAGAGACAATTTTTGGTGTGCAAGCTCTTATTTTCATAGCTTCAAGGCATTGTACATGTATGATCACTTTGGTAGCTCCTCCATATGAGAGTAGAGCATGATCTTGTCACGTGTTTGGCATGTAAGATGACATTATGATATACTCTTTTTTGAGGTTTATGTCATCATGAGTTCAATCATGGATGCATAGTGGCATTGTGGTCTATATCTTATGCCACTTGGTTATGGATTTAGTTACCGGTTGCACACAATTTTGTGAGAGTTGATTGTGGATCTTGGTTAGTACTTGTATTTTTGTTTTCTTTGCAGGTACATGATCCAGATTGGAGCCTTAGTTACACACTTGTTTATCACCTTAATTTGCTATTCTATTAGAAAATTTTCATTGATTTGATGTTGTGGATGGTGATTCCCACATGGTTATTGTGGTTCTAGATTCCATTTTACAGAGGATATGCTATCGAAATTTCATCGGCTTTTATGCTAGAAAGGAGCTCTAGTGGATCTTAAAGCTTGTGCGATAGCTTTGGATCATTGTTTATCTCCATTCATTTGGACTTGGTGAGAGGTTATTCGTGACAGGTTGGACCATCTTGCAAGATTCATTCTTGAGTGGGAGATACATCATCATTGTATTGGCATGTATTGCTATTAGTTTTTGGCATATGTAGTTGCCATTATCTTTGGTTGGATCAATGACAGGTGGTGAAAGTTTACTCATTGTTCTTTTGTTATTGGTTATCTTGTTTGATTGCTCAGTTTATAGGGGATACTCTATCGAAATTTTTCCAAAATTCTTTCATATCTACTTTGTCATTTTTGAGACTTGGTGAGCAAGCTTATGCTCACGGTTTTATGTGCATGCTAGATGCATGATTATGTGACAGGTGGTTCACATGGTTTCTTCTCCAGAGTGGCATTTGTGATGTGAGTTATGCATATGGATATGCAGGTGTGATTCTATTGAGGAAAGAGTATTGTTTCTAGTCTCTTATTATATTGCTAGTCTCTTGGATTTCCAGCATGGTGTCTTCTCGATTTGATGGCACTAACTTTTCAAGATGGAAAGCTCAGATGTGGCATACATTTGTTTGTGCAGGGTTACACATGTATGTGCATAAAGATGCACAGAGGCCTCGTGACATGCCCTCCCACATATGGATGGATATGGACGCATTGGCCAGCTCCACTATCCGATTACAGCTTGTGGATTCTATATATGATTCTGTTATGTATGAGGAGACGAGTAGTGCATTATGGTAGAGACTACATGATATGTATGTGAGTCCATTGACTCATGTGAGACATAGATCACATCGACGACTTCAATGTTGGCACTATGGTCGTGAGGACCATATTCAATGACGTTGCTTCAGTCGGATGTGACGATGATGTCAGATACATGCATGTGATGCAAATCAGGTAGTGACTTCAGGAGAGTCTATGGCTATTGATTATGCGAGTGATGGTGATATCACTTTCTCTTATGGTTCATCTCAGGATTCCTCTTGTTCATTGGATATCACACATATCACTTGGTTTCTTGATACATTAGCCAGTTTTCATTACTCCACATCGCAAGTGGTTTTGTCGATTCTCAAGTGAGAGTCATGGATGTGTGCACATGCTTAATGGTATGACATATGACATTGAGGGTGCAGGAGATGTCTGTCTTATGCTACCTAGTGGAGCATCACTTATGCTCACACATGTACGCTATGTGTCTTCATTCCCTATGCGCTTGATTTCAGTTAGCTGGTTACAGAAGAGTAGATGTTATGCATTCCTTGATGAGCATCATTTTCAGTTGCAGTTGGGATAGCTTATGCTTGTCAGAGGTGCTAGGAATGGGCACAGGTATCCACTGCAGGTACTTCATGTGAGAGATAGTCTCATCTTAGTGGGAGTTCAGCCTTATGTGCGATGTGAGATTCATCGTCTCATTTTGTCTACCTACACATAGGTCTATTGACATTCATGATGCACATGTATGGCAGGATTCAGATGCTCAGATGGATGCATATGTAGAGCATGTTTTGGATGCTCATGATGCTTATGTAGAGCATGGTTTGGTTGATCATATGGATGCTCTTATAGAGAATACTTTGAATGATCATTTGGATGCTTTAGAGCATGATATAGATGCTCATATAGAGCATTGTTATGATACTCAGTTAGAGTGTGATCATCAGTTTGACCTTGGTATTGATGTTGTGCAGTTAGCTCATGTGGAGCATGATGATACACTTGTTGTGGTAGAGCATGACAGCTCTTATGATACAGAGTGTATGCCAGAGCATGCTAGCTCACGGGATGCACAACTAGATCCATCCTTGGTTGATAGGATGACTGATTTGGATGCTGAGCAGTCAGCAATTATGCAGTCATGATTGGATTCTCTCATGCCAGATGTTGACATAGACAGTATGTCAGGACATGTTGTTCTTGATGATGGTGCTTTGGATGCCTTGGATAGAGGCATGGCTGACATACTTAGGTTAGCTAGGATAGCACATGTTTTGTCAGTATTCGGGAGTCTGATGTACGAGTTGTTATGCTCGAGACCAGACATTGTAGTTGTGATTGGAGCATTTGCACTTTTGATACAAGCATAGAGCGAGTGGGAGCTTTGCAAGAACTTCATCGGTTCTTGCATCAGTCAGATGTGAGCTCGACTCTTACCGATATGAGTCAACAGCAGTTTGAGGTGCATGGATACACCTTGTTCGAGGCACTTGGTGTAGGTTGATCTGTATGGGTTGAGATCCGGACTCTTCCTCTATATTATTGTATATTCCTACATCGTTCTTTGTATATGTTACCACTTATGGTAACGTTGACCCTTAAGTGGGAGATTGTTGGGGATGTAAGGGTCACGTGACCTTACCCCCATATTCATATATATACATCATATATAGAGTATTGCCTCAAGGGAGATCATTATGTGGGTTTCGAGGCTCCCATGCATGTCTGCGCATCGCTCCTCTCTTCTCTCTCCCTTCATCACTTCCTTGTTCCTCTTGTTCTACACACCAAAGCCCTTCAAGAATGAGTGAATGGAAACCACTCACTCAACACATGGACACAAATATAAAGATTTGCTCAAATGATGGAGAACTATTGGAAGATGTAACGACATACAAGTGCATTGTACGATCATTAATCTATGCAAACATTACAAGACCTGATTTATCTTATGTTGTTGGTTTACTTTCTGAGTTTATGCAAGCCCTCACAAGTGAACATTTAAATTCAGCCAAGAGAGTGTTGAGATACATAAAGCATACAATTAATCATGCTTTGTTTTACAAGTTTGATGAAGAATTGCAGGTCAAAGGCTTTAGAGATGTTAATTGGGTAGGTTCAAAGGAAGATAGGAGATCAACCTCAGGTTATGTGTTCATGATCGAAAGCAAACCTATCACATGGAGCTCAAAGAAACAACCTACTATTGCACTTTCATCCATGATGGTTGAATATAGAGGATTAGCATTTGCCACATGTGAAGCAATGTGGATTAAAAAGCTTTTGGTTGATCTTGAAGTGCACGTTGGAACCATCCCTATATACGGTGATAACATGTCAAATATTTACTTGGCAAGCAATCCTATGTTTCATGCAAGGAGCAAGCACATAGATGTCCACTACCATTATGTAAGGGAGAAGGTATTGAGCAAAGATGTGGAGATAAAGCTCATCAGAACCAAAGAGCAGGTTGCAGATATGTTTACAAAGTTCTTGGATGCTTCTAAACTCAAAGGTTTCAAGGATGTGATAAATTTGCAAGACATGGTTGAAGATAAATCCCAAATGAGCTTGAGGGGGAGCATTGAAGATAAATGTAGAAGCTCATTTTCACATGAGCCATGCTTGGATAAATTTTCCAAATATAAAAATAAAGGAAAAGAAGACAAAAAAAAAAGTCTAGTCGAAATTCATGATGAGTTCTTAGTCTCAAATAGAGGCACATATTTATGTAATTCCTTGATTGCACATACTTGTGAATTGTGGCATGTGCTTCAAAAGAAAAGTGTTATGTATCATCTGAAGGCTAATGGTCTAGCCAAGAGTGCTAATAAAGTTTTATTGACCATGCTCAAAAAATTAATCGATTTGTAGCCAAATATGTGGAGGTAGTATCTTCCTTTCTCTTTATTGGTTTATCATACTTTATATAATTCTTCCCTAGGCTTTACACCCTTTAGATTAGGCTATGGATGGGAATCCATTTCTCCAATGGAGTTGATTGTGCCTATTCTAAGAGTGGTGGTGTAGCACAAGTTACTTCCTAGAGAAGCTCTGAGTGATAGAATTCGTACACCAAGTCAATTGGAAGAACATTAGTATGAATCATCGTTTATTATAAGAAGCACAACCTCAACAAAAGCACTAGCATGATCAAAAAGCAATCCACAAAAGGAACTAAATGTTTCTAAAAAGCTTCAAACTTCTCATTGGGCAAAGCCTTTGTGAAAAGATATGTATTATTATCCTTTGTGGGCACATAAGCCAAGCTGATCTCTCTAGTAGAGAGTCCCTTCTTAACATAATGATAGTGCACCTCAATGTGCACTGCATAAGCATGGAACATAGAGTTCTTTGCAATTGGCGATGTGATTTGTGGATCACTAAAAATGATAGTGATAGAAGATTGATAGACATGCAAATCAACCAAAAGGCATGTGAGCCCCACACACTTAATAGTATCTATGAAAGCTACCCTATACTTAGCACCACAAATAGAAGTGGCGGTGAGAATAGATTCATTCTTTCCTAGCCAAGATATGCATGAAATACCAAGCATGAAGCAAAAACCACTCGTAGATGCATGAGCATCAGAGAAACTAGCTTAATTTGAGTCAAAACAATCATGTAAATTTTGGGCTAAGGATCCTACCTCGGGATAGAAGAACCCAAGTATCCAAGTATCACTCAAGTAGTGAAAGATGCACTTGATCATGAATTGCATATGCTTGACCACTTGGCTATGCATAGATGAGCTTATCTAAGAGATAGAAAATTGAATATCAGGTCACTTTATGCAAAAATAAATCAAACATCCAAAAACTTGCTTATAGAGAACAACATCAAATTCATCTCAAGCATCTTCATGACTCAACTGTAAACATGTCTCCATGGTAGTGGTAATAGGTTTGCAATCTTCAAGACCGAAAGGGTGCAATAATGTGTCAACGTACTTTGCTTCAAACGATGTTATTTCCCCATGAGCTTGCATAAGTTGAACGCCCAAATAATGCTTGCATAAGTTGAATGCCCAAATAATGGTGCAGAAGTCCCAAATATGACATCTCAATAGAGGCACACAAATCAGCTCTAAATTTTGCACTGTGCATTTTGTTAGGACGAGTGAGCAAGACATCATCAACATATGCAACAATGATTAGAAGTATGTTATCAAGTCACTTAACATAGAAGGTTCTCTCTATTGGAATGTTCCGCAATCCTTGTGCTAGCAGGTAGGCACACACCTTTTCATACTAAGCACATGGTGATTGGTTCAATCCATACAATGCCTTTTTCAACTTGCATACTTTGTTTTCATGCCCTTTCTACACAAAAACCATGGGGCTGAAATACATACACTTCTTCATGTAAATCACCTTCCAAAATGTAGTTTTAATGTTCACATGATATACATTCCAACCTTGGTGAGCTCCAAGTGCACAAATGCTATGATGTTTGTCATTCTACATGTGGGAGAAAAGTTCTCATCAAAATCAATGCCCTTCTCTTGAGCATAACCTTTGGCAACAAGCCTAATCTTATACCTATCAATTATTCTATCAAGCTTACATTTCAATTTGTATACCAAATTAGTACGAATGCCCTTTTTGCCCAAAGGAAAATCGTGTAAGGCCAAGTACCATTCCTCCTATTAATGTCATGTTTTGATTCTAGAATAACCTTTCAATTTTTTGAGTTTTGTGCTTCACCAAAAGAAAGAGGATCATTCTCATCACAAAGACTAGACATAGCTATTGCATAACAATCTAATGCAAAAAGAAGCATTATGAGAGCATCAATGAGTATGATATTATAATGGTACATCTTACTTACTATCTCTCAAAGTCTACACCAACCATTTAGGCATCATTTTTTCCCCTTCAATGTGAGATCTCTCATCAGTAAGTGTATCATGTACATCTAGATAAAAAATATAATGATCTACATCATCCTTTGAAACCTACAAAGGTTACAAAATTTCCTCTTGAGGAGCATCATTTGATTGGCCACATGTAAAAAGAGGAAGAAAAGTGTCATACAAATATTTATATATGACTGATGTCTCCTTGTACATTAAAGTAAGGGAAAAAATTCATCTTGAATGCTTAGTTTGTGATTCAATAGCCTTATCTATTGATGTTTTTGTATTGTAGCTCAAACACATGCATGTGATAGAAAAACAAAACAAAGAGATGAGCAAAAAATGGATTGTGACCTTCCCAAAGCCTCATATTATGGAGTGATAGACTACAATGCTTCAGTGGGCTACTTGTTAAGTACATATGTTCTACATAGATTATCCTCAAGCTAGAAGTTATGTGGTAATGCCTCACTTTTGTCAATACACATTTATATTTCCATGAGACAAGTTTTTTCCTCTTAGCGAATCCATTTTTTTGAGATGTATATGGGATTTTACACTAATGTTTTATCCAAGGCTCAATCAAAAATGTATTAGCATAATTCTTTTAAGAAAATAAACACTTCGGACTTTGCTTTCAATGGATAAAATCATGCATGTAGAAAATCCATCAAAGAAACTCACAAATTATAGGTGATTCCAAAATGAAGCTATCTACATAGGATCACAAACATCATTGTGAACTAGGATCACAAAAATCACTATGAACCAGCTCCAATTTAGTGCAGCTCTAATTGAATGATCTTTGGGGAAGGGAGATATCCAAAATGATAAAGCCTTCACAAAAATTATTAGAAGGTTCCTCAAGTTTAGGCAAACAGGAAACCAGTTTAAATTTCTGTTGGAAAAGCACATTAGCAAAATTTAGATGAGCCATGTCCATGCCAATGATTTGAACATGAAATAGCATGAGAATCATGAATTGCACATGTTGAATCCTTCTTAAATATCACATAACATATGATCTTATACAGCCCATGACATAAGATTCTAGAATCAATGATATTATCACCATTCAAGAGATCATGCACTAGACATATGTCATCAACAAATTTAACAACTCGGTTAATTTCGGCTAGTGCTGAAATTGAGAAAAAAGTTTTCTTGATCCTTGGCACATAGAAGGAATCTAAAATATGAAATTACTCCTATTAATAATAGTAAGAATGATATTTTCAACTTCCATGATAGGATAAGAGGACTTGTTTGCACATGTGACAATATTGCTTATTGGTGTAGACTTGAATGAAGAGAAGAAACTACACTTTGAGGTAATTTTTTTGGTTGCACCACTATCAAAATCCAAGCATTGGACTCTCCTACAGACATACATGGCTCATGAGAAGATGGATCATAGCTCCAATGATTATTAAATGCACATTCTTCATTTTGAAAAAGGTTAGTAGATTCAATTTTAGCTAGAGAGGCCTCTAGAAGAACCATTCCAATCTTTTTGCTCTTTGCCTCTTTTTGAACTAGTTTAGAATAATTCTTAAGCAATGATCATTTGCCTTACAACACTTTCCAAAGTTTTTGTGCTTTCAAGTTTCTTGTCATCTTTATCTTCCTTCTTTGAATCTCCAACATGCACATATTTTTTCTTACTAATAGATGGGCTCCATTTACATTTGCCCTTGTGATTAGAGAAAACTTGATTTGGAACATGGACAATTGACCTATTTTCTCTAGATTGATCTTCTTATAGAAAAAGACGAAGACTAAATCCCCAAAGGTTAAGGCACTTGGATTGGCCTTCATCATCTAATGAAAAGTAAAAGAAAAAATATGATAAGAATATGGGAGAACATTAAGAAGATTATGCATAAGTGCATTGCCTGGCAAGATTTGATTAACACAAAGCAATTGTTCTTTCAAATCCTTGATCTTTGTTAAAAAAACATCCATTGAATATCCTTCATTCATATGCTCACCCCCCAACTCTTTTTGAAGGTGAGCAACATAAGCCTATGTATTATCTCATATAGTGCGGTAAAAGTATGCCAAGCATCTTTTCTTGTTTTGCATGGAAAATATGAGGGATAATGGAATTTTTGGCACAAAAAACTACCAACGTTGTGCCTATGCATCTTTGTCATCCCAACAAAGTTGTTTTATGGTAGGTGCAATTAGAACCATAGTAAGACAAGGAAATCAACAATCATCATCGTCAAAAACACCTACATCACTTGCTATGATTATATTTGCAGGTATATGAGGACATATTTTGATACTCTACATAATATTCCACAAGCCTTTTGCTACATAATATTCCACAAGCCTTTGTACATTCTCTTGGTAATACATTCAATATTGTGTGTTGTGCTCCAAGCTTCTTCTTCATCCTTGTCTTGTTGGAGTGCCTCTGCACACCTCAAACTCCAACATGATCATTAGTATACAAGCCAGATCATGCACATAGTGCTTTCAGTTGGACTATTCTCAAAACCATGTGCAATGAGATAGGCATGTATCTTTTCATACCAAGCATGGGGTGTTTGCTTTTAAACCATATAATGCCTTCTTCACCATGCACACTTGGTTTTCATGCCCTTTCTATACAAAGCCACGAGGCTGAAAAACATACACTTCTTCATGCAAGTCACCATTCAGAAATGTAGTTTTAATGTCCAACTCATACATTCCAACCATGATGATTAGCAAGTGCACAGATGCTATGAATAGTAGTCCTTCGACATGCATGCCTCTTTCCTGTGCATAACCCTTTGCAACAAGCCTAGTCTTATACCTATGAACTATTCCATCAGGTTTATGCTTCAGCTTGTATACCCACTTAGTGCCAATGGCCGTCTTGCCAAGAGGCAAGTCACATAAAGACCATGTACCATTTTTCATGATGGCATCATATTCTGATTGCATAACATCCATCCAATTTTGAGAATTTTTCGCTTCATCAAACAAAACAAGCTCATTCTCATCACAGAGACTAGAGGCAGCCATAGCATAGCAATCTAATGCAAAAGAAGCACTATGAGAGCCTCAACGAGTATGATATGACAAAGGTGCATTTAATTTGCTATCACCCAAACTCTACACACCCATTTTGGCATAGTTTTTGCCTCTTCAGTATTAGCTCTCTTGTCAACAAGTGCATCATGTAAATGTGCATCAAAAATGCAATGATTTGCATCATCACATGAAACTTGTAAAGGTTGAGAAGTTTCCTTATTATGACCAACACTAGACTATCTAGCAGTAAAAAGAGGTAGCAAAGTATCATATTTGTCTTTGGAGCTGATAGATGTCTCCTTTGTACATGAAAGTAATGGCTAAATAGCATCTTCCACAAAAACAACATCACCGCTAACCAAAATGCATTTAATATGTGGATGATATAGACAATAGCCTTTGCTTTCACAACTATACCCAACAAAAATACACTTCACTGCTTTATCATCTAATTTCCTGTGAGGTTGTTCAAGCACTAATACATATGCCAGACAGCCAAAAACATGCAGTGAGCAACAGATGGCTTGCGACCATGCCAAGCCCCATATGGAGCGATAGACTACAATGCTTTACTAGGACACCTTTTAAGTACATATGTTGCACATATGACAGCCTCAAGCTAGAAACTATGTGGTAAAGCTTGACTCTTGACCATACACCTTGCCATCTCCATGAGTGACCTGTTCTTCCATTCAGCAACTCCATTCTGTTGAGGTGTGTATGGCACTGTAGACTGATGTTTTATCCCACGTTCAGCCAGAATGCATTAAAGACAGAAGACATATATTCCCCCTTGGATCAAAATGAAGGGTGTCTATTTTACATGCTGACAAATTTTCAGCCAAAACCAAAAAAATTTTGAATCACATAAACACTTTAGACTTTTCTTTCAATGGATATACCCATGCATACGTGGAAAAATCATCATTGAAAGTCTCAAAGTAAAGATAGTTTCCAAAAGAGGGTGTCTGCATAGGACAACACATATCACCATGAACAAGCTACAATTTCAGAGTACCTTGAACTGAACCATCTTTTGGGAATGAGAAACACTGCATGTTTCCCAATATATATCCTTCACAGACATGTCTATCAGGTGCCTCAAGTTTGGGCAAAGAGGACACCATTTCAAATTTTTGCAGGCATAGCAAACTAGCAAAATTTAGATGACCAAAGCATGCATGCCAAAGATTTGCATCTGACAAGCCTAAGAATCATGTACTACACATGTTGAATCATTCATAGATTTTTCATAGTCTTTGAGCTTATACAGCCTATGACATAGAATGCCAGAAGCAATAATGACATCACTATTTGATAGATCATGAACTATACATCTATCATAAACAAATTTCACAACTAATCCAATCTTGGCGAAAGTCAAAACTGATAAGAGATTGTTCTTGCTCCTTGGCACAAATAAAGCATTCGACAATGTAAAAGAACTACCATCAGCAATAAGCAGAATGATCTTACCAACTTCCATAATAGGATAAGAGGAGTTGTTAGTGCATGTGATCGTATGTCGTGTAGGGGCAGACTCGAGTGAAGTGAAAAACCTGTGCTGGGAGGTAATATCTTTGGTTGCCCCACTATCAAAGGACCAAACATCTGAGTCTACTATGGACATACACTATTCATAAGAAGATGGGTCATAAAGTGCAAACAGTGGTAAATGCCCATTCTTCATTCTGCACGAGGTTAGAAGACTCTGTTTTGGGTGTAGAAGCCTCTGCAACAACCTCCTTACACTGATATATATCATGTATATGAGGTAAAATTCATTATGCATGAATGTCTATGTTGGGAATAGCCAAGGAGGTCCAAGTGGCTTGATAAGGCAAGGTTGCATGAGACTCACCAGTCAAAGAGAGTCAGGGCAGAGTGAAGGCGAAGCAGAAGCAAGCATACAAGGTAGCCAATGAAGATCAAATAACAATTCATAATCCTTATAAAACAGTGATTTTGATCACTATACATCATTGTAAAGTTTGTTTTTGGCAGTTGCAACTCTATTTTGTTCAAGTCGAGGAGTCCTCGAGCTTGAGGAGTACTAGAAGTACCTATGTATGAAATTTCATATTTTTCTTCGCTCATTTGAGCCTCCAAATAGGCATAGGAACCTATTTTCTAATTAGGCCGGATAGTAGGTCTGGACAAGACCAAAGCTAGTGAACAATTATAAAAACAACTAGAGAGCTCATTTTGGTTAATCAAGCATTCCATTGCTTCATCTCTTTGTCTTGTCGTGTGTGTGTATGTGTGTGCATGCTCGTGTGCTTCTCACTCACACACTTGTACTCTCACTAGTTCATGATCATCATACCACCCTCCGGCCTTCCAAGATTGATAAATATGAGGTGGATCTCCTCATGTTGATGCTTATCATTGTGCTAGAGTGATAACCTATGAGAGAGGTGATATCGTATGAAAGCCAAACTTAATTGCAAGTGAAAAATTCATCAGTGTAATTTATTTTCCTTTTCTTATTCACTTCTTTTTTTTCTCTCTCGCCAAAAAAAAAAAACGACGTGGTGACATTATTTGACACGTGATAGTTCGAAGATGGTCCGTCGACGCGTCTTGTCAAGATGTTAAGGCTCAAAGAGGTTATGTCAAAGATGGTCATCCCATGAAAAAGGTCTTCTCTCCTTTCCAAAGAGCACTTTTTTCCTTCCTCCGCAAGAGATCTTTTTCTATCGTGCATGTGTTCTGGAATCCAACCGTCGACGTAATGCCACTGCGAATCTAACGGTGTACGTTTTCTTCCTCTGGAAAGACAAAGTCGACCCTCCATTTGACTTCGACATCCATCCCCGTCCATTCCTTTTTGCTTTATTGTTCAAAAAGCAAAGGTCCACAAGGTCTTGCGCAGCCAACAATTATAAATGTGCTTTATGCCTATTGGACTTGAAAGCGCCACGTAGGTGGTCCATATCACTAATATATATATATATATATATATATATATATATATATATATATATATATATATATATATATATATATATATATATATATGTGTGTGTGTGTGTATGTGTGTGTGTGTGATATGGGGTCGAGTCAAAAGCTCACTCCATCCAAAAACTTCATCAATTGGCAAGCTAGGAAATTCATGGGGTCAATGTCAAGTTTACTCCGTGTTAATTCCATAAATTTGTGATATGTGTAGTTCACCGGAATATCCCATTCTTCCCTTCATATTCTATCACTAAATTAAGCCACTCATTTGCTCGTCCATTGGACCGCATTGCATACATGAATCAAAACATGATTTGCCATGTGAATCAACATATGAACTTTAGGCAAAGAGGGGCCATTATGCTAGGGTTTTCACTACACCATCGCCATCTCTATTCTCCTACATGCCTCAGTTGTATGGTGGTTTCATTTGGCCCCTAGCTTCTCAGCTCGTCAGCCTGCAGCTCTTGGACATGCCCTCCGCTTCTCGTTGCCTCCCCTCTTAGGGGGGGGCAATGTACTCTTGGAAGTTTTTTTTTTTTTATGTAAAGGAAGTTCGGCAATAGCCTACTCTCCCGGACTTGAATTAAATTAAGAAACAAAGGTACAATAGAAGGGGACTAGTGCCTCGGGACCCCCCAAATCCCACAAAGCAGGGGAAGCTTGATTGAATCCTAGGTTGCATTACAGAGAAGGTTTATCACCCTCTCATCGCCCTCATGTGGGGCCCACTTGGGTTTGAGCTTGTTGTTGATCAACAGGAGGACTTGTGATGCCTGAAGGGGGGGATTTCTTACTGTTGACAATCCTTTTGCCAAGGAGGAATAGTGATTTCTCAATCGACCACTCCCTGGGGGGATCGCCGAAGTTGAGAGCACACCTCTCCCGCCAAATTTTCCACAGGACTTCCCCTCTGATGGCGTTCCAGAGTGTCGCAGAGCAGCCGATCGCTTCTCCCAAGAGGACTTGTTTCCAACTAAACTGTTTTTGAAGTCTGATTTTCGTTCCAACCGTCTGCCAGATTCTGTAGGAGTTGGGGCAAGTAAGGAAGATGTGTGGGACATCTTCGATAGCCCGGTGGCAGCGTTTGCACCAAGGAGGGATCCCACAAAGTTTGCTAGCCTTATGGTTGGTCCAAATTCCTCGATGAAGAATTTGCCATAAGAGGACAGACTTCTTAGTCTCTATAAGGGGGTGCCAGATACCCATGAATTTCATGTCCCACCGAAGCCGCGTCCAAGACAGGCACCACTTCTTGTTGAGGCTGATCTGGTGGTCAGCCGTTTCTTTGATGTTCGGGATTTTGAGTAGGCTATTTCCATTGTGCCATTTGAGACCAAGCGAGTTCGGTGTGTCGTGTCCCATGAGAAGGCGAGTCTTGTGACGATCCCATGCGAGGCATCTGCTTTGCAAAGTGTTCCATTCTTCGTAGGAGATGTTTATGCGAGGGTCAACATCCTCGAAGTTGATCCAGCTGTTGGTGTCATGTTTCCAGAGGTGTTTCCATTTTTTGAATCCTTTGTTCCATAGCTTCTTGGCATTTTGAATGTTCCACGACACCACACTCCGGATGCCATGTATCGGAAACCAGATAGAGTCGTTTTGTCTGATTCCGGCCGCCCACTTCCAGTCCTCACTAATTCTTGTGAAGCTTTTGACTTTATTCCAGCCCTTCCAAAGGGAGCACGAGATTGGAGCCTTTCGGGAAGACGGGGATCGGGAAATAGCAGGGTCATGATGTCAAGATTCTTCCAGTTCGGGAACCCCATGAGGGCCAACTCATTCTTGTTTCTGAAGATCAGCTTGGCCCACGAGGCCTCCCTATTGCACCAAGCCTTAATCATCCATTTGGCTGCCAGTTTGTTAGCCATACACCCAATATCCAGGATACCAAGCCCCCCGCTATCTCTGGGGCTAGTGCAGATGGCCATTTGATTAGGCACCCCCCTTCTGTTATGATCGCCCGTCCAAAGAAAGTTTCTACAAATACTATTCAGTTGGACAGGCCTTGCTCATTCGGTCTCCAACAAGAAAGGAAATAGATGGTAGAAGAGAGGAGGAATGTGTGATAACCATCGCACGTCCAGCGAGATTGATTTGCATACCTCTCCAGTAGTTGAGCTTGTTTTCGAGTTTGGCCAGCACCCAGTTCCATCGCTCCATAGAGACGCCAAACCCCAAGGGGATTCCAAGAAGTCGAAAGATTTGGCCCTGCGGAATGATTTGACAGCCATGATCAATGAGAAGGCCAGGATGATGTCCCACAATAGCCCTAAAGGCGGTCTTAGAGTGGTTGATTTTGGATCCAGAGGCATCACAAAAGGTAGCAAGACACCTCCAGAAGGTCTCCAGGCTGGTAATATCATTGTGAACGAACGCGTTCATATCATCAGCAAAAGTCTCATGATGATTTGACCGTGGTCGTGAGGCAGCCGAAGGCCTTTGATATTGCCAGCCTCCACATGATGTGCCACTAGTCTGCTCAGCCCCTCAGTGGCGATGGCAAAAAGAAGGGGGCCAGAGGGCACCCTTGTCTAATAGATCTTTTAAGATGGGATCGCCTTCGAAAGTTTGCCGTTAACGTTAATTTGGGTCGTTGCGTTTCCGAGAAGGGTCGCGATCATCTTGGTGAATTTCTGACTACATCCGAGATCTTGGAGCGACAGAATATAGTCCCATTCTAAGCCTGTCGTAGGCTTTGTCAAAGTCGATCTTGAGGAAAACCACATCTTGATTGGACTCATTTGCAAATTGAATACCTTCCCAAATTCCATAATGGTTTCCAGGATAGACCTGCCTTTGATGAAACCTTTTTGGTCCTCACTAAGCCATGATCTCAGGTGGCACGAGAGTCTGTTGGCGATGACTTTGGCGATGATCTTGTATCCTGTTTGGAGCATCGTAATAGGCCGCCAGTTCTCGATTCTGTTCTTTTCCCCCTTCTTGTGAATCAACTTGATAATTCCATTATTTAGACAAGAAGGAAGAGCACCAAACTTTAGCGCTCTTGCCAAACCATCCGAAGAGGGGTGGCAACCACCAGCTTGAAGGATTTAAAGAACTCGTTAGTGAGTCCGTCGGGTCCCGGGCTTTTACCGAGAGGGAGGGCATCAATGACCTTAATGATTTCTGATTCAGAGATAGGGGCATGAAGCAGGGAGAGGAGGTTGGGTGGTATTCTCCGGGGGGAAACCCTAGAAATGGCAGCCATACAGTCCCTTCTATGGTGGGAGAGGGGGTTCGAGGTTCCCAGGAGTCTCGTGAAGTGCCCTTCGATGATGCCAAAATTATCTTCTTCGAATTGCATACATTGCCATGAGGGTCTAGCAGTAGGGGGATCGATTCTCTGTTGTGTTTTCTTTTAAGGATACGGCACATCTTTGGTGGGTTTGTCGGCTTTGCCAGCCCACCACTCCTTGAAGAAGATTGCAAGTTTTTCCTTTGTATTTCTTCCTCGTATCTCAACACTGCTCTAATTTTTCGGAGACCTTTCTGGGCTTGGCGTTTTCCTTTGTTCACTTCCTCCTCGAGCCGCCAGAGTCTGTGGTAAAGAGCTTCCCTACGAGCCCGCCGCACAGTCTCGAGCATCTTCTTAGTTCTGATCATGATCTTACGAGACTTGTCGACCGCACTTCTCCAGCACTTGGCTGGGGCCAAGCCAGAGTGGAAACGCCACCTTCCACACATCGGCAATCTCTTGATGGACGGAGGGGAGAGAGAAGGTGGCCGCGTTGGCATGGAACCACGGAGCCTTGCGGATCTTGTTGGAAGGTTGAAAAGTGATAATGATCGGGTAGTGATCAGAGATAGTGAGGTCAGTGCGTTGCGTGATGATAGGGTGGCCCCACTGATGAGTAAAACTCTGAGAGATGTAGCATCTATCGAGTCTAGCTTTCCTCAGGTCCTCGCCCGCTTGGAGATTCGACTAGGAAAAAGCCACTCTTGGAAGTTCCCCAAGATGGAATCTCGCATAGTAATGATCACATAATGCTTTCTGCATCCTCAAGAAACAAATCCATGTTTGCGGACAACTTCACTTCACCTGCTCCATTGTTTCTTGGTGCAGCAAAAGAGCATAGTGAATCCCCAGCTTAACTACATAGGCATTTCAGGTAGCACTCTGACATCCATCTACTGCTGCAGACGTACCTACAGCCAAAAGAAGCTATCTACAACAAAACGCACCAACATCTCTCTTCGCAAGAGAGAAAGACAAAGTGAGTCCGAGGAGGAGAGAGAGAGAGAGAGAGAGAGCATTTAGTTTACTTCCCTTTGCACTTGCGTTCCATACAACTTCCTCTGTAGCACCTATATAAAGAAGAGAAGCACGAGACGTGGCTGATTGCCCTATTCAAGCTAAGAGAAATAGGGCACAAAATATGCATCAATATTAGGTGCTCATTCCTTGTTTCCACCCTAGCGCCCAACAGCCTCATCGGACCCCATTGAAGATTTCAATTTGTATTGTGTGTGTGTGCTTTGAGAAGCTATTTTAAGTCCGCATGGGTGTCAACGAGTTCAAACGGCTACTCTAAGTCCCCCCCCCCAAAAAAAAAAAAAAAATCCCCTCTCAAACTTTGGTGCCAACTCCATTTCTCTAAGTATGGTGATTTAATTTTGATGTTCTATCTTCTTCAAGGGTGACAATGTCTACCATTTCAAATGGGACATCCTCAAGTATGTTATACTTGCCATTGTTCACACCTAAGTGCATGCCCAAGGATGAACAGTTGAATGGCTTGTACTACAATTTGTGGAAGGGCACTATTAAGGCCTACTTATATGCAAACTTGTTTTATGAAGTTTTAGATTCTACAAAACATGATCCGGATAAGGACAGTGGGCTAGATGCATGGAATGTTTGGAATGTAAAAGATAAGTGAGCCTAGGACAAGTATTTCTAGCTTGTGATGAGTTAATGAAAAGGGCATGTTACTTCTTGCAGACTTCTCATGAGGCTTGGAAGATACTTCAAGTTCTCTATGAGGATAAGACTCCCTCTAGAATCTATGCCTTAGAATTAGATTTCCATAGCCTAGCCATTAGGCTCCAGGATCCCATCACCAAGGTCATTGCCACATTTGAAGATTATCAAAGCAAACTCGTGTTGTGTGGCAGACAAGTATCAGAAAATTTATGGATATTAGGCTTCTAAAAAAGCTTCCTAATTCATATGAAAACTTTATAATGACATTTAATTACAATCAAGGTCAAATCCTAACTTGCAAGGAAGTGCAAAGACTTTTTCTCCTCCATGATTCACGACCGAATTCCTCAACATCTCAAGAATCAACCATGAAAGCCAAGGGTCCCTTCAACAAGGCTAAGAACCTCTAGTAATCACTCTAGTAATATTTCTAAGAAAGACTCCAACAACTCGTCCAAGAATTTTACATGCCATTATTGTGGAAAATCAAGACATATTGAGAAGTTTTGTTATAAGAAGAAGAACAATCTAAAATATCTACCTCCAAGAATCAAGCTAAGTTCTCTATGCATAGGTCTCATTGTTTGAGTGAAGATCTCTTTATCCTAGTAGAGGCCAATGCTCTAATCATTTCTAGCTCATCACAAGAAGGGATATTTTATAGTGATGCAACCTCCTACATGTGAAAGGATCGTGAGTCATTCAAGAGTTAAGAGACCACTAAAACAAATTTTACTTAGGAGATAACAAGAGTCTTCCAATTGAAGAAACGGCAAAGTATGAATTATGAATCACAAAGGAGAATGCAAAGCCTTATTAAGCGTACTTTTGTACAAAACCTTTGCATGAATCTCCTCTCCATCAAAGCAATTATCGATCATTACAAATAAGTTCTTTTTGACAAAAAATAGTGAAAGTGATTGATCCTAGCACTTAGGACATAGTAGCCCAAGGCACCAAGGATAAAGGCTTGTACAAGCTTTCTTGATTTCTCATTAGGGAATCGATTTCCACCCTTTGGCACTAGAGATATGGCCACACATTCCTACTTAACCAAGATCTCAACATCTCAATTGGTTAAGGAATTGCCAAAAATCAACCAAGTGCAAGATGTATGCCAAGCTTGCACTCACGGAAAGCACATAGGGCTCTTGTTCTAAAAGAGGCTTCCACCCGAGCAAGGAATCCCCTAGCCCTAGTCCACCATGGAATCTCTATGAACCAATCATATCTCATCACTAAGTGGATCACTTTACTTCTTTCTCTATAGGATCACAGTAGGTACATATGGGTCTACTCTCTCAAGTCTATACTAGGTAAATTTTCTAAGTTTATAGAATGGGTCTACCAAGTTGAGAACAAGGCATCCACTTCAGTAAAGACCATTAGATCAAATGGAGGTTGTTAATTCATCATCCATGACTTTGATAGCTTCTTGAAATAGAAGGGCATCAAGAGGCCAATCAATCAACCCCATGCTCCATCCCAAAATGTAGTTACGAAAAGAAAGATCTATCATGTCATGGAAATGGCATGCACTACGCTTCACAACAAAGCCTTACCTTCCAAATTTTGGGCCAAAGTTGTACACACTTCAATTCACATCATCAATAGAGGCTTCATGGACGCTAAATAATAAGACCCATTTGAAGCCTACTACGGATGAAAGCACAATGTGAATGACATTGAGTGTTGGAAATGAAGCATTTGTACATGTGCCCAAGGGCCAAGGAACATGGACATAAGTTGGCATCTAAGTCCAAGAAGCATCTATTCATTGGATACAGTGAAAAATCTAAGGCATACAAATTATACGATCTTGCCAAACACTCCCTTGCCATTTCAAAAGATGTTATCTTTGATGAAGCTTCAAAATAATCAATTAAATATTCAAGTTCAAGTTTGAATTGACCCATTTACACTTTATGGTGGAACACAATCACTTCTAAGAAAAGTTCAGAAGCTAGTACTTCCCAACAACCTCGGAGATCTCAAAGGCTCATTGAGAAGCAACAACGAGAACAAAGCCACTATGAGAGTTGAACCCTCACCCCAACCTAGTGGGTGAAATTTGGAGGGTCCAACCAATCCATGCAACTCGTGTGGACATTATAATCCTCTTTCCAAGAGGCAAAGCACAAAACATTTACAAATAGAAAACTTACCTTCTTTCCTTCTTAGAGGTTTAGGATTAGATTTTTTGAGTCACAACCGGGACACTAGGAGAGGATTTTATGGGAGAGCCCCCATGGTTTCCTTCCATGCCCTAGATTTCTGCCCTAAAACTACCAGGAGGTCTGGGAAATCCACCCAGATAGGGATGGGGATGTTTCTAACTTCAAATAGTGAACCTGCTTAACGAATAACCTAGAATCCCAATTGACTTTAATCCAATTCCTAAGGGCATCTTGCCAGTCCAAAGTAATCCTTCTTGAAGTTACTAATCACTCCTTCATTGAAGATTGGGAAGCAGATAAGGAAAATTTTGCAGTAAATCAGAATGTTGAAGCGACTTTGGTGGATTCTTCTGAAACTCACGTGTTAGCAGATTCTAATAGTACCAAAGGGTGGCACATAGTGGAAAAAAAAGAATCACAATAATAGGTTTGCCACAAGATTCAATGATGATACTATCATGGAGGAGATTCACAAAGTTGATGCAGAATTTATGGAACAATTGGCTCATGAGATTCCAGATGAAGTTGTCTTGCCTTCATCCCAAAATAAGGTCAATGACATAGTTGTCAAGCTGCAAGGTAAGCCAAAAAGGAAAGATGGGTTAGGACCTCAAGTTCCAGTCTGCAACCCAGCAAGACCTCAAAATCTAAGTGTCTTTTTGTTCCTTTTCCCTTTCTCTATCATGGATTTGATTAATCTATTTCTCTTAACACTAAGGGGTTGACCAATCCGATCAGAGCTAAAGTCATCAATTCTTGGATGAAGAATCTTTCCAAGTCCCTTGATTTTATGTATCTCCAAGAATTGAAAATGGAGGCATAAGCTTGAATCTCAATTGAAAATGATTCACTATCAATTTGTGTGGTATTTTACTGACCATAACCAAGGAAAGGTGGTGCATCTATTGGTATTAATCCTAAGCTGGGTCATCTCATCAAAGGGTCGTAAAAAAGCCTGTCCAATCAGTGGGTAGCTGTCTCTTTTGATTATCCTCTGGATGTGAATATTGTCAGTGTGTATGCTTCTAATTGCAGGGACATGAGAAGCAAGTGTTGGGAGGAGTTGAAGCTCATTCAAGGTAATATTTGTTTAATTGGAGAGTTTAACATAATGATAGACTTAACAATAAAGGTTCCTGCATTTATGGTTTTGAGAAGTCCTGCTGGTTTTCTCTTTGTCATGTTCATGACTGATTGATCACTATGAGCATACTTGAATCACGTGGCATAATAGTCAGCCTAATGGGAAGGCCTTGTGTACTAGACTTGATAGGTGTTACACCAATTCCTCTTTTGGTAAGAATTTTTGGGAGATTAGTGTTGTTACTGACCAAACCCTGATGTTGTCTAATCACAAACCTATTTGGCTTAGATGTGAGGAGTATCTAGATGCTACCTGGTCTCTTGCCAACTCCAGAAGGTTCTGGGTGAGGAATATGGATAGAACTAATAAACATATGTATGAGCTTCTGAAACAAAAAGAGAACAAGGATTTTATTCCTATGTTAACCAAGAATAATGGTGATATGGCTACTAACATGGAGGAGTTCTTACAGGAGGCCTCTAGCTTCTTTATGAATGTTTTTTCTAGTCCTCCCAAGAGGGCAGAGGATATCCAGAGCGCTAGGGCCCACATTGCTTCTGTTAGGGTGAAAACTCTCCCTCAAGAACTGGCTGCTTTACTGGACCTGCCCCTCTCTGCTGGTGAGGTTAAAGAAACCATTGATAAATTGAAACCCTATAAGTCTCCTGATATTGATGGGATTCCTAATGAATTTTTTAAAGAGCTTAAGGACTTCCTTACCCTTACCTTCTGGAGATCTAGGAAGAGGCCACTAGGAAAGGTACCCTTTCTCTGATATGAACATGGGGTTATTAGGCTCATTCACAAAAAGGGCCCTAAAGAGGATCTCAATAACTAGAGACCTATTACTTGCCTAAACTGTGTCTACAAGGTGTTTGCTTTTGCCCTTGCTAGAAGGCTCAGCCCTATTATGAGTAGTATCATTTTACCCATGCAAAAGGGTTTTATCAAAGGGAGATATATCCTTGATGCCATCATTTCTCTCTGGGAAGGTTTTGATCATGCTAAGGAGATTGATCTAGATTTCTACTTCTTCAAAATTGATTTTGATAAGGCCTATGACAGAATTGAGTGGGATTTCATCCTTCAGTCTCTCCATGATAATGGTATTGGTAAGAAGTTCATTAAGTATGTGAGTACCCTGTTTGGCAATGCCTGGTCTAGAGTCTCTTTGAATGGTCTACTTTCCCCCCCTTTTGAAATTGCTAGATCCATAAGGCAAGGTTGTCCCTTGGCCCCTCTCCTCTTTGCCATCTCCAATGATGCTCTTGGGTGGTTGGTCCATCATGAAATGTCCAAAGATAAGATCAAAGGCATCCCCATCCCCAACTCTAATCATCAACTAGGGCTTCAAATGTTGTTGATGACACTAATATGTGCACTCTAGCTGATCCTAATTATGCTGAGGATTTCTTGATTATTTGAAGACCTTCTACCTTGCTAGTGGTTCTCACATAAATCACTCCAAAACTGGTTTCAGATCTTCTAACCATGTGATTCCCAGTTGCATTGCTAACATTGATTGACTTATCTTGCAGGATCAGACCATCTTCAGGTTGCTTGGTATCCCTATGGGATTTAATGTCACCTTGCAGCAAAGGTGGGAATGGGTCCTTGAAAATTTTAAGAAAAAAATGTTCAAGTGGTATAATGTGTATGCTTCTTTGTCTCACAGATGCTTTATTTTGAAGCAGTATTTGCTCCGATCCCTGGTGTATTTTTTGTCCTGTTGGTACCCCTCTAAAAGTCAACTTAAACAGGCCATAGCCCTTGCCAAAAAATTCTTGTGGGGAGGAAATGATCAGATTACTAAAGTCCCCAAGGTTTCTTGGAAGGTCTGCTGTCTACCCAAATATGAAGGTGGGCTCGGTATTATCTGCCCAGTCAAAATGGCAGAAAATATGGCAGCTAAATGGGTTCTTAGAGCCATAAACTCTCATGATATTTGGGCAATTCTCCTTAAAAGGAACATTCATAAGTTTTATATCAAGAGCTATAAAGCTTGGTCCAATAATCATTTATGGGATATTGTGGTCCCCCTCATCCTTTACCCCTGTTGGCAGGTCCTTTCTTGAAGGCTTTGGAATGTTTGGATGAAGGTTAAAGCTTCCTTTTCTCCTAACTCTAAGTTTATAACCAACCTTAACTTTTTTTGCAAGAATCTCCTTGCCTAGGATGGATTGCCCTGTGGAACAATAAAAACATAGATATCAGAGAGCATAAATGTTTTAAATATGGGATCAAAAGCTGGGGATGGTTCTTCAACTCAAGTGAGTTGGTGTCGGATGATTTTATCCTTGGACTGACACATTTATCATCTGCCTGCTTGCAGATTCTGTTAGGTATGAAGTCTCTCCTGAAGCTGAAGATGGAGGAATGCATGACAGGAAACATCCAACTTGGAAAGGTTGCTAGAGAAATGTGCAATGCTTTAAAACTCAACAGGGGTTCCATTCTTTGTCTGACTCACAAACTTAATCTCAGATGGGGCTGCAAATGGTCTGCCAACCAATGGAGATATAGATTTAAAACAATCTGGGCTTTCCCCTATAACATCAAGCATTCCTACTTGGAATGGATGATCCTGCATAATGGGCTTTAGACTGGCAGCAGGGCCAAGAGAGTAAATGCCAATAATGGAATATGTTCACTGTGTAGCAGGGAAGAGGATTTGGCCCATCTGTTCATAAATTGTTGGCATGCAAAAATTTCTGGAAGCTGCTGGACCGCATCCTTTCAGTCAAGATGATCCCTAAACTGGGTCTTAGAGAAATTATTATGGGATGTTGTAACAATCTTGACTTGGTCCTCTGAAATCTGTGGCGGGGCCACATCCTGTGGCATATCTAGATAAGCAAAAATCAAACTCTCTTCAATAATGCGAAGAAGAATTTCCTATGTTCCCTAAGAAAAACTTTGTATTTAACTGGTATTCAGAGTCTCCATGCCATTAAAAGTTTCTCCCAAGACTCCATTCAGGTTATGAGGTCTCTTCCTCCAAGTAGATGGAGAGAATCCCTTTTAGAGTGTTACTCTAGTGATAGATTTATTATGGTACTCAATTTGTAATCTTGCTAGCTGGAGCCCTTGTTTCGATGGGATCTCTCCTTCCCTGTATACAATGTAACTTTTTTCATTAATTTACTCTCTTTTCTTGTTGTCTCAAAAAAAAACAAAACATTTACAAATTACCACTATATTTATATAAACATATATTCGCTCTTTGTGCTTTGTTCCTCAAGAGTCAACGGTTGTCGTTGCTTTGGATTTATCAGTCAGCATCAGTCAGCGGTGTCATAGGTATTGGGGCCAGGTACCTCTTAATAAACTTTTTGCTCCGTCCAAAAATATAACCTATTTTTTATGGTTCCTATGCCGTTTATGGGATCTCTTGGTCCCACCGTTCTGCGATGCTCCTGCTTATCGAACTCCTCAAGAATGACGACATAAACCTCCTTCTATTCTCGACTCTCGACTCGTCTCGAGTCTCGACTCACGAAATATGGCCTCAATTGGTCTGTATGGCTGTAGCCGTGTGGCTCGTGAGTCGTGAGTTGTGTGCGCACTGCGTACCTCTCTCTTGCTCATTCCACTGCGTACCTCTCTCTCTCTTGCTCATTCCACTTTTCTCATTCCCTTGCCCCACTTTGTTTCAGTCAAGGTACTGTATTCTCACGTCTTTTCCTCTCTCTCTCTCTCTCTCTAAACTTTTCGCCTCTTACATGCTTCCTTATCCCATCTCACTCCTTATCTCGAGCGAATCTCAAACTCAAGCGTACACATTCCCTCTCTCGGTATCTTACCCACTTACGTCCAAGGTAAACCAATCATCTTTTTCCTTTTGATTCTCCATACCACTTCTCTCTCTCTCATAGTACGCGGTCACTTTTTCAATGAGGGACATTACAGTGTTTCTTTTTTTCAAAAAAAAAATCAAAAGAAGGAAGAATACAAGATAATCACAGATAATCTTTCTTTTTTTAGCTTATTGTGATGGATAAGAAAGATTCTCTTGAAGTAGTTGGAAAACAAAAATACATCGCTTCAAAGGTAGGGGAGAGGCACCCCATAAATAATGTTATATCATGTTATGGATCATTTGACCATCTCACATAAAAGTAGAGAGATAACATCACCGCTCTCCATCTGTTAGGCTTGTATTCAACCTACATTTACCATAGCACAAGTGCTTCGTAAGCATATTGACAGAGACTAAATTTGAGGCAAGGGGAAAGATCTTGGGATGAAGCATTAAAGACCATAGTGTTTCTCTATTTTCCATTAATACTAGAGATAAGTAGACCCATTTCTCTATTCTCTAAGTAAGAAAAACAAAGATCCTCCTGTTCAAAATGGGGACATGCTTTTATGGTTCCTAATTCTTATGCCTAGGAGCTCTAGGGATGGTTTTATGAATAATGTTTTGGGCATTTTCTTGAAGTCGTCTGCACATCTTTCTCCTAGATCTTGCATATGGCCTCCCTTTGATGGCATTCTAAGAGCATGCATAACAATGTTCCATTTCCCTGAGAAGAACTTGTTGCCAAGAGAATTTACTATTCAACTTCAGTATCCTCTAGACAATAGTCTAGACTCTAAGACCCTTAGGACATGACAAGAAGATGTGTTTGGTGTCTTTCTATGCCCTAAAACACCTTTTCCAGCACAAAGGGGTCCTAGATAGCTTGTGCCCTAAAACACCTTTTCCACCACAAAGGGGTCCTAAATAGTTTGTGAGCTTTGACATTTGGTACAAAATCGATCATAACAACATTGACTTCTTCATCACAATCAAGGAGTTCTAAAGATCCTCAAACTTTGGTTGTACCTGATCTAGATCCACTCCATGTGCCATTTCTTATTCAACTTTTTGTGAAAATTCACCCTTGGTATTTCATCATTTTTATTACCGATTTTCCACCTTTAAGGTATTCTTATCCTTAAAACTTAAGTCTATTTCTTAGTGGAAAAACATACACATTGGGCTTATTTTAAGCTTTGTAATGCTTTCCCTATGCAAGTGTAAGTGTATCATTTATATCTTCTTAAAAATCCTTTGCAACTTGTACCACTTTGTTTAGCAATAGTGTTAGCTGGGCTAGCTAAATGATGTGCCTCCCTAGGGGGGAGACATGGGTTCTAGTCCTACCGATTTTGTTGGCAAGAAACCCCTCAACCACTTGTAGTGGTGCGGAGTTGAAACTAGTTACTATAGCATGCCATTAAACATATCCTATCAGGGGTTTTACTCAGATAAAAAAGAAGTGCATTTGAGGGTGAACCAAATCCTATGTAGTTAAAGGTTCTTACATCAGTGTCATTGAAGGTTTCTATATAGTTTATTATGAGTCTCAAAACCCTAACTAATAGTATACAAGCATGATCATTGACATCTTTTAAATTGTCTGTCAGGGCTTTGGTAGTCGTAAGCATGTAATTCCTAGTTGGCCAAGATCCTTTTTTGGTTCGTGCAATCTTTGGAAAGTTTAGTCATTTTCTTGGCCATTTTGCTGGGATCTGTCCTTCATTTCTTCGTCTCCAAAAGATAGTCCAATCCCTTCTCCTTGCTATTGGACAGAAGGCTGGGTTTATTTTCAACTGAACTAGAGCGTCCTTCCATACTTTTCTACAATCCTTATTTTTATCCAACCACATGTACCTCCATGTAGGATTGGATTCTTCAAGTAATTCTTTAGTTATGGCCAAATCCTCATCATATTCCAAAGATGCATTAGGTGGTACTCCTACCTTGGTAGTCTGATAATTTTTTATGCTTTCTAGCACCATGCAGAATGGTATTCCTAGATCATTTGCTACCCAATGATGCTTATCAGGTCTAATTCCATTCTCTAAAGCAAATTTAACAATTTGGTCCTCTTTTCTTGATATATCTCATCATGGCTTCCCTATCTATGAGCAGCTTTTGTACAAACTCATATGATCCTTCATCCAACTGCTCTACAGATTTTGGATCTCCTTCATACACTTCATGGATAGGAGAGGATATCATAGTTGTACTTTGTGGCCTTTCTTATACTCCTCCTTGTATGGGTACTTCTTTTATCTAGATAATTTCCTTGGCTTTCCATTATTCAATTTCCTTCATCATCTTGGCCCTCTGTTCTTACCATATTGCCCTTTACTTTTCTACTTCTCATTAAGGTTGTTGTATCCTCCCATGGCATTAGTTGCATGTGCATTTGGTTATTTCTCCAGCTCTCTAGCATCCTTTAATTCTTCTATGAATTGTACTACTTATTGTCTTAATTGTTCCAATTCTTTATTATTTATTCCTGAGCTTTGTGCTTCTGCCTTTAAGTGCCCTTCTTCCATTAATATCTTATTGATTTCTTCATTGGCTTTGGAGAGTACCTGGTAAAAGTCTATAGTATTCTATCTTTTGACTCCAACCTTCTAATGTCTTCTTCCATCTTGGTGATGGTCTCATTTTGTTTTGTACACTTATCTTCCAAAAATTTTACTCTATTTTTACTTTTCACTACTTCAATTTCTAATGCAATTGCTTTCTCTAGATAGTTTTCACTTCTTTGTTTATGCTCTTTCAATTCTTCTTCTAATTGGTTCTTTTCTTTTTTATGCTCTTCTATGAAGTTACTGCCTTTGATGAATTCTGATTCTATAGCAATCTCGAACATGATAATGTTTCTACTTGAAGGTCTCAATTCTTCAATATTCCTCATTATAATTTCACATACTCACCTTATATCTTTAGGGATTCTTTCTATTCCTGTAATGGGTTGTTGGTTGCTTTATCTCTAACTACTTGTTGTTTTGATCTTCCTTCTTGGACTTCCCTGATTCTGATTTTTCGTCTTTATCTTCCTTGTCTTCTTCTATCCCTTTACTATTGAATTCTTCCAATTGCTTTTCTTCTTCTTGAGACTTTTCTTCTTCTTGTGTTGCCTCTGACTCTTCTGATTCGAAACTGTATACATCTCTCATTTCCATATCTAATTGTGATTCTTCTTTTTGAATTTCATTCAGTACTTCCTAAATTTCCAGTACAATGTCATGTGTATATTTTTCCTTTTTTGTTTCTTTTCTTCTGATATGCTCTCTCAACCTCATATTTTGATTCTTTTATTAATGTTGGTTCTTGTACAATGTGGCTCATTACCACACCACCTTCTTCAATTGTTTTTTCTTCAATGATGGTTGTAAATACCTTCTTTTCTTCTTCTAGGGGACTAGTGTTTATTTTGGAAGCTTCCTTATCTTCTTGATATTCCCGAATGGAGCATGTTCATGCTTCTAGTTCTTCCAAAATAGTTTCTATGTTTTTTGAAGTACCTTCCTTCATTGTTTTTTTCTCTTCCTCTAATTCTTCCATATTTGATTTTTGAACTTGCACTTGTTGGAGACCTCTAAATCTCCAAAGGCTTGATCTATACTGATTTAAGAACACCTCTATATCAGTTATAGACCAAAATTTACACAAATGTTACCTTCATTTATCAAATCTTCCACTATCACTTCTCTAAGTGAGAATCTTCCTTCTTCAAGAAGTCTGCTTCAAAGATTGCCTTCATTACCTGCACCTATCTTCATATTTCTTCAAACTAATGATGTACATATCTCCATACTACCTTTGCGCAATCATATCAATCATTAGTCCTTCAAAAGAATCATTAAAACTTTAATTTGATCCTTAAGATCAAAAGTATGTTAGAAACTATCTTCCTGAACAAGCGACTTTGACATAGCTAACTTCTAAGGCTGTTTTCTCACAGCACAGATCCCATTTTGCTAAATGCCTTTAGCCATAGCTTCCTTACCTTCTAACTTACATTTTGAATGCTCATTCATAAAAAACTTTACATTTTACACTGAGATCCAAGCAAAACATTGACACAAAAAAGTGCATGACTTTGAGAGATCTACCTGCAGACTTTACATACACATGTTCCTATTAATCATACTCACAGCATGAAAGGAATTAAGCTATGAAACTTTGAACATAGCTTCATTAGCTTCTAGATTAGATGTGCACAAAAGATTTCCTTATCCACGTGATCAAGCTGAGAGAAATCAGAGAAATGCGCGTCGCTAATTTTTGAAGATGACTCTCTACACATCTACCTCATTGACACTTGGCTTCTAATGACTCTATCATGTATTTCTTTATATCATTGACTTATATACATATGTTTCTAGACTTATCCCATGTCTATTGCATTACTCCTTATCATCCTAAGGATCATCTAAACCTCAAATTACAAAAATTTTCATATGTAATGTACATATGTATACAAGCTTCACTTCTGAGATCTCTTCACTTTCTCAAACTTGCTTCAAGCTCTTTATAATCATCAATTTGGGATTGCTTTCTTCCAACAGCTCCCCCTCAATCACTAATTGTGATTATTCCATTCTTCTTTACTCCTACCATCTCTTTGAACTTCTTTAGCTTAGGTCCACCTAAACTTTTTGTCAACATATTTGCAACTTGCTCTTTTGTTGGAGTGTACAATACTTCAATCTCTTTATCAAGTACCTTTTCTCTCAAGAAATGATACTGAATCTCTATGTGTTTAGTCTTGGCATGAAAAATAGGGTTAGCTTCCAAATATAATGAACTCATATTGTCTCCAAAAATAATTGGAGTACTCTGATCAGTTCCAAAACTCTTCAACAAGGTCTTTAACCATATCACTTCTTTTGCAACCTCTACCATTCCTTTATACTTAGCTTCTGTGGATGAGAAAGCAACTGTATGTTGCTTCTTTGAGCACCAAGAAACTAATTTATCT
This sequence comes from Ceratopteris richardii, assembly GCA_020310875.1. Classification (NCBI taxonomy): domain Eukaryota; kingdom Viridiplantae; phylum Streptophyta; class Polypodiopsida; order Polypodiales; family Pteridaceae; genus Ceratopteris; species Ceratopteris richardii. Next base: position 110,743,301 of record CM035406.1, read on the forward strand.
CCAATATAAGAGAGATAACCATGAGTAGATCTTCTATCATCTGAATCACCTACCCAATCTACATCGATTATTTCTTAGATTAGTAAGAAGCAACTGACTGTAGCACTATCTTCTACTGAAGTTGAGTACAACGTGTTGGGGTGCATGTGAAGCAGTATGGTTGTGGAGGATCCTATGGCATATAGGAATTCAACGACACGAGGCTACAAGGTTGAAATGCGACAACGAGAGTTGCATAGCCATCACCAAGAATCCTATTATTCATGCATGTACTAAGCACATAGAAATCTAGTATCACTATGTGTAAGAGTTGATTGAGGATGGAGTCGTGGAGATGAGTTATTTTTGAACAAATGAAAATGGAGTAGACATTTTGACCAATGCTCAAGGGAGAGAGCAACTTTATTCACATCTTCCAAATCTTGGCATTGGACCAATAAGATAGTTCACTAGAGGTGGACATTGAGGGGGGGTGTTAGATATACTCAATACTCCACCTGCACATGATCGCAAATGATCCATGATACTCCAAGTTGTATGTCCCCCATTATGAGAAGAAGCCATTATGAGAGTTCGGACATTGTGATGAGGTCTACATGAGACCAACAAAGGACTAGATGATCTATGTGAGTCTAGTATGTAGGCTAGGTAGGGCATATAATTCTACCACATCATAATTTTGGATGACAGTTTGGTAGTCAACTAGTCTAGAATTACAATGACTCCGGTGGTCTGGTAGTTCAGTGGTTGGGTCCAATGGTTTAGCAAGTCTGGTAGTTAGGTAATCGGTATGTTCTGAATTACAGATGATCTTGATGGTTACGCCTAGATCATAGCATCAAGAAAATCTGATGATCATGCCCAAATCATAGGACTAGGCACCCCAATTACTGTGGTGAAATTTTGATAGTGTGCACTATAAAGTCGTTCGTCTAGATTCTGTCCAAAAATTCCATTGAAGTTCCATAGTGGGAGCACATGGGTGGAAAGTATCATCATTGTATATACATTACTATTGGCAATTAGAGAATCTAAGTTCTCTATCTCTTCTTTACTTGTGTATATTTCAATTAGTGTGTTTTGCTTCTCACTACTCTACCTATTGATTATATTCCATTGCATCACTATTCTTGATTATTTCTTATAGTTAGTGTTGTTGGAACAAAGAAATCCCAAATTGATGATTATAAAGAGCTTGAAGCAAGTCAATGATTAGGTTGAAGCCAAAGAAGTCATTTGAGAAAGTGAAGAGATCTCAGAAGTGAAGCTTGTATACATATGTACATAACAGATGAAAATTTTTGTACTTTGAGGTTTAGATGATCCTTAGGATGATAAGGAGTAATGGAATAGACATGGGATAATTCTAAAAACATATGTATATAAGTCAATGATGTAAAGAAATACATGATAGAGTCATTAGAAGCCAAGTGTCAATGAGGTAGATGTGTAGAGAGTCATCTTCAGAAATTAGTGACGAGTATTTCTCTGATTTCTCTCAGCCTGATCATGTGGATGAGGAAATCTTTTGTACACATCTAATCTAGAAGCTAATGAAGCTATGTTCAAAGTTTCATGGCTTAATTCCTTTCATGCTATGAGTATGATTAATAGGATTATGTGTATGTAAAGTCTACAGGTAGACCTCTTAGAGTCATGCACTTTTTGTGTCAATGTTTTGCTTGGATCTCAGTGTACAGTGTAAAGTTTTTTATGAATGAGGATTCAAAATCTAAGTTGGAAGGTAAGAATATATGGCTAAAATCATTTAGCAAAAGATCTGTGCTGTGAGAAATCAACCTTAGAAGTTAACTATGTCAAAGTCGCTTGTTTAGGAAGATAGTTTCTAACATACTTTTGATCTTAAGGATCAAATTAAAGTTTTAATGATTCTTTTGAAGGAATAGTGATTGATATGATTGCACAAAGGTAGTTTGGAGATATGTACATCATTAGTTTGAAGAAATTGGAAGATATGTGCAGGTAATGAAGTCAATCTTTGAAGCAAACTTCTTGAAGAAGAAAGATTCTCACTCAGAGAAGTGATAGTGGAAGATTTGATAAATGAAGGTAACATTTGTATAAAGTTTGGTCTATAATTGATATAGAGGTGCTCTTAAATCAATATAGATCAAGCCTTTGGAGATTTAGAGGTCTCCAACAAGGGTATCAGAGCTGAAGGTGCAATATAAGTGAAGTAAAAGCATTGGAAGTCCCGACTATTGCAGATATTGAAGTTTCTTCTAATTGAAGGTGGAGAAGGTCAAATTCTTGAAGACAACCTGAAGAATTGCAAAGCACGAGTTCAAAGGATCAAGAAGGATTAAAGCTTCATATCAAAGGTACACTATATCATCATTAAATCTTAGTAATTGCACACAGAAGATCAAAGATGGGAGAAAGCTTGCAGATTGATAAGCTAGATAGGGAGAACTATCTAGCTTGGTCCATGAGGATGGAGGCACACCTCATGAGCAAAGATTTGATGGCATTCATCATAGGAGAAGAAGAAAAGCCTGAGTTTGAAGATCCTAGTGTTCCAACTAGGGAAGAACTTGCAGATTTGAAGAATTGGATGAGGAAGGATGTTCAAGCTAGGAGAATTATTTACATGGCTGTAAATGATTATCTTTTACCTCACATTAGAGGATAGAAAGTGCAACAGATGTGTGGAATGCTTTGGAAGAGCATATCCAAAACACAACCAAGTCAAGGAAGTCCTCATTATGGGAAGAGTTCACAACCTTCAAGAAGAAGAGCTCACAATAAATTTCTCATTATGTGGCAAGGATGAAGGATATTGCAGATAGCTTGGGAGCAGTAGATGAAGACATTGAAGAGGATAAGTTGGTAAAGAAAATACTTACAGGTTTGAGAGGAGATGAGAAGTGGAAGCCTTTCATATTGTCCATAGAATTGTCATTAGATCATTTTACTCTTGATCTCAATCAATTGCTAGGACACATGCTAACTTTTGAGCAGGACATTAAGGGAGACAATGATCGGAGTGCAAGTCAAGCTATGTACTCCAAGGACAAGAAAAAGAATGGCAAAGGGAAGATGTCAAATGATGATGAAGGAACTTCAAGTCAAACTAATTTCACAAAAGGAAAGATGAATTTCAGAGGTAAAGGAAGAGGAGGTAAGAACAAAGACAATACTAAAGCTTGTTGGATTTGTGGCAGAACAAATCATTTGGCAAATGATTGTTGGTATAACAATAAAAAAGGTGGAAGTAATAACCAGAGCTTCAATCAAAGAGGTAGAGGAGGCAGAAATCAAAGAGGTAACTTCAGAGGAAGAGGTGGTAGGACATCATATGCTAGAGGAGGTGGAAGAAACTTTCAATCTCAGTCCTACAGCAACAATTATTATAATTATGCATCAGATCAGAAGGATGACATGACTCTCATCTTGAATGCAACACATGAAGCAGTAGGAGAAGATCAAAGGGTATTCTATATTGACTCAAGATGTAGAAATCGTCTAAGTGGGAATATATCATTGATGACTGATATGGAAGCAAAGGTGAATGGACATACAGTTCAAACAGGAGATAACACCAAGCATAAAGTGGAAAGCATTGGATCAGTGAAGACAAAGAGTGGGAGCACACTCTTAAGCAAGGTACTTTATGTTCCTACTATTCCTAAAAACTTGATAAGTGTAGGACAAGTTGTGGAGAAGGGATATGAAGTCAGATTCACAAATGATGGTGTTTATGTGCAAGATCCAAATCAGGGATATAGAAATATCATTGCAGTAAAAAGGAAGGAAGGTTGTTTACTCTCAAGGTCCAAGGTAATGTGGGACATGCATTATTTACTTATGGAAGTCAAAATATGTCTGAGTTAGACCTATGGCATAAAAGGCTAGGTCATTTCAATGAGAGAGCTATAAAAGAAATGTCAAAGAATGATGTAGTACTTGGATTGCCAAATGTTGAAGGTCAACACATGGTGTACAAGTCTGAAGCTTGACAATTAGGTAAAGCACACAAAAGTTCATACAATAAATCAAGGTGCAAGTATTCAAATATGCTTGAGTTGGTTCATACAGATGTGTAGGGTCCTTCAAGGGACTATAGCATAAATGGATCCAGATATTATGTGTTGTTTGTTGATGATGCAACTAGATGGATTCATTTATATGTAATCAAGGACAAATCAGAAGTGTTCAAGACATTCAAGCTTTATCATGCTTATGCAGAAAGGATTACAGGACAAAAGCTCAAGAGGTTGAGATCAGATGGAGGGGAAGAGTATTTTTCTATAGAGTTTGATGATTATTTGTGGAATGCAGGTATAAAAAGAGAAGTAAATTATAGGTATTCCCCTCAACAAAATGGAGTTGCAGAAAGAAGAAATAGAACTCTTATAGAGTTTGCAAGAGCAATGATGAAAGAGAACAATTTTCCAAATTACTTATGGGCAGAAGCTATCAACACTGCAACATATCTGGTGAATAGGTTACCTTGTAAATCTTTGGATGGAAGAACACCTTATGAAGCATGGTGGGGTAAGAAACCTACTCTTGATCATTGTAAGGTATTTGGATGTTTAGCATATGCTTATGTTCCTTCACAATTGAGACATAAGCTAGAACCCAAAGCAGAGAAGTATGTGTTTATTGGGTATGATGATAGACACATGGGTTATAGATTGTGGAGTCCATCCACAAAGCAATTTCTTGTTACAAAAGATGTTACATTTGATGAGCACAGCACATGGTATACAGGGTCAACAAATGATTATGCAGATGTTGAAGAAATACAAAGGAAAGGGAAGACAAAAGTAAGGGTGTATGAAGAAGATAATCATGATGTTGATTGTAAAGGTAATTTGTAGGGAAATGTTGACGATGGGCCAAGATTTGATCCAGAATCAAATGTGGCTGAGACTTCAAGAAGTGCAGAGATCAGAAGATATTTGAGAGAAAGAAAAGAACCTATCATGTATAGTTATGATACATCTTTCTTAACAACAAAAGATTATGCTTATATTGTGAAGAGAGAAGAAGATCCAACCACATATGAAGAAGCTAAAGGTAAACAAAATTGGGAGAAGGCAATGCAAGAAGAGTATGATGCTCTACTTGAGAATGAGACATGGAATTGGTGCCAAGACCAAAGAATCATAAGGTCATTGGATGTAAGTGGGTGTATAAAACAAAAAGGTTTGCAGATGGAAAAGTGTCTAGATACAAGGCTAGACTTGTGGTCAAAGGTTATGCCCAAACTTATGGGGTAGATTATGATGAAACCTTTAGTCCAGTTGCTAAGGTTTCTACAATTAGATCTCTAATTGCTATTGCTACTTGTAAAGGATGGAAGTTATCACAATTAGATGTGAAGAATGCATTTCTAAATGGATACATTGCAGATGAAGTGTACATGGAGCAACCAGAAGGTTTCATGGATTCAATTGGATCACATTATGTGTGTAAGCTCAAGAGAGCTTTGTATGGTTTGAAGCAAGCTCCAAGAGCATGGAATTACAAGCTTGTTAAGTTCTTAAATGAATGTGGATATCAAGCATCAAAGGCAGATAGTAGCTTGCTAGTGAAGGCAAGTGAAAATGGGTATATATACATGTGTATTTATGTTGATGATATTATTGTCACAGGTATAGATGCTCAAGGAATCAAAGAGCTTAAGAAACAAATAAAGGAGTTTAAGATAAGTGATTTGGGAAACTTATCTTATTTTTTAGGAATGCAGATTGTGTATACTCAACATGGAGTATATGTTACACAAGAGAGATACTTGAAGAATCTTCTGATCAAGTTTAACATGGAAGAGTGCAAGCCTTCAACCACACCATTGGAGGTAAATCATAAATTGAGCAGATATGGAGGTGAAGAATTTAACGATATGAAGAAATATCAGAGTTTGGTAGGTAGTCTAATCTATGCTACCTTGACAAGACCAGACCTATCATATGCAGTAAGTGTGTTATCACAATTTATGCATTGTCCAAAGAAGACTCATTGGATTGTAGCTCAAAGGATACTCAGATATATCAAGGGAACTTTGATAGAAAAACAATATCTAGAAACTGATTTTCTGGAATCAATATCTCCTTCCCAATCTGAGTCACAATATCCACTCAGAGATGATCCTTCACCATAAAGAATACCATACTCAATGGTTCCTTTGATGCATTTGAGTATCTCCATGCATGCCTTCAATGAGTTAGGCCTAGCTTATTAGAAAACCTGCTTACTACACCAATAGCATAAGAGATATCTGGCCTGCTATTACACAAGTAGATAAGACTTCCAACTAATCTCTTGTATCTTCCAATATCCATCGGAGGTGAAGTGTCTTCAATAGGTAATTTTGTGTTGACCTCCATCAATGTAGAAATTTCCTTGCAATCCTCCATGTTGAATGCCTTCAACTCCTACCTCGCATACTTTTGTTGTGAAATAAAGATCTTCCTCAGTTCTTGTCGGACTTCAAGACCTAAGCAATAATGCATTAAGCCCAAATCTTTCATTTCAAATTCTGAACTCAAGGCATCTTTTGTTTGTTTAAAAAGTGCACCATCGTTTTTGGTAATTACAAGATCAGCTACATAGAGTACAAGAACAATTGTCTTCCCTCCTATCTTTAGAACATACAAACTAGCATCAAAAGCACATCTTTTGAATCCTATATCCAAAAGATACCTATCTATCCACTAGTACCAAGCTCTTGGGGCTTGTTTTAGCCCATATAATGCCTTTTTCAGCTTACATACTTTGTTCTCTGAATGGGAAACCTCAAACAACAGTGGCTGAGATACATATACCTCGTCTCTGAGGTCTCCATTCAGGAACACTGATTTGACATCCATGTGGTATAGTGCCCATCATTTATGCAGCTATAGCTAGTACTAGCCGAATAGTAGTCATCCTTGTTGTCGGGGCAAACGATTCACCAAAGTCAATGCCTTCAACTTGGGAATATCCATGTGCAACAAGTCTAGCCTTGTACCTCTCCAAAGTACCATCAGCCTTGTATTTTAACTTCCAGATGCACTTGGTGTCGATGGCCTTCCGTTTTGGAGGTCGCTTCACTAGCTCGCAAGTTCCATTCTTCACGATATTGTTGTAGTCTATTTGCATAGCAATTCTCCAATTCATATCTTGAGTGCTTCTTCCACACTCGTCAGCTCCCTTGCTTGTTTGCCAATAATCTCAGGCATCAATGTTGAGTTTACAATATGGGCCTCTGCCCATCTCTATTCCTCTATTCTCTATGACCGCCTTGGACCATCCACAAACTGTTCAATTGAGTGTGGGATGGGATTTGCAAAATCATAGAGCTGCCTCACCCAACATGGCAATGGATTTTCCACTTGAATGACAATAGGTTGGTGATTTTCCCTGTCATCATCTGAGGATGATGCTTTCTTCTCTCCTATATAAGGGATAGCTCTTGGGCCAGATTCATAGTGGATTACTTCTTCGTCTGATGATAGAGTGGAAGATCTATTTTCCTCTTCCACCACATGTGGCTACTCCTCCTTGAACACCACATCGCAACTTGCTATGATCTTTGTTGCCTCCATGTCATAAAGCTTGTATGCTTTCTTCTCTTGATCGTACCCGAAGAAGATACATTTGGTGCTTTTCGGTTGAAGCTTGTTCCTTTCTTTATCTAAAATGTGTACATAACACTCACTTCCTAATACTTTGAAATGGGAAATGGAAGGCGTTCTAGCAGTGTAGGCCTCTTGTGGAGTCTTTCCATCAAGTGCTTTAGTGTAGCTTTGATTCAGGATGTAAACAATAGTGTTGACAACCTCTACCCAAAAATGATTAGGCAATCCTTTTCCCTTCAACATGCACCTTGCCATCTCCATGATGGTTTGATTTTAATGTTTAGCAACACCATTTTGTTGAGGACTATGCGCCACTGTGAGCTCATGCTTGATTCCTTTTCCCTTGTAGAGATCATCAAACTCTGTTGATGTGAACTCACCAACACCATCTGTCTTGAACTTCTTCATCTTCTTCCTAGTTTCAGTTTCAACAAGGTGAAGTCATTCTTTAAACTTACCAAAATCTTGAGCTTTATCACAAAGAAAATGCACCCACATCTTTTTGTTGTAGTCATCAATGAGTAACATGAAGTAGGAAGATCCTCCCATGCCTTGTGTAGGCATTCTTCCACACAAGTCAGCATGCACCAACTCTAGAGGACCGCATGCTCTATTATTGCTTACTTGTGGAAATGCCTTCCTCTGCTGCTTGCCCATCATGCAAGCTTCACATGTTTCTTTCATCTATGCACCAAAGGAAGCTGAGAAATCATACCTTTTCAGTGAATCTCTTTCAGTATCAGGTACCCCATATGGCCGAAAATTTCATGCCAAAGCATACTTGTGACCATACTTGTCATGGCTGTAAGAGCAGATAACTCCTACAGGTTGTTCCTCTAATTCTAGTCCCAACAACATTGTTGTTTTCGATCCAAAAACTCAGCTCTTATCTTGCTAAAATACACCTGATGACCCTGATCAATTATAGAAGCTACCAAAAGTAAATTTCGTTTGATATGGGGAACATATGGCACATTTGAAAGATTTCTAATGTCCTCGTTATGATTAATTAAAGACATTGTACCTCTAGCCTTAGTAGGACATCTCGCATTGTTGCCTACCTTTACCATGATGGGTTCCTCTAGAGGATATAGGGAATTGTAAAGGTCTTTTCTACTTGTTGTGTGATGAGAGGCACCACTGTCCAATACCCATCAGTCATCTATAGCTAAATCTTCAGTTGAGGAACATATTTTCTCTACCGTAACAAACAACTCAGGCTAGGTTTCGGTAGTGTTGGCAAACTCCTTACGTGTACCACTTTTTGAAAAGCCACTCTTTTCCTCTAACTTCTTAATGCGAAAGTCTTGGATTCTGTGGCCTTTCTTCTTGTAGTGGAAACACTCTCGCTTGAACATCTTCTTTTATGTTCTTCTTTTTGTCCCCATCTTTCGAAAAATTGGGTTTTCCACCTTTAGCATTTACCAAGAATGGATTTTCTCCTTTACCGTTGTCATTCCTTGCCTTGAGGCACAACTCCTCCTCCATGAGTAAGGCATTGAATTCTTCAAAAGTTAGTGCTTGTGGTCTAATCTAGGTATTAAGGGCAGTTACTAGACCATCAAACTTCCATGGCCAAAATTTGAAGACAATGTCGAGCTAGCTCTTCACTTGACTTTGGTACACTTGCTTCGGCCATTTGATCCCATAGATTCTTTATGTGAGTGATAAACACTTCAATAATCTTCCCATCAGAAAACCTTTCTATTGTTCGTTGACTCTCCAAATTCTGAATCCATGTTTGATTTTGACTTTCATATTGATTTCTCAATATGCTCCATGCTTCACATGCCTTTGTAGTGTGTTGAATAAGAGTCAAAACACTATCAAAAGTACTTGTAACTAAAGTACAAAATGCATCTGCATTCCTGCACTTCCAAGAACATAAAAGATCAACATCAGGAGGAATCATTGGATGAGTATCATTTGAATTAGGTGTTTCTTGGGCCTCACAATCAATCCCAAGAATAGTCTTGAGTAGCTCATAAGATTCAAGGATACAAGTGATCTTAAACTTCCACAAGTGTAATTAGTACCATCAAGTTTACCTTTCATGAAGGCTGGTGGTCATATCTACAATGTTTGCACGAACGGCATCATTAATACTCCAGTTTGTGTTCCACATACTCCTATTGATGAATCACCTCAATTCCTAATGGTAGATGATGACACATTGCTTGATATCTTCTCTCTTAATTCGTTCAAAGAGTTCTATGACTTCTAAGTTTTTCACTTCTCTAACACTCAAAACCTCCTAAGATCTGATACCATGTAAGAAATAATCAAGAATAGTGATACAACAAAATATGATTGGCAGGTAGACTAATGAGAAGGTGAACACACTAACTGAAATATACACAGAAAAAAGAGAAGAGATAAGACAATCCAGATTCTCTAATTGCCAACATTAATGTACATACAACGATGATATTGTCCTCCTGTGTGCTCCCACTATGGAGCTTCAATGGCATTTTTGGACAAACTCTAAATGAAGGGCTTCATAGTGTGCACAGTCAAAATTTCACCACATTAATCGAGATGCCTAATTCTGTGATTTAGGCATGATCACCGGGTTGGCCTGATGCTATGATCTAGGTGTAACCATCGGGATCATCTATAATTTGGAAGATTACCTAACTACTAGACTGGGTAAGCCACTAGATTGAACCACCAAACTACCGAACCACTAGAGTCATAGTAATTCAAGATTGGTTGAATACCGAGTTGTCATCTAGAATTTTGGTGTGACAGAAGTATATGCCTTGCGTAGGCTACTGACTAGACTCACATAGATCATCTAGTATCTTTGTTGGTTTCATGCAAACCTCATCACAAATGTTCGGACCCTCATAATGGCTTCTTGTCATAATGGGGTTTGTACAACTTAGAGTACCATGGATCATTTTTAGCCACATGCAAGTGGAGTATTGAGTATACCGAACACTAACTTGATGGGAGTGTTGAGGACTGATAGGTTCAAACTCCTTAATAGAAATTCTTCAATGTTTGTATCTGTGTCTGAATTTGATTTTTCTTTAGGCTCTGCTACTACTGAAGTTGTAATTCTTTGTTCTTCTTTAGTTTCTATTTTGAAGATCGGAGTTGATCCTCCTACATGATCCCCTTTCCCCTCTTCTTCTTCTAATACTCTTTTTTTTTGTCCCCTTGACTTGCCTCTTTCTTTTAGTTTCTTTTTTTGTTTTTCGGACTGTTGCTACTATTGTAGTTCTTTTTTCTGGTCGACCCTATAATTCCTTGAAGTAAGCTAGAAGTGCAACTTCCTTTCTTACAAAGACGACTTTTGTTTCTACACCCATCATTTGTTCATGAAGATCTTCATAATGTTCCTTTTCTTGTTGACTCCAATATGTGGCTTTATCTGAGAAATCTTCCAACATCTTCTGATACTAGGCTTCATAGACAGCTTTTTATCACCACCCTGCATTAGATATGAATAAATCTTTTTAGTACTTATTTGAGGAGGGTATGGCTGAGGGTATGGCTCTACATCTGCTTGTACTTTTTGTTGTTCTTCTTTTAATTCTTCCTTAGTAGCTTCTCTTACTTCCAATTCAATTTTTCTTGGGTCAACCTTTCTCTTCTTGATGGGTTGTGGTACTTCCATAACCAAATCTTTTCTTTTTCTGCTTACCTCTTTCACAACTACTACTTTGAGTGGACTTTTAACTCCACCCATTGCTACTCTAAACACCTGTGTTTTAGGAGCTAATTTTAATATGTCTTCCATTCCTAAGACATGATAGATTACTTGGTTAGCATCTGAGCTCCATTCATAAATTTCTTTGATTCCCAATGTTTGGCAGCTTCTTTTAACTGATCATGAAGATATAGTGTCATGTCCGTCACTCCAAAGGGTCTAATTTTGTCTTTATTGTTTAGCATTACCAGGGTAATTGGCGTATGTGGCATGGTGTACGTGGGCAACCTTGAAAAACATAGAAGTTGTAAAAATATCCTTATAGCCAGCTTCTCATTTGCTTTGTCTTTGAAATCTGGCTGAATTCTTCTTTACAAAGCTCACGTCAATCTTTGTTCCCGTTGAATAGAAGTTCAAAGTAGCTTTGATATGATCTGCCTTGATTGTGATGTCCACCATTTCATTCTCAAGGTTTTTTACTTTACACACAAAATATGTATCTATGCTTCTTTTTATTGCCTGTAATGAGGACATAACCTACTCACACCTTTCAAAATCTATGAAGAATATGGTTTCCTCAAGGAGTTTATGCAGTCGCTACTTTCCACCTCTTATAGGTTGCAGTTGATCTCTCGAAGTTATAAAATTCCTGGCATAACATGGTATACTTGTACTTTCCCTTGTTTACTATAAAGATTCTACATCAGTGTCCAAAAACCAATGTCTTCTAGATAAGGACACTGCATGCACCACCAATTCAGCTATTGAAAGTCCCTTAGGCATCTTGTAAAAGAAATCACACCAACACTCCACACACATTAATAGAGACTCAAAAAATCACTTGTTTTAAATTGATCACCAGAAAGAGAAAATAATTTTTACACCACTCAACATCACATATTAATATTACCACATATTCCAAGAACTCATGTGCTCATCACACTTGTAGCAAGATTTTTCTTCTGCAATTAGAAGGGATTTTGAATTCAAAATACCACAAAGATAATAATAAATATGACTATTCCCAAAAAATTGTGGAAGTAACTAAAATCACAAAGATACTACTCACACACACTTCTATGTCTTGTTTTGTGCTCATTAAGAAAAATACATAATAAACAATATACATATATTCACATATTTTTATATACATATTTTTTCTTTTTCATGAGAGGTCTAATTATTCCTTTTGATTTGTCTTCCCCTCCTTGCTCTTTCTCCTAAGATGTGAAAAGCTTTTCATTGTGCATGGGATAAACTTTTTTGTGCTTGGTGAATGCATGCCTCTGTAGTGTAGCCCTACACATGCATACTTTGAAAATGCATCATTTTTATGGTGGACATTTGAGGTCTTAAATAATGTATTTAAGTGGATCTTTAGTGATGAGGTTTTCTTTTGATCATCGATCTTTCTATCTTGAATTGTGTTTTGTATGCTTTTTGTTGTCTTTTTTTTTTTCAAAACCAGGTTGATTTCATTCTTTGTTTTTCACTATGTATATTTGATGAATTTTGTTGCTTCTTTTTTATTGTTTTTTTTTCTAATGTCCATTGCTATGTTACACATCATTAAGTCCCTTGTGTCCTTATATTTCGTGATCCTTTCCTTGGCTTCTTCCTGAGCCTCTTATCTCATCAGTTCTTCTTCTTGTTTTCTTTTATATGATTGTTGTATTCTTCACCATTCTTAATTTGTTAGTGGTTTCACCTATTTTTTTATTTTACATCCAGTCACATAATTTGGCATGATTTCCCCATCCAGATTTGCTAAGTATATTGCTCCACTGTGACTAATTTTATGGGTGATATATGGTCCATGTCCCTTTTTTTCCAATTTTCTATTGTATTACTTGGTTGTATATGCCAGAACTAGGTCTCCCTCTTGTAAATATTTTTCCTTGATGTGTATGTCATGGTTGTTGGAGTTCGAGGTCTGCAGAAGCACGCATACAGCACAAGGAAGAAGAAGAAGCTTGGAGTACAACACACAATACTAAACGTGTTACCACTAGAATGTACAAAGCTATGTAACATGTTAGAGCAATAACCGTATATACAATCTGAGGGAAAGAAACCTCCTGAAGAGGGAAAAAAGTGCCATGATGGTCCTATTGTGTTCACACACATCACTACCTAAATATACCAACAAATCCCCCCTAGGAGTGATGCAGTGAACAATCCACAAAAGGAAGTAAATCCAGAGCTTTGTGGAATCACTCAAAGGTAGAGCTTTTGTGAAAAGGTCTGCAACGTTCTCGTGTGTGGGCACATATGCCAAGCTGATCTCTCTAGGGGAGAACCTCTCCCTGACATAATGATAATGCACCTCAATGTGCTTAGTGTGAGCATGGAACACAGGGTTCCTCGCAATTGCCAATGCAGTCTAATTGTCAGTGAAGATGGTGGTGGTAGAAGACTGACCAACACCCAAATCAGCCATAAGGCGTCTGAGCCACGCACTCAACAATCACTGTGAAAGCTGCCCCATACTCAACCTCACAATTGGAAGTGGCCATAGTAGGTTGCTTCTTGCTCAACCAAGATATACATGAGCTAGTGGCCATAGTAGGTTGCTTCTTGCTCAACCAAGATATACATGAGCTACCACGCATGAAGCAAAAGCCACTAGCAGACACACAAGTGTCATAGCAACCAACCCGATTAGAGTCAGAAAAAGCATGCAAATCTGGCAGTAGTGATCCCCCCTTGGGATAAAACAATCCAAGTAGTTGGGTACCACTCAAGTAGCAAAAGATGCACTTAATCGCCTACCAATGCTTGACACCTAGGCAATGCATAAATCTACTCATCTGTAAGACAACAAACTAAATATCTAGCCAAGTAATGCATAAGTAAATCAAGCATCCAATAGCCTGCTCATAGAGAACAACATCAAATGCATCTCCAACATCATGAAGACTCAATCATAAACATGTCTCCATAGGAGTGGGAATAGGTTTATAGTCTTCAAGGCCAAAATGCTGCAATAATGTGTCAATATATTTCGTTTGACACAAAACCATTCTGCCATCAACTTCCATAAACTGAATGCCCAAATAATGATGCAAATGCCCCAAATCAAACATGTCAAATGAGGCATGGAGATCAGCCTTAAAATCAGCAATATGGCTCTCATGAGGACCAGTCTGCAGCATGTCATCAACATACACAACAATGATCAGACACACATCATTAGCATGCTTAACATATAAGGTGCTTTTAGTTGGACTGTTCTCAAAACCATGTGCAATCAGATAGACATGTATCTTTTCATACCAAGCATGTGGTGCTTGCTTTAAACCATATAATGCCTTTTTCAATCTGCACACTTGGTTTTCATGCCCTTTATGCACAAATCCATGAGGCTAAAAAAATACACTTCTTCATGCAAGTCACCATTCAGAAAGGTAGTTTTAATGTCCAACTGATGTACATTCCAACCATGATGAGCTGCAAGTGCACAAATGCTATGAACAGTAGTCATTCGGCATGTAGGTGCAACGGTCTCATCAAAATCAATGCCCCTTTCCTGCATATAACCCTTTGCAACAAGCCTAGCCTTATGCCTGTCAACTGTTCCATCAAGCTTACACTTCATATTGTATACCAACTTGGTGCCAATGGCCTTCTTTCCAGGAGGCAAGTCACATACCTTTTTCATGATAGCATCATATTCTAATTGCATAGCAGCCATCCAATTTTCTGAATTTTGTGCTTCATCAAACAAAATAGGCTCATTCTCATCACAGTGAATAGAGGCAGCCATAGCATAGCAATCTGATGCAAAAGAGGCACTATGAGAGCCTAAACGAGTATGATATGACAAAGGTGTATCTAATTTGTTGTTATGCAAAGTCTGCACCAACCATTTTGGCATAGTTTTTGCCTCCTCAATATCAGCTCTCTCATCAATAAGTGCATCATGTAAATCTGCATCAGAAATAGAATGATCTACATCATCACATGAAACCTGTAAAGGTTGAGAAATTGCCTCAACACTAGACTATCCACCTACAAAAAGAGGCAGCAAAGTATCATACATGTCTTTGGAGCTAAGTGATGTCTCCTTAGTACATGAAAGTAGCGGTCGAATAGCATCTTCCACAAAAACAACATCATGGCTAACCAAAATGTGTTTTGTCTATGGATGATATAGATGATAGACTTTGCTTTCAGAACTGTACCAAAAAAAAATACATTTCACTGCTTTATCATCCAATTTCCCGCATTATTGTTCAACCACTAATGCATATGCCAGACAACCAAAAACACGCAGGTGAGCAATAGATGGCTTATGGCCATGCCAAGCTTCATATGGAGTGATAGACTACAATGCTTTAGTGGGACACCTCTTAAGTACATATGCTACACACATGATAGCCTCAATCTAGAAACTATGTTGTAAAGCCTGATTCTTGACCATACACTCACCATCTCCATGAGTGACCTGTTCTTCCATTTCGTAACTCGATTCTGTTGAGGTGTATATGGCACTGTATACCTCAAAGACATATATATTAAAGTCTGAAGACATATATTCCTCCCTCGATCAAAAGACATATATTCCCCCCTCGATTAGAAGACATATATTCCCCCCTTGATCAGATCAGAAGACATATAATGCCCCCTCGATCACATCAGAAGGTGTAAATGCATTAAAGTTAGAAGACATATATTCCCCCCTCTATCATATCAGAATATGCCCATTTTACATGCTGACATATTTTCAACCAAAACCAAAAACTATTTGAAGCACATAAACATGTCGGACTCTGCTTTCAGTGGATATACCCATGCATGCCTAGAAAAATCATCAATAAAAGTCACAAAGTAAAGATAGTTTCCAAAAGAGGGTGTCTACATAGGACCACAAACATCACTATGAACAAGCTACAATTTTTTAGTAGCTCAAATTGAACCATCTCTTGGAAAGCCAAAATTCTGCATTTTGCCCAAAATATACCTTTCACAGATATGTTTACTGGGTGCCTCAAGTTTGGGCAAAGAGGACACCATTTTAGATTTTTGCAAGAATATCAAACTAGCAAAATTCAAATGACCAAAGCGTATATGCCAAAGCTTTGCATCCGACATAGCCTGAGCCTAATCATGTACTGCACATGTTGAATCATTCATAGATTTTTCATAGTCTGTGAGCTTATACAACCTACGACATAAAATGCTAGAAGCAATAATCACGTCACCATTTGACAGATCATGAATTGTACATCAACATTGACGATTTCTCCAAGCATGCATGGATGTATCCATTAAAAAGCAAATTTTGAAGTGTTTATGTTCTTTAAAGAGTTTCTGATTATGGTTGAAAATTTGTTAGCATGGAAATTGGGCACACTCTATTTTGATTGAGGATGGGGTACATGTCTTTTGATTTTAATACATTTTTAGGTGAGCATGGGATAAAACATCATTGTACAATGCTATATACACCTCAACAAAATGGAGTTGCAAAAAGAAAGAATAGGTCTCTCATGGAGATGGTGAGGTGTATGGTCAAAAGTCAAGCTTTATGACATACCTTCTGGATTGAGGCTTTTATGTGTGCAACATGTTCAAGGTACACAATGAATGCCTTGGATGAATCCACATCAGCGAGGATGAAGTGGTCTACATGCAAGACAGGTCACCATACAATCATAGAGTGGTTCAATATGAAAAAGTGAAGTTGATAAAAAATATCAAAGTAGTTCATAGCCTCATCCATAAAATCATTCTTGAGAGCATCATGAAGATCAACTGCCACAGATATGACCATTCAAATAAAGATTCTAAGGACATGCACAAAGGGGAAGAATAGATCCATTACTTCTTGATGATGAACCATTTGAACTCAATATACCTCCAAATAGAACATGGCTAATGAAACATGAAGTAGCCATTCCAACTCATCCAAAAAGGAGAGCGTTGTTGGTATTCTAAGGTATGCATACTATATGTTGGAAGTGGGAGTGGGACACAATAACAATATATCATAGGTTTACAAGATCTTCCAACGAATGGACCTTAGCATACACACCTTAAGACTCAAAAATAGATGAGTGTGAGATAGAGAGAGAATAGACGAGATTTCAAGTGTAATAGGTAAGCTATGAGGCTCACCTACACTAACTTATATATGAATGTCAAATTACAATGTGTGTATATGATACAATTTGACAATATATGTATCTAGGCAGAAATAGGAACTAGATACAAGAGATTGTGTGCCTAAGAGGTATGAAGAGTGTGTGTGTGAGAATATGGAGAATACAAGCAGTTTAGAACCATTTTATAGCAAACCCAAATTTTGATGAACCTAAATAAAAAACTAGTGACCTAGCAAGTAAGAACGGAAATAGACTTGCCACTCACAGTAAATCAACAATGGAAGTTGATGGTAAGCTGGCCAAATCTCCTCCAGATAATCATCAAGATGTAGACCACAACTCCTCCAACAGTGTGACGTCTCCTCCTCCATGATAACCTCAAAAATATCCTCCAAGTTCTCCTTGAGTAGCTTGAGAAGATTGATCACTTCCAAATGGATTAGGTTGAGATGATCTCCTTGATCACTCCTTTGTTGGTCCAAGACAATCAAAAATTGAAGTTTCGATGAAGTTTTGAAGTCAAGGATTGAAGAAAAGATCAAGTCATGAAGCATGAAGAAAGTATATGTTCATAGAATGAAGATATGTATACATATGTACATTAACTTAGAGTTAGCTCACGTATACTTTTGTATGGTTATGAGCTTGTACATATTTGCCTATATATACAAGGAAAAATGTAAGGGCAAATATGAGAGAGTGTGAGAGAACAAGAATTGAAGAGAATTAGAAGTCATTAGACACTTGTGAAGTGAGTAAGATAGCTCTCTCATCCAGATGTAAAACTTTTCAATAATGAGGAAAAGTTGCGCCCGATTTTTCTGTGTATTCTCCTTCTGTGCTTGATCATTTCAATAATCCTTTTGTAGGTGTCTAATTCCATAGTTAATGAGTCTATGGTTAAAGTTTGAGACCCTAATTGTAAACAAGCTATGAGAATTTTGAGTAGGAACATTCATATGTGAGGAAGTGTTTAGTGTCTTCTGAAATCGGTGCAATCTCGATGGTAAAAAAAATGGTCAATTCTTAGTGCACAGTGTAAAGTTTTGCAAAACTGAGGAGTCAAAATCTAAGTTGGGAGGTAAGCCATCTATGGCTAAAAGCATTTGCATAAGCGGGTTTTACTTTGGGAGAACCAAGCTTTAGAAGTTGTAGGTGTCAAAGTCGACTATAAAGAACTACAATTTTAGACATAGGTGACTTGTTGAGATCATTTCTCAACATCTACTGAGTCTTTTGGAATGATTTAACTTGGATAAGGTGCACAAACTATAGGCGACACCTTATACAAAGTTGTATAAAAAGATTTACACATTTGATAAGTCAATGAATGAGTTATGTGCAATAGACTTTCTGTGTAGTCATCTTCTTCACAATTTGTTCAAGATTTTGGTAGTTGAGTATTGATCCTCCAAATTGGTGAAGGTTTTAAGTTATTCTTGATATAGAGGTGCTCTAACTTCAAGAGTAACTTGTTCTTTTGGAAATTAACACTCTCCATCAGTGGTATCAAAGCAGGAAGCATCAAAATTAAAGAAAGAAGGACCTCGGCTGCTGCAGTTATAAAGAATTCAACATTTGAAGATACAAAAGGTGAAAGCTTGAAAGAAAAGCTTGAGAAGGAGGTCAAAAGATATCAAGGAAGACAAAAGGAACTTCATTCAAAGCAAAGGTACACTTATTTCTTATAAAGGTTGAAGAATTTAATACATAGGTGAAGAAAGCATGGGGGATTCTCTTCAGATAGAGAAATTGGATAGAGAGAACTATCCAGCATGGTCAATGAGGATGGAAGCTCATCTTATGAGCAAAGACTTGATAGGTTATATCAGAGGTGAAGAAGAAAAGCCTCAGTTTAGAGATCCTAGTGTTCCAACTAGGGATGAACTATCAGAATTGAAGACTTGGATGAAGAGAGATGCTCAAGCTAGGAGCATTATCTATATGGGAGTAAATGACTACTTGCTACCTCACATTAGAGGTCTTGAAAGTGCAAGTGATATATGGAATGCTTTGGAGGAGCATTTCCAAAACACCACAAAGTCAAGGAAAGCATCCTTGTGGGAAGAGTTTACCACATTCAAGAAAAAGGCCTCTCAATCCATTTCAGATTATGTAACAAGGATGAAGGACATTGCAGATGCATTAGGAATAGTTGATGAAGATATTGAAGAGGATAAATTGGTAAGGCAAATCCTCACAGGTTTGAGAGGTGATGACAAATGGAAACCATTCATTTTGTGTACTGAATTATCACTAGATCATTTTACTCTTGATTTGAATCAGTTGCTAGGACACATGCTAACCTTTGAGCAGGATGTCGAAGGTGAAAGTGATAAGAGTGCAGGTCAGGCAATGTATTCAAAGGATAAAAAGAAGAATAGCAAAGGGAAGCAACTAGAAAATGAAGATGAAGGTACAACTAGCCAAGATAAATTCCTAAAAGGAAGAGGAGGTGGCAAATGTACAGGAAGAGGTAGAAGTAATAAAGTGGAGTCAAAGCTTGCTAGATTTGTGGTAAGACAAATCACTTCGCTCATGATTGTTGGCATAATACTCAGAATAATGGTGGATATAATCAAAACTTTAATTCAAGAGGAAGAGGTGGCAGAAATCAAAGAGGCAATTTCAGAGGTAGAGGTAGTAGAGGCTATTTTGAAAGAAATGCAGGTAGAGGATTCTAAAGACAACAATACAACAATACCTACTACAATTATGCTTCAGATCAGAAGGAGGATTCAACATTGATAATGAATGCAACTTGTGAAAGGCAAAGTGAAGACCAAAGAGTCTTTTACATAGACTCAGGGTGTAGCAATCACCTGAGTGGCAACATAGCCTTGATGACTGATTTGGAGAATAAGGTAACTAATCATGTAGTTCAAACATGTGAAAATACAAAGCACAATGTGAAGTCAATTGGATCAGTGAAAGCCAAGGATCGAAGTACTCTCGTGAGTAAGGTTTTGTATGTTCCTACAATTCCAAAGAATCTGATAAGTGTAGGACAAATTGTTGAAAAAGGTTATGAAGTTAGGTTCACTAATGAAGGAGTTTTTATGGAAGACCCTAGCAATGGCTATAAACAAATTGTTTCAGGGAAGAAAGAAGGAAGATTGTTCACATTGAAGATTCAAGGTAATGTTGGTCATGCCTTGTTCACCTATGGAGGAGATAAGATCTCTGAGTTAGATCTTTGGCACAAAAGGCTTGGACATTTCAATGAAAGAGTTATTAGAGATATGGTTAACAATGTTTCAGTGCTTGGATTGCCTAATGTTGTAGGTCAACATATGACATACAGATGTGAGGCATGTCAATTAGGTAAGGCTCATAAGCAATCTTATTCCAAGCATGGTTTTATGTATTCAGAGAAGCTTGAGTTGGTACACACAGAGGTGTGGGGACCATCAAAGGATTTCAGTATCAATGGTTCAAGGTATTATGTGAATTATGTTGATGATGCTACCAGATGGATCACTATCTATGTGATCAAAGATAAGTCAGAGGTATTCAATACATTCAAGCATTATCATGCGTATGCAGAAAGAATTACAGGTCAAAAATTGAAGAGACTAAGGTCAGATGGAGGGGGAGAGTATTTTTCTAATGAGTTCAGTGATTACTTGTGGAATGCAGGTATAAAAAGGGAAATTACTTGCAAGTAATTTCCTCAACAAAATGGAGTAGCAAAAAGCAGGAATAGAACTCTTATTGAGTTTCCAAGATCCATGATGAAGGAGAAAAATTTTCCCAATTATTTGTCGGCTGAGGCTATAAATACAGGTACATATTTGATCAATAGATTACCATGTAAAGCTTTGCAGGGTATGACACCAATGAGGCATGGTGGGGTAAGAGACTGTTGCATGGAGCATAACCTATGGCCCTTAGCAAGAGGTATGAACCACCTCTTAGTCCTTTTAAGTAGAGTCCTCACTTGAGTGCCAAGTGGCACCCATGTGAGGGGCCATGGGTCATACTCTTTATAGAGTAATAGAGAGAGATATAATATAGAAGCCATGCGGCTGGGCGGATAATCTTACATCAATCTTCGTGTGTTGTCTGCACGTCCTATCTCGAGGTGTGTGCAGGGATCTGACAAAAACTTGAGAACTCATCGGAGCACTACAGTTGAACTCATCGGAGCACTACAGTGGTATCAGAGTGGTTAACGGTCAACCTATTAACGGAGGCACGTGCGTGTGAAAGCGATAGAGTGACTGAACTGGCTGAGTGACAGGACGACAGAGCCGACAAGGCAACAGAGCCGACCGTCTAGGCACGTAGGCATCCGCCAGCCCACGGGAGAGCAGTGCTCCTCCCTCCCCACTCTAGGATGAAAGAGCACAAATAGCACTCTTGGTTTTATAGATGGCTGCCATCGTTGCGTGCCCATATGTGGGATAAAGAGCTTCTCAATCAACAGTCCAAGCTTCCTTCATTTTGACAGTGAGTTCAAGTTAAGGAAGGAGGTAAAATTTGGAATCTTTTTTTTGGAATCCTAGAGTGAAAAAGTGATGCTATGAACCAAGTTTTTGGGAAAAAATTGATGCATATATGTATTATGGGTTGTGGACAAGGGCTATGGGTCATGGGTTTTGGTCACTTTACGAAGCCACTCCTAAGCTTCGCTCAAAAACCATCGTTGTTGGATTTGGACGAGATTTGCCCCACTAAAATCTCTCTGTAGTGCTTCAGCAAGAACTAGGCGGCCACTCCCGGGCCTAGTTTTTCGCCATCCGGTGTCCAAATTCACTTTTTTCACTTGGGATAGTTTCAAAACTTTGAAGTACAGGTGTTGGGCTACATTTCTTGGACTGGTGAGGATTATTAAATTTCAGAAGTAACTCAGTTTTATTCAATTTTCTCGGTTGGGGCTATTCCCATGTGCTTTTGGCATTGTTTTGGATGGTTTTTGGTGTTCAGAACCTCCTCGGACCAACCAAACATTTCCAATTTTTGTTTGGGCCTGATGAGGATTCAAAATCAGCGACCTAAAGCTTCAAGGATCACTTGGATTTCGCTTCCACAGCTTTACTTTGTAACAGGGAAGTGCTCTTGTGATATATTTCTCTTCTTCTTGCATATTTGAGCTTTACTTCCATTCATTTTCATAAACTCTAGTTAGCTAACGGGGGAAGGGAAGTAAACCATGGAATCTAAAGGCAAACAAGTAGTTGAATATACTTCTCCATCTAAAGATCAACTAGAGGATCCTGATTATAGAATGGAAGAAGTAGAATTACGGCAAGAAGTAGAAGAAAACTTAGAAGAGAAAGAGCCTTCGCAGGAAGAGTATACTTATGAGGAACTGTTAGATGAGTTTGTCACTCGTGACCAATTCATAGACTTGAAAGAGCAAACCATTAGGGTAGAGAGTGTTGGAGTTAGACGTTTGCGAAAGCACACGAACAGCACAACGAAGAAGAAGAAGCTTGGAGCACAACACACAAGACTAAATGTATTACTAGAGAATGTACAAAGATAAGTAGCCCATTAGGGCAATAGGCGTATATACAAGCCGGGGGAAAAAAACCTCCTAAAGAGGGAAAAAAGTGCCCCGGTGGTCCTAGAGTGTTCACACACATCACTACCTAAATATATCAACAAATCCCCCCTGGGAGTGATGCGGTGAACAAGGAGCTGGCACTCATGTATAAGGAAGTGCCGAGCTATGTGGAAATCACTCCACAAAAGGAAGTAAGCCCAAAGCTTTGCAGAAAGCTTCAAACTTCTCCCTAGGCAGAGCCTTCGTGAAAAGGTCTGCAATGTTCTCCTGCGTGGGCACATATGCCAAGCTGATCTCCCCAGTAGAGAACCTCTCCCTGACATAGTGATAATGCACCTCAATGTGCTTAGTGCGAGCATGGAACACAGGGTTCCTCGCAACTGCCAATGCGCTCTGACTGTCAGTGAAGGTGGTGGTGGCAGAAGACTGGCTAACACCCAAATCAGCCATAAGGCGTCTGAGCCACACACACTCAACAGTCGCTATGAAAGCTGCCCTATACTCAGCCTCACAATTGGAAGTGGCCACAGTAGGCTGCTTCTTGCTCAACCAAGATATACATGAGCTACCAAGCATGAAGCAAAAACCACTGGTGGACACACGAGTGTCATAGCAACCAGCCCAATCTGAGTCAGAAAAAGCATGCAAATCTGGTGGTAGTGATCCCCCCTTGGGATAAAACAACCCAAGTAGCCGAGTACCACTCAAGTAGCGAAAGATGCGCTTAACCGCTTTCCAATGCGTGACTCCTGGGCAATGCATAAACCTGCTCATCTATGAGACAGCAAACTGAATATCTGGCCGAGTAATGCATGAGTAAATCAAGCATCCAACAGCCTGCTGATAGAGAACAGCATCAAATGCATCTCCAGCATCATGAAGACTCAATCGTAAACCTGTCTCCATAGGAGTGGCAATAGGCTTACAGTCTTCAAGGCCAAAATGCTGCAATAATGTGTCAATATATTTCGTTTGACACAAAGCCATTCCACCATCAATGTGCATAAACTGAATGCCCAAATAGTGATGCAAATGCCCCAAATCAGACATCTCAAATGAGGCATGCAAATCAGCCTTAAAATCAGCAATATGTGTCTCAATAGGACCAGTGAGCAGCATGTCATCAACATAGACAACAATGATGAGAAGCACATCATTAGCACGTTTAACATATAAGGTGCTTTCAGTTGGACTATTCTCAAAACCATGTGCAATCAGATAGGCATGTATCTTCTCATACCAAGCACGTGGTGCTTGCTTTAAACCATATAATGCCTTCTTTAACCTGCAAACCTGGTTTTCATGCCCTTTCTGCACAAAGCCACGGGGCTGAAAAACATACACTTCTTCATGCAAGTCACCATTCAGAAATGCTGTTTTAATGTCCAACTGATGTACATTCCAACCATGATGGGCTGCAAGTGCACAAATGCTCCGAACAGTAGTCATACGGCATGTAGGTGCAAAGGTCTCATCAAAATCAATGCCTCTTTCCTGTGCATAACCCTTTGCAACAAGCCTAGCCTTATACCTGTCAACTGTACCATCAGGTTTACGCTTCAGCTTGTATACCCACTTAGTGCCAATGGCCTTCTTGCCAGGAGGCAAGTCACATAAAGACCATGTACCATTCTTCATTATAGCATCATATTCAGATTGCATAGCAGCCATCCAATTTTCTGAATTTTGTGCTTCATCAAAAGAAACAGGCTCATTCTCATCACAGAGACTAGATGCAGCCATAGCATAGAAATCTGATGCAAAGGAGGTACTATGAGAGCCTGAACGAGTACGATATGACAAAGGTGCATCTAATTTGCTGTCACGCAAAGTCTGCACTAGCCATTTTGGCATAGTTTCTGCCTGCTCAATATCAGCTCTCTCATCAACAAGTGCATCATGTAAATCTGCATCAGAAATGGAATGATCTGCATCATCATATGAAACCTGCAAAGGCTGAGAAGTTGCCTCATTAGGACCAGCACTAGCCTGTCCACCTATAAAAAGAGGCATCAAAGTATCATACATGTCTTTGGAGCTAACAGATGTCTCCTTAGTACATGAAAACAATGGTTGAATAGCATCTTCCACAAAGACAACATCACGGCTAACCAGAATGTGTTTAGTCTGTGGATGATACAGACGATAGCCTTTACTTTCAGAACTGTACCCAACAAAAATAAATTTTACTGTAGCCTAATGCACATAAATACATTGTATCTATGATGCAAGGGCAAGATAAGAGGATATGGGATACTATGGTATCCAATTTGGAAGTCAAGATGCAGGATTATACAGATTATATGGACTTCCAAATTATGAATATGGAGAGGACAGACTTAGTCTTAGGAAGAGAGTGGCTATGGGGGTTGAGAGACACACTTAAACGCAGCTATCAAAACAACACACTTGAATTTGAAAAGAATGGAAGTAAAGTTTGTATTCAGGGAGAGAGAGATGTACCTAGTGCACCTCTCATTTCATCACTAGAGTTGTATAGTCTTTGTGATTCTCAGCATGTACAGGAGATGTTTTTATTGTATAGTCATGATATGGAGTATTGTACAGACAGCTCATCTGATGTATAATTTCATGCTAGGAATGTAAATATGAGCAAGACTTTCTACTATTCTTTTCTTATGTTTGAGTATAGAGATGTTTTTCCCACTAACTTACCTAGAGGGCTACCACCTGAGAGAGGGGACATTGGCGATGCCATTGAGGTTGTTACTAACACTAACCCTATTTGCAGGCCACCTTATAGGCTTAGTGTTTCTCAGAATGTGGAGGTTGAGAGGCAGTTGCAGGATTACTTAGATAAGGGCTTCATTAAACCTAGTAACTCACCTTGGGCATCGCCAATGCTCCTAGTTAAAAAGAAAGATGGCTCTATGAGACTATGTATAGACTATAGAGCACTTAATAAGGTAAATATAAAAAATAGGTTCCAATGCCTAGGCTGGAAGATCTATTTGATCAGTTACATCAAGCTAGGTATTTTACCAAGCTTGACCTTAGATCAAGATATCATCAGATCGAGATTAGGGCAGAGGATGTCCCTAAGACTGCATTTAGGACTAGATATGGGCACTATGAGTTTTTTTTGATGCCTTTTGGTCTCACCAATGCTCCTGCCACTTTCATGAAGCTCATGAATAGTGTTTTATGACCTTATCTAGGACACTTTGTGGTAGACTTTCTGGATGACATTCTGATCTATAGTGCATCAGAAGAGGAGCACTTGGAACACTTGAGGAAAGAATTTCAAGTGCTAAGGGAAAATTCACTCTTTGCTAAGGAATCAAAGTATGAATTCTTCAAGTTAGAGGTTAGATACCTTGGGCATATAGTCTTCCAAGATGGAATCCAGATGGATCTTGAAAAATTAAGGGCTATTATGGAAGCCACACCCAAGGAACCTGGAAGAGCTGCAGATCTTCCTAGGTTTATCATGTTTCTATCGAAGATTCATTAAGAACTATGCCAAGATTGCTGTCACGATGATGGAACAGCTTGAAGGGAAAGGGAAAGCCTTTCATTGGGGAGACGAACAGAAGCAAAGTATGGAAAAGTTGAAAATAGCAATTGCTACAGCTCCACTTTTACATATAGCAGATCCCAACAAACCATTTGTTGTTGAGACTAACACGAGTGACTTTGCTATAGGAGTGGTTTTAGTATAGGATGGTCGACCAGTAGCTTTTGAGAGCAAGAAACTAGAACAGGCTCAGAAGAATTACTCCGTCTATGAGAAGGAGTTGTATGCAATTGTCCATGCTTTGAAGAAGTGGCATCATTATTTATATGGTGCCAAAGTCACGATAGTGTTTAATCAAGAGAGCATTAAATGACTCTCTAATCAAATAGACCTTAAAGGTCATAAGGCCCGATGGGCAGAGACCCTTCAAGAGTTTGATTATGAGCTTAGGTATAGGAAGGGAAAGTTTAATGTAGTGGCTGATTCAGTTAGCCACATGCCTATGCTCGATGCACTGAGTTTTACTCAGATCACTAATGAGCTACTTGAGTCCATTAAAGGGAAATGGAGGCATCATCCTGCATATTCTGAGATTTGGGAAGCCATAGAGAATGGGGATCGTGATATACGTGTTTCCAGTAAGGATGGAGTATCGACGGGTACTCAAGAAGGATTCAAGTGGAAGAATTACAGTGTCCATGATGGATATCTGTTATATAAAGGTAAGATGTGTGTCCCTAGAGATGTTGAGATGAGATGGCATATTTTGTATGAGTGTCATGACACACCTAGTGGGGGACATCCAGGAGTTAACAAGACTTATGATCTTGTTAAGAGGCAGTTTTATTGGCCTGGACTTCATAAGGACGTCCTAGAGTATATGCTTAAGTGCAATAAATGCTAGGTCAAAAAAGTTGAGAGGTTCAGGATTGGATGACTACTCCATCCATTGGATATTCCTAATGGGAAGTGGGAGAGTATCTCCATGGACTTTATAGTCAGATTACCTAAGACACGGAGAGGGCACGACTCGGTCTGGGTAATTGTGGATAGGTTAACCAAGATGGCTAGGTTTATTTCGACACATACTATAGTGAAGAAACCACAGTTGGCTAGAATTTTTGTGGAGAACCTATACCGGTTATATGGTCTTCCTTTAGACATAGTTTTCAATCGGGATAGGAAGTTTACTAGCCACTTTTGGAGAGCGGTCTTCAAAAGATTGGACACGAAACTTAGCATGAGTACGCCGAGCATCCACAGACGGATGGGAAAACAAAGAGGGTTAACCAAATCTTAGAGGATATGCTTCGAGCATATGTGAATGAAAAGCAAACTAATTGGGAAGAGTACTTACCTATAGTAGAGTTTGCATATAATAGTGCCAAGCACTCTTCCACTGGGCATAGTCCATTTATGCTTATGTATGGGTTTCATCCAAGAGCTCCTTATGCAGTAGGATTGCAGAATGAGAAAGTTCAAGCTGCAAAGGACTTCTTGGAAGAGATGAACGATATGCTTAGACTTGCTAAGGACAGCATTAGGAGAGCTCAGGATAGAGCTAGAGCCTATGCTGACCCTCAAAGGAGAGATATTAACTTTGAGGTAGGAGAGCAGGTCTATCTTAGAGTTCCATCTAGGTCTGAAACCATGAAGACGGGACCATGTCCAAAGCTATCTCCTAGGCATTGTAGACCTTTCCAAATACTTAAGTGAATAGGAAAGATTGCTTACCAGCTCCAACTTCCTGAGAATAGTCAAATCCATCTAGTTTCTCATGTTAGCTGGCTTAAGAAAAGGCTAGGTGAATCTGACAACCTCATTCCAGAATAGTGAGGTAGTAGAGCCTATTTCTGTTCAATCTATTCCACATGAGCCTGAGAGCATACTACGCACTCGAGAGAAACGGATGAGAAGTCACTTATATAAAGAGTGTCTAGTAAAGTGGAAAGATATTTCAGAAGATAGTGCCACATGGGAGTGGGTTAGCACCCTTCAAAGACGGTTTCCCAGTTCTAGACCACCTTCCCAAGAGTCTTCTCAAGGGGAAGGATATGGGGAAACAACACGGAGACAGGACCATGTATTTTTATGCATGGGGACATAGTGGGAGTGGTTTTCTATTATTTCTCTCCTTTTGTTAGACCTTCCCATACCATTTTGAGGACAAAAATGGAGTTAAGGGGAAGGAATTGTTGCATGGAGCATAACCTATGGCCCTTAGCTATGGCACCTCTTAGTCCTTTTAAGTAGAGTCCTCACTTGAGTGCCAAGTGGCACCCATGTGAGGGATATGGGTCATACTCTTTATAGAGTAATAGAGAGAGATATAATATAGAAGCCATGCGGCTGAGCGGATAATCTTACATCCATCTCCGTGTGTTGTCTGCGCGTCCTATCTTGAGGTGTGTGCAGGGATCTGACAAAAACTAGGGAACTCATCGGAGCACTATAGTTGAACTCATCGGAGCACTACAGAGACCTACTCTAGATCATTGCAAAGTATTTGGATGTTTCGCATATGCATATGTACCATCTCAATTGAGGCACAAATTGGAACCTAAAGCTGAAAAGTATGTGTTCATTGGATATGATGATAAGCAGATGGGATATAGGTTGTGGAGTCCATCCACAAAATAATTCCTTGTGTCAAAAGATGTTACATTTGATGAGCAAGGTACTTGGTATGCAGGTACAATCAATATTTATGCAGGTGATGAAGAAGTTGTGAATCAAAAGAAAGGTAAATCAAAGGTTTAGATATTTGATGAAGAGGAGAACAATGAAGTACAGGTTGAAGTTGAAGAAGTGCCGAGGTTTGATCCAGAATGTGATGAACCAGAAACATCAAGAAGTGGAGAACTGAGAAGGTCATCAAGACACAAATGGCAACCTACAAGGTATAGCTATGACACTTCTTTTTTGGCTACTAAAGATTATGCTTATATGGTAAAGGCATATGAAGACCCTTCTACATATGAAGAGGCAAAAGGCAA
The DNA here is from genome assembly GCA_020310875.1 of Ceratopteris richardii. Classification (NCBI taxonomy): domain Eukaryota; kingdom Viridiplantae; phylum Streptophyta; class Polypodiopsida; order Polypodiales; family Pteridaceae; genus Ceratopteris; species Ceratopteris richardii. The sequence continues at coordinate 110,772,641 of CM035406.1, forward strand.
GGAAAATTGGGAGAACGTTATGCAAGAAGAGTATACTGCATTGATGGAGAATGACACATGGTATTTGGTTCCTAAACCAAATAGTCAGAAGATCATTGGATACAAACGGGTCTACAAGACAAAGAGGTTTGCATATGGAAGTGTGTCTAGGTAAAAAGCTAGACTTGTTGTGAAAGGGTTGCTCAGACATATGGTATAGATTATGATGAGACCTATAGTCCTATGGCAAAGATGACAACCATCAGAACACTCATAGCTATTGTTGCTTGTAAAGGTTGGAAATTATGTCAATTAGATGTGAAGAATGCTTTTCTAAATGGTTATATTTTAGATGATGTTTTCATGGAGCAACTAAGGGGATTCAGAAAGGAAAGGTATCCAGATCATGTATGTAAGCTCAAGAGAGCTTTGTATGGTTTGAAGCAGGCCCTAAGGGCATGGAATTATAGACTTGTGAAGTTCTTGAAGGAACTTGGTTTTCAAGTATGTAAAGCAGATAGTAGCTTGCTTGTTAAAGCAAGTGATGATGGGTTCATTTACATGTGTATATATGTTGATGATATAATTCTTACAGGTACAGATGGGAAAGGAATTCAAAACCTAAAGAAGCAAATGGAGAAAGAGTTCAAGATTAGTGACTTGGGAGATTTGTCATATTTCTTGGGCATGGAGATCTCATATACTCAACATGGAGTATATGTAACTCAAGAAAGGTATTCGAAAAACTTGTTGATCAAGTTTAAAATGGATGACTGCAGGGTAGAACCTACTCCAATGGAGGTGAATTACAGATTGAGCATATATGGAGGAGAAGAATTCAAGTACATGAAGCTATATCAAAGTTTGGTTGGTAGTCTGATGTATGCTACATTAAGTAGGCCTGACTTGTCATATGCAGTAGGAGTGTTGTTTCAATTCATGCATTGTCCTAGGAAAGAACATTGGGTTGCATGACAAAGGGTGTTGAGATATATTAAGGGTACACTCAAAGAAGGTTTGTATTATGGTTTTACATCAGATACAACCATCAAGATTTATAGTGATACAGATTAGGCAGGTAATCATGATGATAGGAGATCTACTTATGGATACTTGTGTTATGTGGGAGATAAGTTAATTTCTTGGTGTTCAAAGAAGCAACACACAGTTGCTTTATCATCCACAGAGGCTAAGTACAAAGGAATGGTTGAAGCTACAAAGGAAGTGATATGGCTTAAGACTCTTATGAAGATTTTTGACATCATTCAGAGTACACCCACTATTTATGGAGATAACATGAGTTCATTGTATTTAGCTGCTAATCTTGTTTTTCATGCCAGGACTAAACACATTGAGATTCAGTATCATTTTCTAAGAGAGAAAGTGATGGATAAGGAGATTGAAGTTATACATACTTCAACAAAATATCAGATAGCTGATATGCTAACCAAAAGCTTGGATGGACCAAAGCTACAGAGATTCAAAGACATGGTAGGTATAAAGAAGATAGAGAAAACCTCAATTGATGATTGAGGGGGAGCTGTTGGTGCAAGACAATCAACAATTGAAGTTTTGATGAAGTTTTGAAGTCCAGGATTGAAGAAAAGATCAAGTCATGAAGCATCAAGAAAGTATATGTTCAGAGAATGAAGATATGTATACATATGTACATTAACTTAGAGTTAGCTCACTTATACTTTTGTATGGTTATGAGCTTGTACATAGTTGCCTATATATACAAGGAAAAATGTCGGGGCAAATATGAGAGAGTGTGAGAGAACAAGAATTGACAATAATTAGAAGTCATTAACAATTGTGAAGTGAGTAAGATAGCTCTCTCATCCAAATGTAAAACTTTTCAGTAATGAAGAAAAGTTGCACCTGATTTTTTTGTGTGTTCTCCTTCTGTGCTTGATCATTTCAAGAATCCTTTTGTAGGTGTCTGATTCCATAGTTAATGAGTCTATGGTTAAAGTTTGAGAGCCTAATTGTAAACAGGCTATGAGAATTATGAGTAGGAACATTCATATGTGAGGAAGTGTTGAGTGTCTTCTGAAACAGGCGCAATCTCGATGGTCAAAGAAATGGTCAATTCTCAGTGCACAGTGTAAGTTTTGCACAAATGAGGAGTCAAAATCTAAATTGGGAGGTAAGCCATCTATGGCTTAAAGCATTTGCATAAACGGGTTCTACTTTGGGAGAACCAAGCTTTAGAAGTTGCAGGTGTCAAAGTCGACTATAAAGAACTACAGTTTTAGACATAAGTGACTTGTTGAGATCATTTGTCAAGATCTACTGAGTCTTTTGGAATGATTTAACTTACAAGAGGTGCACAGACTATAGCTGACACCTTGTACAAAGTTTTATCAAAAACTTTACACATTTGATAAGTCAATGAATGAGTTATGTGCAATAGATTTTTGTGTAGTCATCTTCTTCATAGTTTGTTCAAGATTTTGGTAGTTGAGTATTGATCCTCCAAATTGGTGAAGGTTTTAAGTTATTCTTGATATAGAGGTGCTCTAACTTCAAGAGCAACTTGTTCTTTTGGAGATTAACACTCTCCATCATCCTTGTCCTTAGCCTTGAGCACTTGAGAGACTTGAGTAATTGAGTGATTGCTTGTGTGATACTTTGAATAATGTCTTCTTATATAGTATTGAGCCTATGAGTGCTTTTCAATCTAAAAAGCATATTGATGCCTAAGAAGTCGTAGTAAAACAAAAGCTATCGTGGTTCAAATTCGACGCTCTCCATGAGTTGATTTTTTAAAAAGCAAACTACAACTTGGCAATCTGCACTGGAAGATGAATGTGAACTTCAAGATAACTAAGAATCTTCTGTAACCAAACTAATTCAAGTGTAGCTGTAAAGGCAGCCCTGTACTCTGTTTCACTTGAAGATGTAGCAACTGTTGGTTGTTTCTTTGACATCCAAGAGATAAGACAATCTCCTAAAAAGAAATAATAGCCACTTGTGCTTCTCCTTGAGTTTTTATCACCTGCCCAATCAGAATATGAAAAACCTTTAAGTGAAAATTGTGAAGATTTTGGAAATACAATAGCATAATTTCAAGTTCCCTTCAAATATCTAAAAACTTTCTTAACTGCTTTCCAATGAACTTTCAATGGACTGTGCATGAACCTGGATACTTGAGAAACTGCAAACTAAATTCCTGTCATGTATTACATAGATATATCAAGCAACCTATGGCTTGACTATATAATGTAGCACCAAATGGTTTTGAATCTACTTCTAATTGTAATAACACATTGACATCCATCGATGTCTGCATAGGCTTGGAATTTGTCATCTCAAACCTTTCCAATAATCTCTCAATGTATTTCTTCCATGTCATGTAGATACACTCATCTTTGTGCTTGAATTGAATCTTGGGACTTGTGATAATCATATCACTTTGTAGTGCATCTTGAACACTAGTTGGTTCATTCTTAACTGAAGTAAGAGCTAAAATATTATGACTCTCAAAATGTTTTCCATAATTTACCTGGTGTCCTTGTTGTCTCCTAGTTTGACTTCTAGTTCTTCCTATGTATTCCTTTATATCACTATCCTTCCAGGTTTGATATAACCACTTTGGTATATTCCTGAAAAGTGGTGGTATCTTTTCTGGTTCTTCAGTATCTCTTTCTTCTGGAACTCTAGAACCTTCTTCAACTTCATAAGTCGGAACATCAAGAGGTACTGATGATGGACTAGGTACTAACCTAGGTATTGAAATTCTTTCTTCACCTGCATCTCTTAGGGTTTGAGGAGATTCACCACCCCCTTGTATGGTTGAATGTAAGCATCCAATTCCTTTTGAAAAATGCATAGTCATCTGCCTTTATGAATTCTAGAATCTCTTCCTTCTTATCATAAATCAGACTTTTTGCAATATATGCATTGCATGAGAGTAGGATATCACCTGTATCTGGAACATAGAATCTATATGCTTTGCTTTCAATTGCATAACCAATAAAGACCACTTTAATGGCTTTTACATCAAGCTTACCACGATCCTTCTTCTCAATGTGAACATAAGTTGAGGAACCAAAAACTTTGAAGTACTCACATTGGTCTTCTTCCCATAATAGGCTTCATAAGGTGTGATGACCTTTAAAGCTTTTGTGGAAGACTTATTCAAAATGTGATTAGTTGTATGTACTGCATCAAACCAAAACTTGGGAGAAAGCCTTTTGGATGACATCATACTACACATCATCTCAACAAGTATCCTATTCTTTCTTTCTGCAACACCATTCTTTTCTGGCGCGTAAGCAATAGTGAGTTGATGAGAGATACCTTTGTCTTCAAGAAAAGACTTAAAGTCTTTAGACATGTATTCTCCTCTTCTATCACTTCTCAAAATCTGGACCTTTGACCGACTTTCATTTTCAACCATAGCTAAGAACTTCTTGAAAGTAGGAAAAACCTCTGACTTCACTTTAAGACCGTAAATCCATGAATATCTCAAGAAATCATCTATGAACATAACAAAGTACATCTAACCTTGAATAGAATCTATTCTCATCGGACCATGCATATCTGAATGTATGGTCTACAACTTCCTTGTGGCCATGATAAATCCATGTTTCTTGAAAGGTAGTTTGTGAAGCTTTCCTTCATGACATCCTTCACATGACTTTGCATCATCTGGTAAAGCAAAAGTAGGCAAATTCTCCACGATACCATCATCTTTGATACGCTTGAGAACGTGTAACGTATATGGCCAAATCTAGCATGCCATAACCTCATGTTCTCCTTAGGTCTAGTAAACCTAGCAACATTAGCATGACTTATTTTGGATAACACAAACATGCCACTTCTGTTTTCACCTTGAAGTAGACAATGCTCCTCATTAGGTGAGAGGATTTGACATGAATCTTTCTTAAAAACTACTTTATAACCATCTGACAAGAAAGTCATGATAGAGAGAAAACTCTTCTTTATTTCTAGAACATAAAGAACATTGGAAATTGTGAAATTTCCATCTACTCTAGACTTAAGGTTCACTTCTCCAACTCCAATAACATCCAAATCATGACCATCTGCAATGGTCACTCTTCTACCTAAAGAGTCTAAAAGGGAAGAAAATACCTTTTTGCAACTTGTCATATGGTTAGTAGCTCTAGAATAAAAAATCCAAGGATTATCTAAGATTGCATTTAACATTGCTTGATCGAAAGCTATATCTTCAATAGTAGCACATGCATATGAATCCACCTTTGAAGATTTAGGTTTTGGATCATCTTCAACAATAACCTGATGTTTTCTTCTTCTCATTGAAAATCCTTGCTCTTCATTCTGCTATATAATGACCTGATTTCTTACAGTAATGGCATACTCCTTTCTTTGAATCAAATGTAGTCGAAGATTTTTCTTTGGGTGTAGAGGAAGCATTAGGGGTAGAACTGGAAAACTTAGGATTAGAAGACTTACTTTCCTTCTTAGATTGTTGAATCTTCTACTCCTTCTTTGTCTCCTTCTTCTTCTTTCCCTTTGACAATGATAACATGGCTTCATCATTCTCTTCCATACCCTTTTGTTGATCTTCATCTTTACGTAATAGGAACTGTAGCTCTTCAAATGAAATTTCCCTATCTCTTGTAGAGAGAAATAAAGAGGTAACAAAAGCACGATATGTTGATGGAAGTGAGTTTAGAAGTGTGTTTACCATATCTTCATTTGAAATATTAACTCCAACATTCAGTAAATGATCTCATAAATCTTTAAGCTTCAAAATATGTGTTTGAACCGATTCACCAACTTTCATCCTTGTGTTGGCTAGTTGTCTCCTTAGATGAGCTTTCCTAGCAGAGTTTCTGCTCTGATAGAGATTCTTTAACTCCAACCAAGCCTGACGAGAGGTTTTGCAAGACCTAATTTGGGGTATAATATGCCTCTTTACTCCCATAGTAATATATGAAAGTGCTAAAGAATCCCTTGAATCCCATCTAGATTGCTCTTCTATAGGAAGTAATCTGGTAGCAGTACGGACTCCTGATAATGAAAGAGTTTCTTCTTCTTCACTTACCTCCTATTGAGCAAAAATAGGAATAGCAGGTCTTCTAGAAGATGAAGCAACATCTTCTCCAACTTGTTTTGGCCTTCGATAATGTCATTGACAATATTCCATAATTCCTTTGTTATTAAAAGATTCATCATCATAAAACTCCACATTGGATAATTAGACATGCCCTCAAGCTTGTCTTCATTCTCAAATATATATTCACTCATCTTCTTAAGGGTGTATGTCAACTAAGCTTTGATACCAAATGTTGGTATTCTAAGGTCTGAATACCATATGTTGGAAGTGGTAGTGGGCCACAATAACAATATATCATAGGTTTACAGGATCTTCCAACAAATGAACCTTAATATCCACACCTTAAGACTCAAAAATAGATGATTGTGAGATAGAGAGAGAATAGACAAGATTTCAAGTGTAATGGTAAGCTATGAGGCTCACCTACACTAACTTATATATGAATCTCAAATTACAATGTGTGTATATGATACAAACTAACAATATATGTATCTATGTATCTAGGCAGAAATAGGAACTAGAGACAAGAGATTGTGTGCCTAAGGGGTATGAAGAGTGTGAGAGAGAGAGAGAGAGAATATGGAGAATACGAACAGTTTGTAATTGTTTTATATAAAACCCAAATTTTGATGAACCTAAATCAGAAACTAGTGACCTAGCAAGTAAGAATGGAACTAGACTTGCTACTCATAGTAAATCAACAATGGATGTTGATGGTAAGCGAGTAGAATCTCCTCTAGATAATCACCAAGATGTAGATCACAACTCCTCCAGAAGTGTGAGAACTCCTCGTCCAAGATAGCCTCAAAAATCTCCTCCAAGTTCTCCTTGAGTAGCTTGAGAAGATTGATCACCTCCAAATGGATTAGGTTGAGATGATCTCCTTGATCACTTCTTAGTTTAACCTATCTTTTGATACGCACAAGGTGAGATATTTCTCCATTTGATGAGATAGTAGATTTACCTTTATCTTCTACTAAGTGTGGTTGTTCATCAAAGACCACATCTCGACTGACAAAAATCTTCCTTGCCTCAAGATCCCACAACCTGTATGCTTTAGAGTCTTCACTATATCCTAGGAAGACACACTTTTTGCTTTTTTGAATCCAACTTTGATCTTGTTGAATCAGGAATATGTGCATAACAGAAATAATCAAAAATTCTAAAATGCGAAACTGAAGGCTTTTTACCAGAATATGCTTCTTGAGGAGTCATCCCCTTCAGTGCTTTTGTGTAGCTTCGATTCAGGATGTAGACTGTTGTACTGATCGCTTCTACCCAAAATGAATCAGACATGTCTTGAGCCTTTAACATACAACGAGCCATTTCAACTATTGTTCTGTTCCTATGCTCAACAATGCCATTTTGTTGAGGTGTATGAGCTGTGGTAAGTTGCCTTTTCACACCATGCTCCTTACAGTAATTATTGAATTCTGCTGACAAGAATTCACCTCCTCTATCTGTTCTAAATTTCTTTAGTTTCCTTCCTGATTCAGTTTCCACATACTTATGCCACGTTTAAATTTTCAAAAGCATCAGCCTTCTCTCAAGTGAAATAAACCCACATCTTTCTATTATAATTGTCGAGTAACAGCAAAAAGTAGAAAGATCCTCCTAAAGCAAGTGTAGACATTTTACCACAGAGATCAGCATGTACCAACTCTAGAGGAGCTTGAGATCGATTACTGGTCTCTCTTGGAAATGCCTTTCATTGTTGCTTGCCCATTATACAAGCTTCACAAGGTTCTTGCAACTCTGAAAATGAAGGCAAATGAGCAACCATCCCTATTGTTTGCATCTCCTTCAAAACTGCAAATCCGAGATGCCCAAATCGTTGGTGACATAACCTGCTCCATCTTTATCTTCTGTAGCAGTTAAGGCACTTAACTTACACAAGTTATCACGCCTTATGCCTTTACCTACTACATTACCTGATGAATCCATGATTTCTGCACCACTCTTATTGAAGTGAACTTCGAGTCCACGATCTGTTATTGTAGAAATTGACAACAAATTTATTTTAAGTGTAGGTACATAGAGAACATCAGATAACTTTTTCTCAACACCTAGAGAAGTGATAAAAGAGATGGTTCTAGTTCCTTCTCCTAGACACTTGGAGTCATTTCCCACCACTACATTGATGGATTCCTACAGAGGCACTAGGGAACTATACCAATCCTTTTTACTGGTCATATGGCAAGAAGCTCCACTATCTAAAATCCATGGTTCATCAACATGAGCTTGAGAAGATGAGCATACCTCTTCAATAGCTACCCATAGTTCCAGCTCTGTGTTGTTTGTAGACTCTTTGTTCTTCCATGATCATTTTATAGTCCCATTCCGTTCATCAGCTTGCTTCTTTCTGCAATCCTTGATGGCATGGCCTTTCTTTTCACAATAGAAGCAACTTCTTGTGAAATTTTTCTTCTTTGGCTTCTTCTTTGATCCATCAGAAGAGCCTTTACCTTTTGCATTTGCTGAGAATGCAGCATCACTTGTACTTTGCTGATTCTTCAACTGCATCTCTTCTTCTAAAAGCATAGCACAAAACTCTTCAAATGTAAGGGGAGTTGGTCTTACCTGAGTGTTAAGGGTTGTTATTAATCCATCATACTTTGTTGGAAGAACACGTACACATCTTTGAGCGAGCTCTTCTCATGTTATAACAACACCAACTGCAGCCAATTGATCTTGAAGATGTTTTTTTTGTTTGATAAAATCTTCAGCCTTTTCAAAATCAGAATGCTTTTCATTTTCCAACTGATTTTCTAAATTCTGTATCCTAGTGTGATTCTTGGTCTCATATTGACGAGCTAATATGCGCCAAGCCTCATGTGCTTTAGTAGTATGTTGAACTAACGAAGCACAGAATCACTTATACTAGTGACAATTGCACATAATGCATCAGCATTCCGCCTCTTTCAAGCTCGTAGAAGATCTGGATCTGGTTGAATCATCAATCTTGAATTTGCTAGATCTTCAACTCGTATAGGCTCTGGACCCAATCCCACGGTCCCATGACAGTGTCAAGTAATTCATTGGAGTCCAAAATTGCAAAAATTTTGAACTTCCAGAGTGTATAGTTGGTTCCATCTAGCCAGTGAATGCATGAGGGTGAATTCGAATAGGTGCAGCATTAACATTAGCTGAAGCACCAAGACTAGTGTTCGACGATGAAGTCATCATGTAATAACTTGAATAATCTACTGATATTCTAGTCTGCTAGTAGCCTAAAATAGTGATACTTCTCAAGCTATTCGAACCTTATGGGTCTGCTACCATGTAAGACACTAGTTACACAATATAACAAAGGAGCAGTAGCAGAGAAGATAACATATATAGGATATGTTTTAACAATTTTCTACTAACAGCAAGTACAAAGATGATGGCATTGTCCACCCGTGCGCTCTCAAGGTAGAGCTTAAATGGTGATCTAAACAACTCTAGATAGGGAGATACAAGGTAGAGGTATGTTGGCTCAATTCGATATCTAAGGTAGTGCAGAAGTCATGTATATATAGGATCATGGGTGGCCTTTTGTGGACGGCTATATATGTGCAGTAGAGCGTGGGCAACCACCGCTCGCGTAATTTCCATACACGGCTTAGGCCACTTGAACCGACCTAACAAATATAAATGATTTCTGACTTCGATAGGGAATATTCCATGGAATATTCGCTTTATCGTCGCGTCCGAGGCACTGCCCCTGGACCTCCACCAAGGGGCCCGCTGGCCCCCTTGGACCCCCCAACTGGGGTTGCTCACCACTGCCCGAGACCCCACAATTGGGGACCATGGTAACTCCCTTTCCTTACAATACCTTACATGGTCCAATATGACCTTCATCCAACATGCAAGTTGGGATTCCCATCAATTGGGTAATGCAGGCTTGGCTTCTCCTCATAATGGGGGCCTTACAAAATGTGCATACAATTATGATGGGTATACATTGATCATATACTAACATGGTATGTGTGCGAAACAAATCACTCAAGATTCAAAACTCGTATTTCCATGGTTCAACTAATTTGTGCCCATAATAAGTTTCATGAACCTAAAATTTGAAAGAAAGGAGTTGTATTTCCACTAACCACATGGTATTCAAATGTACTAGGAAGAAGATACAAGTTGGGTTCAAGACTTCCACAATCACCATCCCACATCAAAAAGATAATCATCAGAGTCAAAAGAGGAGTACTATCCATCATGAGAATCATGCCCCTTGATTTTGTACCTAGATATACTACAAACCCTTTTTAGTTCCATCATGGACTCCATCATCATCATGTTCTAGTACAACATATCAAGAACTCTAAAAAGACCAATAGCTATGAAGATTCAATTTCTAGAAAATCTCACAATTACATAATTGTTTTGCGTGGAACTCATGGCTTTGAGATGGAGGTGATCTCATAGACACAAAGGAAACCACCCTAAAATCTTAAATTATATGCAAATGTATATATCTCATGATTGGTTTAGAATTTGGAGAAATTGGTCCTACCATCATGTCCAAAACATGTGAAAACCCTAAGATTGTCTATCTATTTGTCTGATTCTGACATTTGGAGCCTTAATAACCTCAAAAGCACCAAAAAAGGAGCAGCCACAAAAATGCGGGATAGGCCTCTGCAAAATTTTTGTAGAGGCCTATCCAGCGTTTTTGTGGCTCCCTTTTTTTGGTGCTTTCATGTCATGAAAGTTCATTAATGGTGGAAATAGAAATTATTTCTTGCAAATTTTAGGGAATTTGATGAACTATACAACCCAAGAAACTAGAGAGGACCATATATGACTATGGAGTCATTCTTCTTGAAGAGAATTCTTGTAATGTGAAATTACATTATTGGTAATATACATTTCATAACCTTTCTTACACATGCTCAAGTCCACATTGACCTATGTCATATGTTCACAATCATATGCGCTCAATTCAACATGTTATGTGTGCAAAGCAAATCGTATGCACTCAATTCAACATGCTATGTACAAACTCATTTTTCCATTGGTAAATTGAGTTAAGCACATAATGAGTTTCATGGACCTTAAATTTGTAATAATAAAGTTTAATATCCACTAGAAATAGACTTGCATGACCTCAAAAGCACTAAAACAAGCCATCCATAGAAACACGCAATAGGCCTCTACAAACATTTTGTAGAGGCCTATCCCATGTTTTCTGTGGCTCCCCTTTTTTGCTTCTTTTGAGGCCATGCAAAGTTATTTTTAGTGCATATGAAAATTTTGTCATAAAAGTTTTAGGGCCATGGAACCTATTTCTAAAAGTTGCTTACTCTATAGTGATACATGCATATATAGCTTCTACAATGGGAGGGAGTATAGAAAAACATAGTCACATGAGATAAAATAGTTTGCAAAATATAATTTCTGATAATATCCTCATGTCTGGAAGTCTTGTTCTACCTCTATACCCCACCTAAGGTAGAAATCCCCCATTTGAGCTCCTCCCATTAAGGTTCTATGGGGAAATTCCATGGCACGAGAGGGCCTTTATTTTCACCTTGAATGGCAACCAAATTGGCAAAAATTTTATGCCCCACTTACACCATGGCCTCAATCACAAAGACCATCTATTACCATAAATGTTCACATGCAAACCTCATCTAGCTTAGAAGTTAAGGTCCCAGGGATGTTTGTGCTCTCAAAGTGGCTTCTCCTCATAATGGGGGGCTTATAACTTAGAGAACCATGGATCATTTGTGGTTTGTTGAGGAGTAAGTATTGAGTATATCTAACATGAATGGCCTTTTTGAGTTATATCCTTTGTAATTTCAAACTTCATAAACGATCATCTATTGAAAAAATTAACCAATAAAAAGTCAATTAATGTGAACTTGAACATTCTCTATACAAAAGTGAAAATTGAATAACCACCAAGAGACATTAGAAATGCACATTTTTAGACTACAAAAGTGTGAAAGTAAAGATGTTTTCATTACAAATATCAAATCTTACAAAAATTACAAGTTATCGGTATCAATGATTGTAGAACTTGAAGTGCTTGCAAATGCAAGAAATCATCACAAAATTTGTGATGCTCGTCCACGGTGTAAAGTATTTATGGACCAATTTTGGATCAAAAAGATTTTTAGATATCTTACTAGGAGCGAAGGCATTAGAGACATTTTTTTCTCTTGTCCATACTTAGTTTGGCAGAATGTGAAAAGAGCCATCATGATAAACAAACCGATCAGCTAGAAACAAGACATACTTGGTGATGCTCTTGAATGTAACCAAAAGCAAAGCCCTCTAGAAAATTTAGAAGGAAAGATATGTTATTAACTCCAATTGCTCTTCCAAAGAATGATCCATTGAGAAATCTATAGATTGCCTGGGTAGAAGAATAAGAAATTTGTGAGGAATCCACCCTTCATATAGTCGAGCTTGTTTATCTTCTAGAATAACAAACTGAAAGAGAGTGGATCTTGCATGAAAGTAACATTTGTAGATTCCTAACCTAATGCCCTTATAGATATAGCCTATATTCAAGTAGATCATCAAAACTATTTTTTCTCCTAGTAAACCTTGTTACTCCTGAGTTGGATATCTTCACCCAAAATGTTATCAGGATCTTACTCACGCGCACACAGAGGTTACGGATGTAGAAAACACATAGAAAAATAGACATGCCAAGAGACGAGATAGAGCACAGTATTGGGTGCAATCTCCCCCCATGCACTCTGTTTTGACAGTCCACAAAGTGCATGTATTTATAAGAATTTTTTATTATGTTGAAAATAGTGGTTACATGAGAGCGGCTTCGAAAAGCATGCATGAAACTAATAGTTGGTAACTTTTGTAGAAATCCTTTGCTTTCAATATCAGAAATTGTGGTCTACAATGACCCTTATTCTAACCACTTTCTAACAATAGAACCCTCTATGCGGGTTCACTTACAAACTATATAAATTATAAATCGGATTATTGATGTCCACCCTTTCATGCCTTTTCATGCCCTCACAAACCTTCAACTGCTATATCATAAACACCGAAACACATTAATACATTAATGAATTAACACTCCAACAATTCCTTGTTCAACATAATCCATAATTCATAACATGCCCCTCAGTTGAAAAAGCAATTGACCTCAATTGATAAAATAATAAACATGGATGGCTAGTCACATGTTTCATAACTAAAGGAAAAATAATCATGTTCCATGTAAAAACACATGCATGGAAATGTTCATGGAGGTATTACATTAATGTGTTTGTGTATGATATGCAAAAATTAAGTGGTCATAATGGGGTGTTAATTGTGTTTTATGTATCCATTGACATTCTTCAATAGAGTGATTTTGGTACTTAACTAAATATTGATGATATTGAGTACCTATGCGTGTAGTAGTGACATCATGATCAATTATTTTCTCAAGAATCAAGATTTTAGGTTGTTCTTCAATTAAAGGAGGGTCATCAAGAAGTGGAGTGAGTGGTAAAGTTCCTTTAAATGGTTTAAGTAAATTAATATGAAAAAATGAGATGGAATATCTAATCTAAATGCATTATCATTAATTTTTTGTATAATTCGAAACGGTCCATAATAGCATGGTGCAAGTTTAAGTTTAGGATGCTGCAAAATAGTTTTGATACATCTTTTAATGATGTGCAACCATACAAGATCATTTCCTTGAGGTCCTTGGCTAATCGTTTTATATTGATATTACATATATATCACTCTTGACTTTTCCTAATGTTCTCTGAACATCATGAAGTATAGAAACTTGATCTTGAGCAATAGAATTAGCCATTGGAATGTCGGTTTGGGTGAGTGGCATGGAAGTGGGAAGCTTTTTATCATAAACAATTTCAAAAGGTGCACGACCAATAGTGGTGTGTGTGGTGTTATTGTAAGAAAATTGAAGCAATGGCAACTTTTCATCCCAGTTAGTGGGACTATCTAATGAATAACAATGCAATAAATCAAGAATAGTACTATTTGTAGCCTCACTTTGTCCATTACTTTCAGGGTGGAATGCAGAGCTAAAATCTATTTTGGAATCAAAATGTTGAAATAAGGCAACCCAAAAATGATTACAAAATCGAACATGACAATCAAATAAAATTACTTTAGGAAATCCATGATGTGGGAAAATGTATTTAATGAATAATTTTGTAGCTTGAGGTGCAGATAAAGTTTTTTTACATGGAATGAAATATGCATATTTACTAAACCTATCAACTATTGTCCAAATCATATCATTATGTGATGAAGTGATATGAAGACCTATGATAAAATCCATAGAGATTTGTTCCCATGGTTTGTTCGGAATGGGAAGTGGCATTAATAATCCAAATGCTTTACCATGATGACGTTTTACATGCCGACATACAAGGCATTGACAAACATAATGTGTAATATCTTTTTCCATGTGTGGCCAAAAGAAGAAATCTTTGCACGCAGAAATGGTGCTTTGTATTGCCTCTATGACCCATGTAAGATGGTTCATGCATTTCTTTGATGACAAAATCTTTAAAAGCTTGGGTTATACACAATCTATGTTGAAAATAAAGAAAACCATTATGAAATGTATAATGTTCATCAGATAAAGATGCACCATTATTGAAGTCATGCCATGCACATGAGAAATACAAATTAGATGCATAAGTGGAAACCATTTCTTGAAAAGAATGAATTTGGATGGCAGAAATATTATGCAAAACAACAGAATGTGAAGGAAATCGGCTAAGAGCATCAGCTACAACATTAGCTTTACCAAGCTGATATTGGATCATTGGTTGGAAATTTTGAATGAATGATGCCCGTTTAAGATGCCGATTAGAGATTAAGAGCTGATTTAATAAATGCTTAAATAGCTTGTTGATCGGTTTTGATTAAGACCTCAGAGCCCATAAGATAGTGTTTCCAAATTTGCAAAGCATGCACAATCGCAAACAATTCTTTATCATATGTACTATAATTCTTTTCTGAGGGCTTAAGCTTCCTACTCTGAAATGCAATGGGATGATCATTTTGCATTAAAACAAAACCTATTCCTGAACCACTAGCATCAGTAACAACATGAAAGGGTTGTGAAAAATGAGGTAACTGTAAAACAGGTGCATGTGAAATTGCATGTTTGAGTTTTTCAAAGGATTGTTGTTGGGTAAGTCCCCATGCAAATTTTATTTTCTTTTTCAATAACAAGGTAAGATGCAATGTTAAATAAGAAAATTTTCAAACAAAGTTCCAATAGAAACTAGCCAACCCAAGAAAAGAATGAACATCATTGACTGATTGTGGTGTAGGCCATTCTACTATCACTTTATTTCTTTTTTGGATCCACATGCACACCTTCACTTGAAATAATATGTCCTAGATATTCTAGCTTACGTTGAAAGAAGTAGCTCTTTTTCAGGATTAGTGTAAAGTGTGTTCTCTCATAACAAATGAAAAATTGTTTCAAGATGCTTTTCATGCTCACTATCATTCTTATTGTAAACAAGTATATCGTCAAAGAATACAAGAACAAAAGCTTGGTAGTCAAGAAAAATGTTGTTCATCATTCATGCAAATGTAGCAAGGGCATTAGTAAGTCCAAAGGGCATTACCATAAATTCATAATGGCTGGTTTGAGTTCTAAATGGAGTCTTAAAAATATCACTTTGTGTCATACAAATCTGATGGTAACCCGATTTTAGATCAAGTTTACTCAAGACTCGAGCTCCTCGTAATTTATCTAAAAGATCATCTATTCAAGGCATATGGTATCTATTCTTTATTGTGATCTTGTTAAGGGCTCTATAATCAATGCACATTCGATAAGTTTTATCCTTCTTTTCTACTAAGAGAATTGGAGCTCCAAATGGAGAATAACTAGGCCTTATAAGTCCTTTCTGTGGTAGTTCTTTTACTTGGTTTTCTATTTCCTTTCGATGTAGTGGGCCATGTCTATAAGGCGCTTTATGAGGAGGAGAACTACCAGGGGCTAAGTCTATGCTATGGTCAAAGGATCCTCGAGATGGTGGTAGTTCAGAGGGATACTCAGACATAAAACAGTCCTTATAAGTAGTCATGAAAGGTTTATGTGCATCAAGAAGTGTATGAGTATAATCATTGATGACATTGACAAAAACAATGCATGAATTGAATCCTTTCCTAAATGCACATTTTATTAGAGTATGACTAATCAATGGAAATGGCTGGAAATCGTGCCACACAGACAAAGTAATGATTTGACCTTCAAATTCAAAGTTAAAGGTATGTGTATGGTATTCAATGCATGGGTTATAATGGTGATGAAAAGGCATAACGAGTATAACATCGTAAGATTGCAAAGGTGCAATTAAAAATGTTCATGCATCTACATATGGGCCAATGCTAATCGTAACATCTTGCACTTCTTGTGTTACATTATAATTGAAATGCAGCTTTCACTTTATACAAGGAAGTAATTTTTTTTTATTTGAGTTCTTGTACTAATAAATGTGAAATGAAATCATGTTAACTACCATCATCATATAACATTTTAACGAGTTTGTTATTTATAGTACCCTGCATGCAAAGTAGGGAATGAAGAGAGATATCCTTACCCAAGGTACTTAAGTCTTTCTCCAATGCTTCCTCTGTCTAAATAGGAGTAATTTGTGCATTATGGACCTCCATGTTATGCAATTGTGTCATAACTGGTTTCATGTGAAGAGGTCGCAATCGGCACCTTATTTTTGTATGTCCAGGTTTACCACGATTCCAACAAGTGATTCGTGGTCGCTTCTTTTGGGCATCCACCGCTGAAGTTTGGAGGGTCGGTGGTTTGGTACGTTGGAGAGATGAAGCAACAAGTGCAATTGAGTAGTTGGATTGCAGTGGATAAGGAAAACTAGAGTAAGATGGGGCATTAAAATTACGTTTCATTGGAAATATGGGTTTAACAAAAAGTGGTCATTGACGTGGTTGTTGTAGATGAATTGACTTGGTTATGGATTGGAATTCCTTCTCTACATCTTAAGCAAAAGATATAGCCTCGTTGAGGGTTGTAAATCATAGGGTGTGAAGCTTGGCTTGGATTCCTACCTCCAAACCATCTTCGTATTTTTGCTGCAAGATATCCTCCGGTACTTCTTCAAGCATTCAAACCAATAGTAAATTTTGCCAGAACTGCTTCGTGTAGGTAGTGACTGTGTCGCACTCCTTCTATGTAAAGGTTCTCCATGCATGTCGAACATGTAGATGATAATGAGGAGGAAGACAAGAATCCTTCACTTTATCTTGGAAAGCCTTCCACATTGTTGGACGATCTCTAGTGTGCCGTAGGACATTCCATTTGAGTTGAGATTTTCCTACTAAATAGTTAGTGGCAAATTTGACTTTTTCACTTTCAGCATATGTTTCATCATTATAAAATTCATCAAACTGTGACAACCATGAAAGGACTAAAGGGCCATCCTTACGGCCATCAAATCATAAAAATTGGTAATTTTTAACACCAATCTTGGAATGTGTAACATCAGATTGGGCAAAGACAATAGCTTTTACTACCCTCGTAAGGTTTTCTTCATCAGATTGTATCTTTTGGAGGACTTCGTCACATTGTCGGTTCTCATTCTAAGTGCCTCGAAGTTCATGCTGCAAGAGTTCTAGTTGTTGCTCGAGTGTTGCCTCAGGTAGAGGTGAATTACCAAAATCCACCATGGTGTTCACAGGGTCCATGAGTATGAATAGAACAAAACCCTCTTGCGACGGACTTTCCTTGCTCTCAACCTCAGTTTCTTGAACCTAATTCTCACTCATGCAAGTATGTTACATCCTCAATCTAGTGCTTCTCTATCGGGATGTACCCTCAGGATATGTACCCTAGCAGGATGTGCCCTAGAAGGATGTACCCTGGTGTGATGTACCCTAATAGGATGTACCTTGTCTGGATGTACCCTGATGTACCCAGACAGGATGTACCCAAGGACGTGTTGCATCGCATTGCACCGTCTTGCCCAAGCCTTCTTGAAAAAGTAAGAAAGAGAAAGTTGTCTTAAATATAAGAGGAGAGAACTGGAGTGAAAACACAAAGAGAGAGTGTAGTGGTAAAGCACTTCCCTTGTGTGAATGAGGTTGTGGGTTCAAATCCTCCCACCTTGGTGAATATAGAACTCCTTATTTCCACTCATAAATTAAAATTGGTTTGCGTGTAGCCAATGGCCACCAACAGTCACCAAGGAAGCCTTGGGTGCCAAAGATGCCAAAGTAATGCCTTAGTTATGCATAAGTTCTATGCTTTAGTCGACACCTTGGAGTAAGCCAAAGGAGTAAACGTAGGTTCTGGTTCTAGTTCTAGAACTGAAACAAAAACTAGAAACTGAAACTGAAATTGGTCGAAGGAGTAAACATAGGTTCTAGTTCTTGTTCTAGAACTGAAATCGAAACTAGAACAAAAACAGGAAAAGGAATTGGAATCGAAATTGGAAACGGAAACGAAATCAAAAACGGAAACAAAAATCGAAACCAGAATCGGAACACGATCATGAATAGAGAATAGCAAAACAGAGATCAATTACCAAAACGAACAGAAATAGACCCCTCCATAGTGACGTGTGCAGAGCTCTGATACCACTATTATCAGGATCTTGCTCACGTGCACACAGAGGTTACAGATGCAGAAAAAACACAAAAAAATACACACGCTAGAAAAATAGAAACGCCAGGAGACGAGATAGAACATAGTATTGGGTGCAATCTCCCCCAATGCACTCTGTTTTGACAGTCCACAGAGTGCATGTATTCATAGGAATTTTTTATTATGTCAAAAATAATGGTTACATGAGAGCGGCTTTGAAAAGCACGCGTGAAACTAAAAGTTGGTAACTTTTGTAGAAATCCATATAAAAAATTGTAGTCTACAATGACCCTTATTCTAACCACTACTTTTCTAACTATTTCTAACAATAGAACCCTGTATGCGGGTTTATTCACAAACTATATAAATTATAAATTGGATTATTGATGTCTTCCCTTTCATGCCTTTTCATGCCCTCACGAATCTTCAACTTATATATCAAAAACACCAAAACACATTAATACATTAATAAATTAACACTCCAACAATTCCTTGTTCAACATATTCCATAATTCATAACACAGAAAATTGTTGTAAACTACATAAATGGAAAGAAAAATCCATCATTAAGAAATGATTAATGCTATGGAATGACTAATGCCTTAAAAATTTCATGCAATAATCAGAATGTACTTGTAAGGCTATGGAATGGTTATTCTTCCAACTACATAGAAAGAGATCTAGCCAAACCACAAACAAAACATATGTAGATAGGTTAAAAACGTATTAAATGCCATCAACAACTCAAAATTTCACAAAAGTGTTGAGATCTTCATGCAATTCTTGGAAAGCACCTCTAAAGTATGAAGTGGTTGTTCATCCACCAAAATAGAAGGAAATATATATGTAACAAATAAAAGCATATAGAGATAAGTCAAAGATATATTCAATATTATAAACCATGCAATATTGTAGATTAATACTTACAATTGATAGAATATCTCATTCTAGTAGAGTTTTTGAGTTTCATAGTTGCCATTTCAAAACATGTTGTGCAATAGTAACCATCCCATCGTCTTTGTGGCCACAATGAAGGCCCAAGTTTCCAAGATGTCTAACTTGATGGGACCCATATCTAGAGGGTTGCATGTACACACATGCACCTTTGGAGTACCCATGTGGTATGCATTGTCCATATGTACTTTGATATTGTGACATCTTAATGTGAGAACTTCATCTTTTGGTTGCCTATAGCCTTTAGATGTTGTCGCTGAAGCTCAAGGTCTTCAATCTAGAACAATGGTTCAATATGGGAGATGCAGATAGCTTGGAATACAGACATAGGAGCTTCAATGGTGTAAAACATGAGGTTTATGAGGGAAATACCTCTTTTCTTAGTATTAAAAAAAAGCCATTTTTCTAGCTCAAATCATGCATCGATTTTGAATTTGTGGTCAAAAAGAGCACTTTTGTCCCTAAAAAGTAATGGGGGGTCCATTGTGAGGTGTTATGATGAGCTTTTGAAATTTTTTAAAATTTTGAAGTTTTGGGCCCAATCTAGTTACAAGATTCCTTCTCTCTAGAGGCAACTCATTAAATAGGGGGAAACTTGTCCCCCCTCTTCCCTTTAGCCTAGTATTTTATAGGGTATAGACTGTGGCCACCACCCTCTTCTGATTGGTCAATCACTAATCACTTCTTAATCTAAAAGGCCCATGCAAGGTTCATTTTTTCCCTAATGCTTTGTTTGCTCCCATATTCCTCTATTCTTTTTGAAGATGTAGCTCTTGTGGGGGATGGACAATATGGAATGATCCATAAAGTAAAAATATCCCACTCGAGATTCATCAATGAAGTATTTATTGCCAAGTTATTCAAATTACATGGTTCTGACATACAAACACGAGAGAATGAAGCGATGAATGAAGCCACGGTGTTATCTGTTACGCACAGTGGAATTATTAGTCCACTTGGATTAGCTAAACACCATTGCAAAATCCTGTGCCTTATTTTCAAATTTTGGAATGGTGGCACATTGGACATGTGGCTAGAAAGAATGAAGAAGGAGTACCTAAACGTACCACAAAGTAGAGGTGTGAAGAACACAGGAGACATAACAACCGTGAAGACAAACATTTGGAAGCTAATCAATGGCTTATTACAAACAATATCATTTTTACACACTTATAATATATCCCACAACGATCTCCATCCAGGCAACATCTTGTTGCATTTTGAAGATCAACATGCTTATATCGGATTATGCGATTTTGGTAGAGCAACATATTTACCAACAAAAAAATGTTTTTTGAAGCTACCTAATTTAGAAATATCAACTAGAAATGAGTGGATTCGAAAGTACTGATGGATTGCACCGGAATGCATATCCACTAGTCCTCCACCTCTTAATAAGAATCAAGAGTTATTTACAGTTTCAATACTCCTGTTACAACTCTTGAAATATATAGATTTCACTAGTTATCTCATTGATAAGAATGGGATTTACAAGCTCAAATATGCTTTAGAATTAGCTTCTGACAAAGATGTATCAAAAAGAGTAGATGCACATGAACTTCTTAGAGTATTCTCACATCTAACTCGGTATGGTTTAAAGATATCCATGACGGATGGATTAAGACCATATTGAAAATGATATGTATTCATTTGAACTATCTGGATTAAATGATATAGATTCATTTGCATTAAGTGGAGTAGATGTTATGGATTCATTTGAATTATGTGGATTAAATGTTGTGGTATCATTTGAGTTAAGTGGATGAAATGAAGTGTAATCATATGTAATATGTGGATTGAATGATGTGGATTTATTTGAATTATGTGGATTAAATGAAGTGGTATCATGTGAGTTATGTGGATTAAATGTTGTGGATTCATTCAACATATATGAATTAAATATTAATGTGGATTCATTTGAATTATGTGGAGTAAATGAAGTGGTATCATTTGAGTTAAGTGGATTAAATGAAGTGGATTCATTTGTAATATGTGGATAAAATGATATGGATTTATTTGAATTATGTGGATTAAATGAAGTGGTATCATTTAAATTATGTGGATTAAATGAAGTGGTATCATTTGAGTTATATGAATTAAATGTTATGGATTCATTTGAATTATATGGATTAAATGAAGTGGTATCATTTAAATTATGTGGATTAAATGAAGTGGTATCATTTGAATTATGTGGATTAAATGAAGTGGATTCATTTGAGTTATATGGATTAAATGTTATGAATTTTTTTGAGATAAAATTAGTGTTTTTGTTTTGCAAATTTGAAAGTAAAACATGGCAAGAATGACAGATGTGAATGATGATCTTGATCATACTAAATCTTAAAGGATTTTAGCAGAATGCTCAATTTTCACAATCAAGATTATAATTTTTATTCCATCAAGATATAGAGCGAGAGGGATTAGTGTTGATATATTTAGGTAGTGATGTGTGTGAACACAGTAGGACCGTCGGGATATTTTTTTCCCTCTTTAGGAGGTTTTTTTCCCCCGGCTTGTATATATGCCTATTGCCCTAATGGGCTACTTATCTTTGTACATTCTCTAGTAATACATTCAGTATTGTGTGTTGTGCTCCAAGCTTCTGCTCCTTCCTTGTGTTATTCACGTGCTTCTGTAGACGTCTATCTCCAACAATTTGTATCAAAGCAAGTCGTCGCTTCATCTAGGGTGCCGTTGACACTCCTCCGGTTGCAATCTCAAAATCGCACGAATTTTGGTGAGCATATTGAGCTATTTTCGAGATCAAAACTGCTTCACTCTGTAGTGTCGAAATCGCGATCTGAGCTTGTTTAGACCTCCAAACACACTATCACAGCAATTGTGCAGGCTATTTCTTCTTTTTGTGCCAAAGGTATATGCCAGTTTCTTTGTTCACTAGTATAAGCATCTTAAAGTCTGCTACAGATCTAGCGGAATTTGTCTAGGCAGTTCTATTCAACTTTCTAAGATACAGCCAATTTTCTGCATCAAGGCATTTTAGTCATCAGCCATGGTTGAAAGCAGTGATGTATTCCATGTGTTGGCTCTTGAGGATAAGTTGGATGGTATCAACTACCCGTTATCGGCTTATATGATGCGACATGTATTGGTTGCAAAAGGATTGTGGAACAATGTGTAGGGTGTTGAAAAACGTCCTATCATCCCTGCAACTATTACACCTGCAGATACAAAAGCTGAGGTAGAAGGTATCGAAGATGATGAATTCTGCATATTCATGTTCGTGCTGCAGTTTCTACTACACCTATTGCAAAGAAAATTCGTTGAGATGGCAGAAATGCCCAGGCACATGCATTGATAGCTTTGTCTGTCAGTTGGAAAGTGAGCACATGAATGAAGGTGATTCTATGGACAGTTTTCTAACAAAGATCAAAGACTTGAAGGAACAATTGATTTTTGTTGATGAGGTTATACTAGATAGCTCACTTGTGCAAACCGTTCTGAATGGTCTTCCTGATTCATATCAGAGTTTTGCTTCTACGATTCGGTTTATGATGAAAGGCAATCCAAATGCCTTGTCTTTTGAGGAGTTAGTCTCTGTTTTGTTGCAGGAGGATCAGTCCAGGCAAAACAAGTCCATTATGTGTGTTACAGATCAAGCTTTCCTAGTTAGTTAGAAAGGCAAAGGAAAATGGAGCTCTTCGACTAGTAAATACTCTAAAGGAAAATGGAGTGGAAATTATTTTGCAAGTACTCTAAAGGGAATGATCATATCATAAAGAACTCTTCAAAATTGGCTGCTAAAGAGGCAAAGAAGAAAGAGGCTAGAATGGTTGTTGCAGAGGCCTCTATATCAAAAACAAAGTCTACTAATCTTGTGTAGGAAGAAGAATGGGTGTTTACTACTGTCTGCAGTTTTGACCCATCTTCTCATGAGCAGTGCATGTCTGTAGTAGACTCAAATGTTTGGTATTTTGACAGTGGGGCGACCAAACATATTACCTGGGAGCGTAGTTTCTTCCCTTCACTCGAGCGTGCCCCTATAGGGAATACTGTTACATGTGCCAACAACTCCTCTTATCCTATTATGGGAGTTGGTAAGATCATTTTGACTACTGCTGATGGTAGTTCTTTCACTTTGTCAGATGCTTTATTTGTGCCAGGGATCAAGAAGAACTTGTTATCAGTTTTTGCATTAGCCAAGATTGGCTTGGTTATGAAATTTGTTGATGACAGGTGTAAAGTTCATGATCTCTCTCAATGGCGATGTGATTATTGCTTCTGGCATTTTATGTCATGGGCTATATAAGATCATAGACTATGAAAGATCTGTGAATGATTCAGCATGTGCAGTACATGATTCTCACGCTATGTCAGATGCAAAGCTTTGGCATGCACGCTTTGGTCATCTGAATTTTACTAGTATGCTACGCCTGCAGAAATCTGAAATGGTGTTCTCTTTGCCCAAACTTGAGGCACCTGGAAAACATGTTTGTGAAGGCTGTATTTTGGGCAAAATGCAACGTTCCTCATTTCCAAAAGATGGTTTAGTTTGAGCTACTCAGAAATTGCAACTCGTAAATATTGATGTATGTGGTCCTATGCAGACACCTTCTTTTGGAAATTATCTTTACTTTGTGACTTTCATTGATGATTTTTCTAGGCATGCATGGGTATATCCATTGAACGCAAAGTCCAAAGTGTTTATGTGCTTCAAACAGTTTTTTTTTTTTGGTTGAAAATCTGTCAGCATGTAAAATGGGCACCCTCCGTTCAGATCGAGGAGGGGAATATATGTCTTCTAATTTTAATGCATTTCTGGCTGAACATGGGATAAAACACCAGTGTACAGTGCCATATACACCTCAACAGAATAGAATTGTTGAACGAAAGAACAGGTCACTCATGGAGATGGAGAGGTGTAGGGTCAAGAGTCAGGCTTTACCACATAGTTTCTAGCTTGAGGCTGTCATGTGTGCAGCATATGTACTTAATAGGTGTCCTACTAAAGAGCTATAGTCTATCACTCCATATGAGGCTTGGCAAGATCGCAAGCCATCTGTTGCTCATCTGGGTGTTTTTGGTTGTTTGGCATATGCATTAGTGCCTCAACAACATCGCAAAAAATTAGATGATAAAGCAGTCAAATGTATTTTTGTTGGGTAGAGTTCTGAAAGTAAAGGCTATCGTCTATATCATCCACAGACTAAACGCATTATGGTCAGCCGTGATGTTGTTTTTGTGGAAGATGTTATTCAGCCATTGCTTTCATGTACTAAGGAGACATCTGTTAGCTCCAAAGACATGTATGATACTTTGCTGCCTCTTTTTACAGGTGGAGAGTCTAGTGTTGGTCCCAATGAGGCAACTTCTCAACCTTTGCAGGTTTCATGTGATGATGCAAATCATTCCATTTCTTATGGAGATTTACATGATGCACTAGTTGATGAGAAAGCTGATATTGAGCAGGCAAAAACTATGCCAAAATGGCTAGTGCAGACTTTGAATGACAGCAAATTAGATGCACCTTTGTCATATCATACTCATTCAGGCTCTCATAGTCCCTCTTTTGCATCAGATTTCTATGCTATGACTGCATCGAGTCTCTATGATGAGAATGAGCCTATTTCATTTGATGAAGCACAAAATTCAGAAAATTGGATGGCTCCTATGCAATCTGAATATGATGCTAATGAAGAATGGTACTTGGTCTTTAGGTGACTTGCCTCCTGGCAAGAAGGCCATTGGGACTAAGTGGGTATACAAGCTGAAGCGTAAGCCTGATGGTACAGTTGAGAGGTATAAGGCTAGACTTGTTGCAAAGGGTTATGCACAAGAAAGAGGCATTGATTTTGATGAGACCTTTGCACCTACTTGTCGAATGACTATTGCTCGTAGCATCTATGCACTTGCAACTCATCATGGTTAGAATGTACATCAGTTGTACATTAAAATGGCATTTCTAAATGGTGAGTTGCATGAAGAAGTGTATGTTTTTCAACCCCGTGGCTTTGTGCAGAAAGGGCACGAAAACCAGGTGTGCAGGTTAAAGAAGGCGTTATATGGTTTGAAGCAAGCACCACGTGCTTGGTATGAAAAGATACATGCCTATCTGATTGCACATGGTTTTGAGAACAACCCAGCTGAAAGCACCTTATATGTTAAGCATGCTAATGATGTACTTCTTATCATTGTGGTTTATGTTGATGACATGCTGCTGCTCATTGGTCCTCATGAAAGGCATATTGTTGATTTTAAGGCTGATTTTCATGCCTCATTTGAGATGTCTGATTGGGCCATTTGCATCACTATTTGGGCATTCAATTTATGCAAGTTGATGGCGGAATGGCTTTGTGTCAAACGAAATATATTGACACATTATTGCAGCATTTTGGCCTTGAAGACTATAAGCCTATTTCCACTCCTATGGTGACAGCTTTATGAATGAGTCTTCATGATGCTACAGATGCATTTGATGTTGTTCTCTATCAGCAGGCTGTTGGATGCTTGATTTACTTATGCATTACTCGGCCAGATATTCAATTTGTTGTCTCACAAATGAGTAGGTTTATGCATTGCCCAAGAGTCAATCATTGGCAAGCGGTTAAGCGCATCTTTTGCTAGTTGAGTGGTACTCGGCTACTTGGGTTGTTTTATCCCAAGGGGGGATCACTACCGCCTGATTTGCATGCTTTTTCTGACTCTGATTGGGCTGGTTGCTATGACACTCGTGTGTCCACTAGTGGCTTTTGCTTCATACTTGATAGCTCATGTATATCTTGGTTGAGCAAGAAGGAGCCTAGTGTGGCCACTTCTAGTTGTGAGGCTGAGTATAGGGCAGCTTTCATAGCAACTATTGAGTGTGTGTGGCTCAAACGCCTTATGGCTGATTTGGGTGTTGGTCAGTCTTCTGCCACCACCATCTTCACTGACAGTCAGAGCGCATTGGCGGTTGCGAGGAACCCTGTGTTCCATGCTCGCACTAAGCACATTGAGGTGCATTATCACTATGTCATGGAAAGGTTTTCTGCTAGGGAGATCAGCTTGGCATATGTACCCACATAGGAGAACATTGCAGACCTTTTCACGAAGGCTCTGCCTAGGGAGAAGTTTGAAGCTTTCCGCAAAGCTTTGGACTTACTTCCTTTTGTGGAGTGATTTCCACATAGCTTGGCACTTCCTTATACATGAGTGCTAGCTGCTTGTTCACTACATCACTCCTAGGGGGGATTTGTTGATATATTTAGGGAGTGATGTGTGTGAACACACTAGGACCACCAGGGCATTTTTTTCCCTCTTTAGGAGGTTTTTTTCTCCTGGCTTGTATATACGCCTATTGCCCTAATGGGCTACTTATCTTTGTAAATTCTCTAGTAATACATACAGTATTGTGTGTTGTGCTCCAAGCTTCTTCTCTTTCCTTGTGTTGTTTGCGTGCTTCCGTAGACGTCTATCTCCAACAATTAGAAGGAGAAGCATTGTCAATGAAAGAAGTAAAAAATCTATGTCCAAATCATTTTGTTTGTGGTGTTTCCTTTTGGGTTACAGGAAGGGCAAAAGAAAAGCACCTTTAAGGCTTTGAGACTTACAACATAAAGGATCAACAAAAACTCTACTTCAATGCTTTGTGCAAGTTGAGAGATCATTACCAAATAATAATCAAATAGCATTATATTTCATTCAAAAGGGTTCTATACAAGATATTCTTCATCGACATGTAGATTGGGATGATCATCCGAAGAATGCAGTTATCGGTTTGGGTCATCCTCAAAATCGAGCAAAATTTCGTAATCAAGGAAATGAAGACCCTCTTCCTCAAAAGCAGCCCTACATTTTGCTACCTGAAGAACATAATCTTACACAAGGAGCAAAATTATACATGAAGGATTAACAATTCCTGCATTATGAAGAACAATAGATGATCAACAAAAGAGGATTCGTGATATAGAAAGTCAAGTGAAAAATTTACAACTTTCTGTGGATGCATATGAGAGCAAATATGGAAGATTCTCAAAGACATCATCATATTTTGATCGGTTTAGTGCCGATGAGTTATTGAATCAAGAAAACACTGAATAGATAAGCTTTTTTTGTAATCAAAGACATGACTATTGTAAAACCATCGATTTTTCAATTGAATATAATCATAGTATTCATAGTACATCATTTTCTTCATTTTGAATATCATCATCTATGACAGGTAACATATCATCTATTTCTTCCATGTTTGAACCATCATTGTGATCTACATCTAAATCATGATCGCTCCATGAATCATTTGTTAAACTTTCATGAGTTTGAAATTCTCCAAAAGTTTGTTGTGCTATTGTAGAAGCTATCTTGGTTGGAGCATGTAACAAATGCATATTACAAAACAAATATACCAAATCATTAGCATGTCATACACTTAAGAGATTTCTTCGTTTTGAATGAAGAAAATCATAGGCACTCCAGTTACGTTCACAACTACCACTTGAAATTGCTATTGAAAGCACTCATAGCTATATGCAACTCCACTGCTTCACCTCTGTACTCTTTCCACCAAATAGGAGGTGGATGTTTTTGAATCGCTTCAATGTGCCATATCGATTTACATATGCTACTCTTTGGTGGAATGCATCTCGACCATCTGTACCTAGAAGCAATAACTGACATGTGGTTTTGAAGTTTGCCATGACATCTTTGTTTGACGCTTGACCATTGAGTTGAAATGTTGGATCCAAAACGAATATTGTTCCATGCAAATGAGTATGCATTTCCATCCATCTCTTCTCTTCTAATGATACAGTTTGTGTTTTTTCTCATAATGAAAATTGATTAAAGTCTTTTACTTTTTGAATAGCTTCTGACATAATCCAATAAAATTTTCCAATCACAAATTTATCAGTATCAACCATTCATAAAAG
Organism: Ceratopteris richardii; assembly: GCA_020310875.1. Taxonomy (NCBI): domain Eukaryota; kingdom Viridiplantae; phylum Streptophyta; class Polypodiopsida; order Polypodiales; family Pteridaceae; genus Ceratopteris; species Ceratopteris richardii. Next base: position 110,801,058 of record CM035406.1, read on the forward strand.
TTCCACAAAAGGTTTAGTGATACCAACTATTTTTTCAAGATTATGCCAAAAATTTTATGATTGTATTAGAGACGTACACTTGGATGTTGCAACTCAATAAGAAGGATAGTTCTCTAGCCATGCCTCCCATCTTTGATCAGCAATCATTTCTACAAGAGCTAGCTTAACTTCCAATAATCCACGGAGCACAATATAGGCAATTGCAAATCGTGTGGCACAAAAAATCGAAAGTGCTTTATTGGGAGATTTTGATCGAAAGAGAGAATATGAAAATTGATGCTCTCTCATAAATTTGACCACATGATTTGCATCTAATAAGCTTTGTTTAATGAAAAGTAATCTACCTATATCTTTCAATAATAAATTTAATGTATGAGCTGCACATGGAACCCAAGTAATGCCTTCATACTTGTTTTGAATTGTAATTCTAGCACTTTGAAAATTAGAGGCATTATCCGTCACTATCATAGTCACATTCTTTGTGTTGATATATTTAGGTAGTGATGTGTGTGAACGCGCTAGGATCGTCGGGGCACTTTTTTCCCTCTTTAGGAGGTTTTTTTCCCCCGGCTTGTATATACGCCTATTGCCCTAATGGGCTACTTATCTTTGTACATTCTCTAGTAATACATTCAGTATTGTGTGTTTGTGCTCCAAGCTTCTTCTTCTTCCTTGTGCTGTTCGCGTGCTCCTGCACACGTCTAACTCCAACAATTGGTATCAGAGCAGGTCGTCGCTTCATCTAGGGCGCTGTCGACACTCCTCCATTTGCAGTCTCAGAATCGCACGAATTTTGGTGAGCATACTCAGCGTGTTTCCGAGATCAAAACAGCTTTGCTGTGTGGTGCCGAAATCACGATCTGAGCTCGTTTCGGCCTCCGAACGCACTATCGCGGCGCTTGTGTAGGCTATTTCATCTTTTTGTGCCAAAGGTATATACCAGTTTCTGTTCGCCAGTTTAAGCATCTCGAAGTCTGCTACAGGTCTAGCAGAACTCGTCTGGGCAATTTTGTTCAACTTTTTGAGATACAGTCAATTTTCTGCATCAAGGTATTTTAGTCACCGGCCATGGCTGAAAGTAGTGATGTATTCCGTATGTTGGCTGTTGAGGATAAGTTGGATGGTACCAACTACCCATTATGGGCTTATATGATGTGACCTGTTTTGGTTGCAAAAGGATTGTGGAACATTGTGCAGGGTGTTGAAAGACATCCTGTTACACCTGTAACGATAGGTACTACAAATACAGGTGCTGGAGCTGATGAAGATGGTGTCGAAGATGATATTCCGCAGATTCTTGTTCGTGCTGTTGTTTTTGTTGCACCTACTGTAGAGCAAATTCGTTGGGATGGCAGAGATGCCTAGGCACATGCATTGATAGCTTTGTCTGACAAACGTGCCATTATTCCTCATATTCGCTCTTGCAGAACAGCTAGGGATGCTTGGGATACACTTACCATAGCTAGGAATGAGGCTCCTGTTGCTTACCTCCGAAAACAGTTGGAGAGTGGGCACATGAATGAAGGTGATTCTATGGACAGTTTCCTAACAAAGATCAAAGATTTGAAGGAACAGTTGATTTCTGTTGATGAGGTTATACCACATAGCTCACTTGTGCAGACCGTTCTAAATGGTCTTCCTGATTCATATCAGAGTTTTGCTTCTACTCTTCGGTTGATGATGAAAGACAATCCGAATGCCTTATCATTTGAGGAGTTAGTCTCTGTTATGTTGAAGGAAGATCAGTCCAGGCAGAAGAGGTCCATTATGTGTGTTGCAGATCAAGCTTTCCTGGCTAGTCAGAAGGGCAAAGGAAAATGGATCTCTTCTACTAGTAAGCAGAAATATGCAAATGCTGCACATTCGAAGAACCAGGATAAAGATGAGAAGAAATCAGAAAAGCAGAAATTATTTTGCAAGTACTGTAAAGGGAATGATCATATCATACAGAACTGTCCAAAACTGACTACAAAAGAGGCAAAGAAAAAGGAGGCTGGAATGGTTGTTGCAGAAGCCTCTACACCAAAAACAGAGTCTGCTAATCTTTTGCAGGAAGAAGAATGGGCGTTTACTACTGTTTGCAGTTTTGACCCATCTTCTCATGAGCAATGCATGTCTGCAGTGGACTCAGATGTTTGGTACTTTGACAGTGGGGTGACCAAACATATTACCTCGCAGCGCAGTTTCTTCTCTTCACTCGAGCTTGCCCCTACAGGGAATACTGTCACATGCGCCAACAACTCCTCTTATCCTGTTATGGGAGTTGGTAAGATCATTTTGACTACTGCTGATGGTAGTTCTTTCACCTTGTCAGATGCCTTATTTGTGCCAAGGATCAAGAAGAATCTGTTATCAGTTTCTACATTAGCCAAGATTTGCTTGGTTGTGAAATTCGTTGATGACAGGTGTACAGTTCATGATCTATCAAATGGCGATGTGATTATTGCTTCTGGCATTTTATGTCGTGGGTTATATAAGCTCATAGACTATGAAAGATCTGTGAATGATTCGGCATGTGCAGTTCATGATTCTCAGGCTATGTCAGATGCAAAGCTTTGGCATGCACGCTTTGGTCATCTGAATTTTGCTAGTTTGCTACGCCTGCAGAAATCTCATATGGTGTCTTCTTTGCCCAAGCTTGAGGCACCTGGAAAACATGTATGTGAAGGCTGTATTTTGGGAAAAATGCAGCGTTCCTCCTTTCCAAAAGATGGTTCAGTTTGGGCTACGCAGAAAGTGCAGCTTGTACATAGTGATGTCTATGGTCCTATGCAGACACCCTCTTTTGGGAATTACCTTTACTTCGTGACTTTCATTGATGATTTTTCCAGGCATGCATGGGTATATCCACTCAAAGCAAAGTCCGAAGTATTCATGTGCTTTAAACAGTTTTTGGTTTTGGTTGAAAATCTGTCAGCATGTAAAATAGGCACCCTCCGTTTTGATCGAGGGGGGGAATATATGTCTTCTAATTTTAATGCATTTCTGGCTGAACGTGGGATAACACACCAGTGTAGAGTGCCGTATACACCTCAACAGAATGGAGTTGCTGAACGAAAGAACAGGTCACTCATGGAGATGGCGAGGTGCATGGTCAAGAATCAGGCTTTACCACATAGTTTCTGGCTTGAGGCTGTCATGTGTGCAGCATATGTACTGAACAGGTGTCCCACTAAAGCGCTGCAGTCTATCACTCCATATGAGGCTTGGCATGACCGTAAGCCATCTGTTGCTCATCTGCGTGTTTTTGGTTGTTTGGCGTATGCATTAGTGCCTGAACAACATCGCAGAAAATTGGATGATAAGGCAGTAAAATGTATTTCTGTTGGGTACAGTTCTGAAAGTAAAGGCTATCGTCTGTATCATCCACAGACTAAACGCATTCTGGTTAGCCATGATGTTGTCTTTGTGGAAGATGCTATTCAGCCATTGCTTTCATGTACTAAGGAGACATCTCTTAGCTCCAAAGACATGTATGATACGTTGATGCCTCTTTTTACAGGTGGACAGTCTAGTGCTGGTCCTAATGAGGCAACTTCTCAACCTTTGCAGGTTTCATATGATGATGCAGATCATTCTATTTCTGATGCAGATTTACATGATGCACTTGTTGATGAGAGAGCTGATATTGAGCAGGCAAAAACTATGCCAAAATGGCTGGTGCAGACTTTGCATGACAGCAAATTAGATGCACCTTTGTCATATCGTACTCCTTCAGGCTCTAATAGTGCCTCCTTTGCATCAGATTGCTATGCTATGGCTGCGTCTAGTCTCTGTGATGAGAATGAGCCTGTTTCTTTTGATGAAGCACAGAATTCAGAAAATTGGATGGCTGCCATGCAATCTGAATATGATGCTATAATGAAGAATGGAACATGTCTTATGTGACTTGCCTCCTGGCAAGAAGGCCATTGGCACTAAGTGGGTATACAAGCTGAAGCGTAAACCTGATGGTACAGTTGACAGGTATAAGGCCAGGCTTGTTGCAAAGGGTTATGCGCAGGAAAGAGGCATTGATTTTGATGAGACCTTTGCACCTACATGTCGTATGACTACTGTTCGAAGCATTTGTGCACTTGCAGCCCATCATGGTTGGAATGTACATCAGTTGGACATTAAAACAACATTTCTGAATGGTGACTTGCATGAAGAAGTGTATGTTTTTCAGCCCCGTGGCTTTGTGCAGAAAGGCCATGAAAACCTGGTGTGCAGGTTAAAGAAGGCATTATATGGTTTAAAGCAAGCACCACGTGCTTGGTATGAGAAGATACATGCCTATCTGGTTGCACATGGTTTTGTGAACAGTCCAACTGAAAGCACCTTATATGTTAAGCGTGTTAATGATGTGCTTCTGATCATTGTTGTCTATGTTGATGACATGCTGCTCATTGGTCCTATTGAGAAGCACATTGCTGATTTCAAGGCTGATTTGCATGCCTCATTTGAGATGTCTGATTTGGGGCATTTGCATCACTATTTAGGCATTCAGTTTATGCAAGTTGATGGTGGAATAGCTTTGTGTCAAACGAAATATATTGACACATTGTTGTAGCGTTTTGGCCTTGAAGACTGTAAGCCTACTGCCACTCCTATGGAGACAGGTTTACGATTGAGTCTTCATGATGCTGAAGATGCATTTGATGCTGTTCTCTATCAGCAGGCTGTTGGATGCTTGATTTACTTATGCATTACTCGGCCAGATATTCAGTTTGTTGTCTCACAGATGAGCAGGTTTATGCATTGCCCAGGAGTCACGCATTGGAAGGCGGTTAAATGCATCTTTCGCTACTTGAGTGGTACTCGGCTACTTGGGTTGTTTTATCCCAAGGGGGGATCACTACCGCCAGATTTGCATGCTTTTTTTGACTCAGATTGGGCTGGTTGCTATGATACTCGTGTCTCCACCAGTGGTTTTTGCTTCATGCTTGGTAGCTCATGTATATCTTGGTTGAGCAAGAAGCAGCCTACTGTGGCCACTTCCAGTTGTGAGGGTGAGTATAGGGCAGCTTTCACAGCGACTGTTGAGTGTGTGTGGCTCAGACGCCTTATTCCTGATTTGGGTGTTGGCGAGTCTTCTGCCACCACCATCTTCACTGACAGTCAGAGCGCATTGGCAGTTGCGAGGAACCCTGTGTTCCATGATCGCACTAAGCACATTGAGGTGCATTATCACTATGTCAGGGAGAGGTTCTCTGCTGGGGAGATCAGCTTGGAATATGTGCCCACGTAGGAGAACATTGCAGACCTTTTCACGAAGGCTCTGCCTAGGGAGAAGTTTGAAGCTTTCCGCAAAGCTTTGGGCTTACTTCCTTTTGTGGAGTGATTTCCACATAGCTTGGCACTTCCTTATACATGAGTGCCAGCTCCTTGTTCACCGCATCACTCCCAGGGGGGATTTGTTGATATACTTAGGTAGTGATGTGTGTGAACACACTAGGACCGCCGGGGCACTTTTTTCCCTCTTTAGGAGGTTTTTTCCCCCGGCTTGTATATACGCCTATTGCCCTAATGGGCTACTTATCTTTGTACATTCTCTAGTAATACATTCAGTATTGTGTGTTTGTGCTCCAAGCTTCTTCTTCTTCCTTGTGCTGTTCGCGTGCTCCTGCAGATGTCTAACTCCAACACTTTGGACCACCCACATTTGATATAGCAGGTTCATATACCTTTACAAGAAGAGCTGAACTTTTCTCTTTAAGAGAAGTATCAACAGCTTCTAAAAACATGTTTCCCTTTGGACATATAACCATGAAATTAATCAATGGTTTCTGTTTACAAATTTCCCATCCATCCAATGCTATTGTACATCCATACATGGGTACATAATCAAGTATTGTTCACCTTAAAGTAGCTTCAGTACTTTTTTTCACTTAATCTACATACTTTATTCACATTTTATTATAATCTGGCATGGTGAATCTTTTTCATGCAGTTGACATCAAAACATCTTTGAAAATGGGATTACAAATAACATTGAAAGGAATCCCACATGCTAAGAATGCTTGAGTCTATTTAAGATGAAGATTGAGACAATCTTGCTTTTCAAAAGCTACAGGTATAGTATTTTGTGATTTATTACGGAAAAAGCATGGTGACAGAGTATTAGATCCACCATTTTTACTACATTCACAAAGTCCACTCTTTTTTTATGTAGTTGGAGAAAACAGAGTACATGTATCTCGATTATTCTCAAAAACAGTTTAAGAGACTTGAGTAGAAATATCCTGATGATCCTCTACTCTCATCAATGCATCTACTCGTTCTTGCTCTAGACTTGGCTACTTCGAAAGTGTTGTGAACTACTCATGCTTTTGAATTTTTTTGATGTGATACCTTGAGATTTACATTTATTTGCATAACTTGCAAAATGTACCCATATATCACTATCTGGATTAGAGCATCTTGCCACATTATTACTTGTAATAAAAAGATGCTCTTTTATTCGAGTTGCATTTCCTACATAATGATGTCCACAACATTTGCATTGTATTATGGACACTATTTTACCCTAATGATGAACAATCACATATGACCATTCTTTTCCCTTTCCCACAGTGCTTGCAAATTGCTTTATGAAGACTATATCTACAACAAAGCAACATAAATCAATATCGAGTAAGATATTTCGATCAATGTTGAGTCAAAAAATTACGGTAGACTTTAATTCTCAATCATACACCCATATACAATTACACATACTATTGTGAAGTAAAAATCATTGTTGAATCAAACAATCACAATAGATTTTAATTCTCAATCATACACACATATACGTTTACACATACATATACTTACACATACTATTGTGAAATAGGAATCAATGTTGAGTCAAACAATCATAATATATTTTAAATTCCTAATCATATGCACATACACTTACACATACTATTGTGAAGTAAGAATCAATATTGAGTCAAACAATCACAATAGATTTTTCATTCACAGTTATACACTCATATGCATACACATACTCATACACACACATACATATACTATTATGAAGTAAGAATCAATGTTGAGTCAAACATAATCTACCTACATCTCTCAATAATAAATTTAATGTATCACAATAGATTTTAAATTCCTAATCATATGCACAGATACTTACACCTACTATTATGAAGTAAGAATCAATGTTGTATCAAACAATCACAATAGATTCTAAATTCCTTATCATATGCACATACATTTACACATACTATTGTGAAGTGAGAATCAATATCGAGTCAAACAATCACAATAGATTTTTCATTCACAATTATACACTCATATGCATACACATACTCATACACACACATACGTATACTATTATGAAGTAACAATCAATGTTGTAATCTACCTACATCTTTCAATAATAAATTTAATGTATCACAATAGATTTTAAATTCCTAATCATATGCACATACACTTACACATACTATTGTGAAGTAAGAATCAATGTTGTATCAGACAATCACAATAGATTCTAAATTCCCAATCATATGCACATATATTTACACATACTAATGTGAAGTAAGAACCAATATTGAGTCAAACAATCACAACAGTTTAAATAATTTAATATTTATAGAAAAAAATTATGTTGATATATTTAAGTAGTGATGTGTGTGAACACACTAGGACCGCCGGGGCACTTTTATCCCTCTTTAGGAGGTTTTTTCCCCTGGCTTGTATATACGCCTATTGCCATAATGGGCTACTTATCTTTGTACATTCTCTAGTAATACATTCAGTATTGTGTCTTGTGCTCCAAGCTTCTTCTTCTTCCTTGTGTTGTTCACGTGCTATCAAAGATGGTGATATTCTGCATATTCCTGTTCATGCTACGGTTTCTGCTGCACCTACTACACCTCCGAAAATAGATGGAGAGTGAGCACATGAATGAAGGTGATTCTATGGAAAGTTTCCTAACAAAGATCAAAGACTTGAAGGAACAATTGATTTGTGTTGCTGAGGTTATACCAGATAGCTCACTTATGCAGACCGTTCTGAATGATCTTCCTAATTCATATCAGAGTTTTGCTTCTACTCTTCGGTTGATGATGAAAGGTAATCCAAATGCCTTGTCATTTGAGGAGTTAGTCTCTGTTCTATTGCAAGAAGATCAGTCAAGGCAGAATAGGTCCATTATGCGTGTTGCAGATCAAGCTTTCTTGGCTAGTTATAAGGGCAAAGGAAAATGGAGCTCTTCTACTAGTAAGCAGAAATCTGCAAATGCTGCACATTCAAAGCCAAGAAAAAGATGAGAAAAAATTAGAAACACTAAAATTGTTTTGTAAGTACTGTAAAGGGAATGATCATATCATAAAGAACTGTCCAAAACTGGCTGCAAAAGAGGCAAAGAAAAAAGAGGTTGGAATGGTTGTTGCAGAAGCCTCTACACCAAAAACGGAGTCTGCTAATCTTGTGCAGGAAGAAGAATGGGCATTTACTACTGTTTGCAGTTTTGACCCATCTTCTCATGAGTAGTGCATGTCTGCAGTAGACTCAGATGTTTGGTACTTTGACAGTGGGGCGACCAAACATATTACCTCGCAGCAGAGTTTCTTCTCTTCACTCGAGCCTGCCCCTACAAGGAATACTGTTACATGTGCCAACAACTCCTCTTATCCTGCTATGGGAGTTGGTAAGATCATCTTGACTACTGCTGACGGTAGTTCTTTTGCTTTTCGAAATGCTTTATTTGTGCCAGGGATCAAGAAGAACCTGTTATCAGTTTCTACATTAGCCAAGATTGGCTTGGTTGTGAAATTTGTTGATGACAGGTGTACAGTTCATGATCTGTCAAATGGCGATGTGATTATTGCTTCTGGCATTTTATGTCATGGGTTGTATAAGCTCGTAGACTATGAAAGATGTGTAAATGATTTGGCATGTGCAGTAAATGATTCTCAGGCTATGTCAGATGCAAAGCTTTGGCATGCACGCTTTGGTCATCTGAATTTTGCTAGTTTGCTATGCGTGCAGAAATCTGAAATGGTGTCCTCTTTGCCCAAACTTGAGGCACGTGGAAAACATGTTTGTGAAGGCTGTATTTTGGGCAAAATGCAGCATTCATCCTTTCCAAAAGATGGTTCAGTTCGGGCTACTCAAAAATTGCAGCTTGTACATAGTGATGTCTGTGGTCCTATGCAGACACCTTCTTTTGGGAATTATCTTTAGTTCGTGACTTTCATCGATGATTTTTCCAGGCATGCATGGGTATATCCATTGAAGGCAAAGTCCAAAGTGTTCATATGCTTCAAACAATTTTTGGTTTTGGCTGAAAATCTGTCATCATGTAAAATGAGCACCCTCCGTTCTGATCGAGGGGGGGAATATATGTCTTTTAATTTTATACATTTTTGGCTCAACATGGGATAAAACACCAGTGTACAGTGCTGTATACACCTCAACAGAATGGAGTTGTTGAACGAAAGAACAGGTCACTCATGGAGATGACGAGGTGTATGGTCAAGAGTCAGGCTTTACCACATAGTTTTTGGCTTGAGGATGTCATGTGTGCAGCATATGTACTGAACAGGTGTCCCACTAAAGTGCTGCAATCTATCACTCCATATGAGGCTTGGCATGACCGCAAGCCATCTGTTGCTCATTTGCATGTTTTTGGTTGTTTGGCATATACATTAGTGCCTGAACAACATCGCAAAAAATTGGATGATAAAGCAGTAAAATGTATTTTTGTTGGGTACAGTTCTGAAAGTAAAGGCTATCGTCTATATCATCCACAGACTAAATGCATTTTGGTTAGCCGTGATGTTGTTTTTGTGGAAGATGCTATTCAGTCGTTGCTTTCATGTACTAAGGAGACATTTGTTAGCCCCAAAGACATGTATGATACTTTGCTTCCTCTTTTAACAGGTGGACTGTCTAGTGCTGGTCCCAATGAGGCAACTTCTCAGACTTTTCAGGTTTCATGTGATGATGCAAATCATTCCATTTCTGATGCAGATTTACATGATGCACTAGTTGATGAGAGAGCTGAAATTGAGCAGGCAAAAACTATGCCAAAATGGCTGGTGCAAACTTTGCGTGACAACAAATTAGATGCACCTCTATCATATCGTACTCGGTCAGGCTCTCATAGTGCCTCGTTTGCATCAGATTGCTATGCTATGGCTGCATCTAGTCTCTGTGATGCGAATGAGCTTGTTTTGTTTGATGAAGCATAAAATTCAGAAAATTGAATGGTTGCTATGCAATCTGAATATGATGCTATAATGAAGAATGGTACTTGGTCTTTATGTGACTTGCCTCCTGGCAAGAAAGCCATTGGCACTAAGTGGGTATATAAGCTGAAGCGTAAAGTGGATGGTACAGTTGACAGGTATAAGGCTAGGCTTGTTGCAGAGGGATATGCACTGGAGAGAGGCATTGATTTTTTTGAGACCTTTGCACCTACATGTCGTATGACTACTGTTCGGAGCATTTGTGCTCCACTTGCAGCTCATCATGGTTGGAATTTATATCAGTTGGACATTAAAACAGCAGTTCTGAATGGTGACCTGCATGAAGAAGTGTATGTTTTTCAGTCTCGTGGCTTTGTGTAGAAAGGGCATGAAAACCAGGTGTGCAGGTTAAAGAAGGTATTATATGGTTTAAAGCAAGCACCATGTGCTTGGCATGAGAAGATACATGCCTATCTTATTGCACATGGTTTTGAGAACAGTCCAACTGAAAGCACCTTATATGTTAAGTGTGCTAATGATGTGCTTTTGATCATTGTTGTCTATGTTGACGACATGCTGCTCATTGGTCCTATTGAGAAGCATATTGCTGATTTTAAGGCTGATTTGCATGCCTCATTTGAGATGTCTGATTTGGGGCATTTGCATCACTATTTGGGCATTCAGTTTATGCAAGTTGATGGTGGAATGGCGTTGTGTCAAACGAAATATATTGACACATTGTTGCAGCATTTTGTCCTTGAAGACTGTAAGCCTATTGCCACTCCTATGGAGACAGGTTTAGGATTGAGTTTTCATGATGTTGGAGATGCGTTTGATGTTGTTCTCTATCAGCAGGCTGTTGGATGCTTGATTTACTTATGCATTACTCGGCCAAATATTCAGTTTGCTGTCTCACAGATGAGTAGGTTTATGCATTGCCTAGGAGTCAAGCATTGGAAGACAGTTGAGCGCATCTTTTTCTATTTGAGTGGTACTCGGCTACTTAGGTTGTTTTATCCCAAGGGGGGATCACTACCGCCAGATTTGCATGCTTTTTTTGACTCTGATTGGGCTGGTTGCTATGACACTCGTGTGTTCACTAGTGGCTTTTGCTTCATGCTTGGTAGCTCATGTATATCTTGGTTGAGTAAGAAGCAGCCTACTATGGCCACTTCCAGTTGTGAGGCTGAGTATAGGGCAGCTTTCACAGCTACTGTTCAGTGTGTGTGGCTTAGATGCCTTATGGCTGATTTGGGTGTTGGTCAGACTTCTGCCACCACCATCTTCACTGATAGTCAGAGTGCATTGGAAGTTGCAGATGTCTAACTCCAACAATTTATACCTTGTTCTCTCTACGACACTTTAAGTTTGTAAAGCACAAAGTAGCTTTTATGAAAAATGAGTAAGAATCAATCGTAAAAGATTTTAAATTCACATACATATATTATTGTGAAGTAAGAATCAATGTTGAGTCAAACAATCACAATAGTTTAAATTATTTAATATTTATAGCAAAATATTAAATCATAATAGATTTTAAATTCACATACATATATTATTGTGAAGTAAGAATCAATGTTGAGTCAAACAATCACAATAGTTTAAATTATTTAATATTTATAGCAGAATTTTATACCTTGTTCTCTCAGTGATACTTTAAGTTCCTAAAAAACAAAGTAGCTTTTATGAAAAATGAGTATAGTTCTATTCTTTTATAAAATATTATTCGATCGAATTTTTTTCGATCGAAAAAATTTTCTATCAAAAGCTTTTTGATCGAAAAAGATTTCGATCGAAAAGTGTTTTGATCAGAAGTGCTTTCGATCGAAAAAGTGTTCAATTCTCATGCAAAAAATATTCTGACATGTCCGAATAAGCTGATGTGGCACCGAATAATTTGATCGAATAATAAGGGCTTACCGTAAAATTCCGTAATTATTCACGAATAAACAAATTGTCGAATAACTAATAATGCAACCTACATAAAGACATTGTTTTAGGCATTGATAGTTTTTCATCCCTAAGGCATGTGCACAAAATCGTGTTTTTTTCTATTGAAAATCATGATTTTGATAAATCACGACTCTCTACTGAAAATCGTGATTTTGTGTTTCAAAATCATGTTTTTAATAAGATTATAGTGTTGGCACACAATTGTGAATTTTCACCATTTTGAAATAAAAATTATGAAATTTTGACCTTCGAAATTGCAATTTTCACTTCAAAAAATGCACCTTTTAGAAATCATGATTTTTTTATGAGAATCGTGATTTTGTCTCAAAGTCGTGTTTTTTCTTACTCACAGTTGTGGAAAAATGCAATTTTCCCTAAAAATCATGTTTTTTTAATCCTATTCTTCGACTGACAATTGCAATCTTTAGTCACAATCCTGATTGCTCACGATCATCAAAAAACATTGTTTTTACTAATTGTGATTGCTCACAATCGTGAAAAAACATGATTTTCATTAAAAAACATGTTTTTTTGAAAATCATGATTTTTTTCGGACAATCACAATTTTCAATCACAATCGTGATTGGTCACGATCGTGCAAAAAACACGATTTTCATTGAAAATTGTGTTTTTTTTTAAATCATGATTTTGGCACAAAATCACGATTCTGTGTGATTTTTTGCAAAAAAATTTGTTTAATCTTTTTTTTTTCTTTTTTTCAACAACAATAGAAGTGCCTTTTCAAAAAATGGCATGCAATAAAAGAAAGTTTGCAAATAACTCATTTTTTCATCATGCAAATAGATTTTCTAAAAATCATGATTATGTTAAAACACTCATTCTAACCAATTTTTGAAAGAAATTTATTCACCAATATATTCCATCATTAAAAAAATATATATCTTACCTTAGCTTTGATATCTTTCCACTGCTAAAAGACCAATTCTTGGAAAAGTGCAATTTTGCGGATATTTCTCTCACTCTCTCATTGTCACACTCACAATATAACTATAATTTTTCTAAGTCCTCTTTTTAAAGTTCTTACTCAAAATCGTGATTTTTATGTCATGCATTGAAATTTTAGATTTTCTTCTTAATTTGAACTTATTATCACTTCCTTCTTATTTTGGAATCAAAATATCTCAATTTCACCAAAATGTAAATGTTATTACCATAATTAAAAAAATCATGATTTTCAATAGAAAATGATGATTTTCGATTTCACCTTTGCTTTTGCAAATTTTCCCACTCTTTATGTTGATATGCGTTATTTTGAAGTCTAGCACCACCTTTCCACTCCTTTCTTCCTGCAGAACCAAAAAAATAGTGAACTTTCCAAAACAAAACAATATAGAAAAAGAAATTCCATGTAACTTTTTTTTTCTTGATTTTTTTAACTCTTTTAATTACTTGTAATTTACTAATATTATCCCTTTGTTTCCCTTTAGTTCCCTTATTTTTTCTCTTTTTATTTTATTTTTTCTTTTGTATATTTTTTTGTTTTCTTTCCCAAACAAAAAGTAAACAATTTATTTAGGGTTTTAGTAAAATGAAGAGAAAAGCCTATCAAAGATGATGGAGATCTTGTAATCTGAGATTTAGAGAACAACATGCAACTCTTTGCTTATCCCTCTAAACAAAATGAATGAAGTAATCTTTCCCAAAGAAATACACACTCACCTCTTCTTCTTTGCACACTTGATTATTCAAAATGGTTTTGTAAAGGTGTTCGTTACCATCCTTGGAAGATCGAGCAAAGGTCCAAAGCTCCAATGGTTGATAGCTTTGCTTACTTCCCCAACAACATTGCCAAAAATGTTTGTTATCCTTTGGAGTTGGCCTCTCCAATCATTTTAGTATAAAGGAAATAACATCTTAAAACACTTTAAAATGTCAATCTGATAAGTATTCTAAGATCACACAGGCCCTTCTTCATTGATGGACTCCAAGATTAGTCAACAAAATCAGTCTTAACACAGATTTTGCACTTTTTATGAGAAATTTTAAGTTTTCTTGTAAGTTGAGCTAGGAGAAAGCTTTTTTAATGATTCTTGTGCCTAAAGTATGACATTTTTCATGACAAAAAGTAACATCAAAATTTAATTTCAGTACCTTTATCACAGAGACAAGACAATCGTAACTCTGACATAATTATGTATTCACCTTAAACAACATTTTGCAAGATTGTAAAGGCTTATGATGATGAAATAGACATAGAATACCATGAAATACTCAAAGAATGACTGATCAACAAAACTTATCCATGATAGACACTCAACAAATCATCATGAACGCTAAAGGAAGACATTTAGAGAAGATGGTCAAGAGCTCTCAGGTTCTCATTAATCACTTCAATACAAAATGATATCCCCTACAAATGAGTCATAAGCTAACTTATATACTTTTTCAAGTGGCCTCTTTCACACTTGAAAATAGATCCTCTAATCTTTGAATCTAATTTTCTACTAACTCAAGAGGTCTAAAAATTCTCAAAAATTTACATAAGTTACTTCTACTCATGAGGAAGAGTCTTCATCAGGTCGTCCAACCTATATAAGTTCTCCAAAAAGAGTCTAGCTAAACCAACCTAAACTATCCAGTATCAAGTACATGGAAAACGTTATGTTGAACTTCCAAGCAATGCTTGACATCTAAGCTACATAGAAAGATACTCATATGAGAGACCAAAAATTGAATTTCAAACCATGGTATGCATGTATAAATTAAGAATTTAACATCTTTTCTAAGGTCAATTACACTTGAATGGTTACTTTTCAACTTAGAAAACCATTTAATATTGATGGCTTTCTTTTCACGAGGAAAATCAAATAAAGAATAAGCACCATTCTTCATGAGAACGTTAACTTTTGATTACTTAATACCCATCGAGTTCTTGAAGTTTCTCCTTTATCAGCAGGAATAAACTCATTCTCATAAAAAAGACTAGAAGTAAACACTGCATAGAAGCGTGCGACAAAAGGGCCATTGTAAGAACCAAAAAGACTATGGTACGGAAAATGTACACCTAGATAACTACTTCTCAAAGTTTACACCAATAAAATTGGCATGGATTTTTTCATTCAATGTTCCATCTCTCATTAAAAATTTCATCACCTTCATTTTCATAATAGGTGGAATGATATATATCCTCATTCAAAGCTTGCATAGGTTAAGAAGTTACTTCACTAAGATCTACATCTAATTTCCCACTAGCTAAAAAGTAACAAAATGCAGTAGATATCCATTGAGTTGATTGATATCTCCTTGCCATACATAAAAGTAGAGGTTGAATTGCATCCTCCACAAAAAATTGCATCTCCTCTAATCAAAGTATGTTTACTTTGCAGATGATACAAACAAGAGCCTTTGCTTTCAAAATTATACTAGAAAAAATACATTTCATAACTTTATCATCCAAATTCTTATGTTGTTGCTAATGCATTAATGCATATGTTTGATGAAGAAAAGATGCAAATGAGAAATAAATGGATTGAAGGCATTGCAAGCCTCATTAAAAGTGGTAGGCTATAATACATTAATGGAATACCTATTATTGAAATAAACTATTAAAACATGTATTCCCCCCTTTGATTTGAATGGAGGATGCCTTTTTTACATGATCACATATTTCATCCAAATCCATGAATTGTTTAAAGCACATAAAACTTTGGAATTTGACTTGAATGGATAGACCTGTGTATGCTTGGGAAGCTCATCTATAAAATTCATGAAATAACCTAATTACCAAAAATAAGTGCTTGCATAGGACTACTATCATCAATGTGATCAAATTATGGTTTATGCATCTTACTAAACAATGCATACTTTTCAGAAATGTTTAGAGATTGATTCAAGTTAAGGCAAAGAGCACATCATATCAAAATTTTACAATCATTTAAAATTAAAAATACTAAGTGGTTAAAGTGTGCATGGATTTTTTTTCTCATATTGCATTGGCTATGTGACTCATTCATAGATTTTCCGTGATTTGTGAGCTCATACTACCCAAAAAAATATCCATGCTAGATGTAATGATTTTTTCCACCATCAAAGAGATCATGAAATATTCATGTATTACTAAACTTGAATATCAAGCCGATTTTAACTAATGTTAATATTGATAAAAGATTCTTCTTGAGTATTGCCATTGGGGGTAGAACCAAGTGAAGTGAAGAAACTACTAAAAAAAGTAAAACGCATATTGAAATTATTCAAGTGAAGTGAAGAAACTATTGAAAAAAGTATCAAGAGATGATGCCTCATAGCTTCATTATGTAGTAAATACCATTCTTCATTCTTCATGAGATGGTGGGATTCTTGACCATGGGAGTGATTCTTTGGACCTTCCCAATGAATAAAACATCTCTATGGTTACGAATGTAAGGATATGTCTTGAGGGATTTGGAAATTGAGCATCAACTAACGTCTTTTGTGCTCTTCCTCCTTGTGCCACCCTCCCATGGGCTAACATGAAGAAAGTTCAAGAACACCTTAAATTCACTAGTTTCATTGATCAATCTATTGAATATAAGCCATTCGTCAAAACCTTTACATCTTCATTTAAAAAGAAATGGTCCTTATAAAACATGCTCGTTAAAAATTGTCAATTTATGTTCACAAATCATGTCATATTAGTCTTTGAGAATGAAGATATGACCTTATAAGCTTTCCAAACAACAAATTTTCAAAGATTCAATATGACCATGCACCTCTTTAGGTGGTATCCTCATTTTTTCCCGAATAGAATGAATTCTTTAAAGTATCCTTTATGGATTGAGCTTCCCCACCTCTTGTTCTTCTTCTACAACTTTCCCAATGAGATAGTTTCCCATGTGGGTTCCCCCTTACCACAAAGATGGATTTTGGGAGCTAGGTCTATGATCATAATCACCACTCATTTAATTCACATTCTTATCCACAAATTTGAGCCAAGTAGGGATATTTTAAAGAAAATAAGTATACAGATCATAAGATATCCACATATATAAATATATCCCTAATACATGCCTATTTTTATGTTAATCTTCATAGAATCAAGGACCGCTTGTTGAGAAAGCTTCTTTCCCAATCCATTCCATAGAGAAAGCTTCAAACACCATTCACTAAGATTGATTTACCCTTTTCAAGAGGAAGTAAATAAATGAAAAAAGGAACCTCAATGAGCCTGCAAAGACCTTCCAAAGTGATGAAAAAAGAAATCAATAGAGACATTTGAAAACAAAAGAAGCGATGGACAAAGGCCTAGTGGAAGAATATGAAGCATTAGAGGGAGAAAGCTTTCATGATGAATATTCAACCAATGAAGAATAAAACTTGGAAAGTAGGAGCTTGATGATTAATGTGGCTATTCTAAACGCCTTCACATAGGGGCTAGAGAAAGGTAAGAAAAAACCAGCAACTCCCCTCCTCCATCCTTGTAAGTGGCCTAATTTTAGCAAAAGAGAGAAGAGAAGTTAAGCTAAGGTTGAACGTATGATGGGAGGAAGGAAAAATAAA
>CM035406.1:110826175-110941175 GCA_020310875.1 Ceratopteris richardii
CACCATTTACTGAAATGAATGGTTCTCTCAATGCTTGAGGACTAAACCCAAGAGCATTTGCACACATAAAAAAAATTAATGAATTTTATAATCCAAGTTATCTCACTCAAAATACTCATGCCTCCAAGACAGTACACAAGTTATAGCCTTCACAAGGCATACACACACAAACCACCATGCATTTCTAGAACTATTTCTCTCACAATATGAAAATATTGAACACAAACTTTGAGACAAATTTAGAAGAAAAGAATATCTTTCTAATAGATATTACAAGAAATTATTATGATTTGATAAGGGGGCCCTTCTTAACACTTAGAGCTATCTAGCTCATACACACATAAATCTATGAGCTAGATATGGTTACACAAAGTTAAATGAAATGACTCAAACAAGCAGGGGGCTTACTAAGCAAGGGGTCTACTAGTGTATTAAATCTATCAAAGAGCTTTCACACATGCATGATACATAATTCAAATTCCAATGTGTATATATATAGTTTTGAAAAGATTCCCTATTTGTCACTTTTCCTAGATTATAGGCTTTATCACACCTAAGTTTGATAGATGACTTATGGTAGTTGTGAGGGGGATTTCAAATTCAAATTTGAACTCAATCTCATGTGTTTGATATCTTGCTTCTTGTTTCTCCAAGTGGCATCCATCCAATGTTCCAATAATGCACTAAGGTTGAAGCTTGAATTTCAATATTCCCCCTCAAGCTTGAAGTTCCAAATCTTCATCCTAGCTCTAACAATCCAACTCCTTTCTTGAACTTTTTAAGCTTGATTGAATCTAAAGCTTTGGTGAACATGTCAGCATACTGGTCCTTGGTACTTATGTGTTGCACTTGAATCTTGTTAGCCAACACATTCTCTCTGAGGTTAGTGATAGTGTACCTTTATGTGTTTGCTTCTACTAGCATGGACCATAGGATTGAAAGATAGGTACACACTATTCATGTTATCACACATGATTAGAAATTGATGAACCTGCAAACGTAGTTCAAGCATTGGCTTCTTGAGCCACATAAGCTCACATGTAACTTGAGCTATGGCTTTGTATTTAGCTTCTGGGGAAGATAGGGAAATTGTGTGTTGCTTCTTTGCCATCCAAGAGATGAGTGTACACTTGCGTTAACTAAGTACCCTTTTAGTTGCAAGTAGATGTGGAACCCTAGGTGTGTGCATGAATTGAGATAACACACCAATTATATATGCTAGGTTAGGCCTTGTAATGGTGGCATAATTCAATGATCCCTCTATAAACATGTACAAAAGTGGATCTTGAACTTCATTACCTTCCATTGAAGTCAATTTTTGTTTACCTACATAGGGTTGCTCAATGGTTTGCATCATGTGAGTCCCTACTTCTTTAATACATTTAAGATGTACTTCCTTTGCATAAGCCATATACCATTGTCCTTGTATATGAGTTCAATACCTAAAAAATACCTTAGATCTCCAAGGTCCGAGATGTTGAACTGCATTCCAAGCTTCTCTTTGATGTCCTTGATGCCTTCTTCATGATCATCTATGATAATTAAGTCATCTACATATACACATAAGTAAGCAAATGCTTCACCTTCTGCCTTTTAGAACAATGATGGATTTGCTTTGCTTTGATTATATCCACAATTGATCAAATAGTCTACAAATATTTGATTCCATGCCCGTGGGGATTTTTTTGAGACCATATAATGTTTTCTTTAACCTACAAACATAATCATTCTTGACATTGTCTTCAAAACCGAATGTTGGTCCATGTACACAACTTCCTCTAGCTCCCCATTCAAAAACGAATTCTTCACATCAAGTTGATACATCTTCCAATCCTTGTTTGCTACAATAGCAATGACAGTTGTGATGATATTCTTCTTAGCCACATGGCTAAATGTCTCTTTGTTGGAAAACAATGTCTCATTGGTTGGAAAGTGGTCAAAGCTTGTCATTCTTGCTCAGAGAATACAACAAGTATAAAATCTCTAAAGATATCCTCTTGGTCCATTTTACTCAGGTTTTCTTGAGGAACCGACGGGCGGACAGAGAATGTGTAAATGTGCTTACGACCTATTCTACACACAAGAATGTTGGGCGCCGTGGTTATCATGGTGTACTCTCATTGAGCTCACGTGGGTTCGATCCCTGCTAGCGGTAGCATGAGAGAGTTTTTTAAATAAAAGCTTTTCAGCTTTACACAAGAAATGGGCAGTGCACGTTAACGGCTTTTAGCAGATGTGTGTTTTTTCTCCTTCGCTTAGTGATAGCGATCGCATAGCTTTTGCTTTATTAAAGATGCTTTTGGAGGAGAACAAATACTATATAAGAAGCACCTTGGGCTCATTGTAATCATCCTTCACCTAGGATCAACACAAGCTTCCTAGAGCTTGGACCTCAGTAGAGGTGGTGTTTCTTCTAGCACATGGGGCAGCCATGGTGCTAACTTGAAGCATGTTGAGGAGCAGCTATGGAGTTCTTCTTGGTGATTCTTCTTGGAGAAGATGAAGGGTGTGCTCACACTCTAGCTCATGGAGAGGAGGTCATCTCTTGTTCATGGCAAGAAGACTTGATTATTAGCAGCTTGATGGTGAGGATCGCCCATCTACATGATGTATTTGAAGATCATCTTCTACAAGAAGATGTTAGGTTGAAGATTATCTTCTACAAGAAGATGTCTGGCTACTTCAAAGACATTGGATGGGACCATCTACATGATGTTGAAGATTATCTTCTACAGGAAGATATTAGGTTGAAGATTGTCTTCTACAAGAAGATGTCGGGCTACTTCAAAGACATTAGATGGTGGTTAACATAAGATTTACATCTTATGTTAAGTATTCAGGTACATATTCTCTTTATGCACACAGGTACTACTTGAAGTTTATTGAGGCTGTGGCGTTCATATCAGACGGAGTCCTATTCGGTATAGCTACAAGAGAATCAGTACTTATATGCTTTATGCATATTTTTATGAGGTGTTTGAGAAGGTGTGTTCACATGAGTTTGAGGATTTCCGGCAACAATCTTGTTAGCATTCTATGCTACTTTATAAGTATGTGATCTTTTCACACACGTATCTAACTTAGGGTCTTCCATAGCCTAAGTTTAGATGTAGGTTTGTTGACCATCAGTTTCACACTGATCCTTCCTCATTCAGTCACTCTCTTCTATAACCTATTAGGTCACACATCTCATGTATATTCAGATTACTGCCCACACATCTGAATATGTTTGTTACATTGTACATTCACTCATTCATCTATTTCTCATCACATAGAATGGTTGAGAATTTTGCTCCCACATTGTACATTGAACATTGGTATATACGATACTATGAGTAAGCGATGGCTTATGTAACACCTTACACATGACGTCTATTCTTTCTCTATCTTTGTCTCATCATCTGTATGATTAAGTTGTGGTATGTTCATGTTTTGTCAATATGGAAGATTGCTGGAATTAATGTTGTACATGACTGGAACTATGGAACCATGGACCTGTGACATGAGCCTAAGGGCCTACCTCACTTCCAATTAATGTTGTACATGAATGAAACTATGGAACCATGGACCTGTGACATGAGCCTAAGGGCCTACCTCACTTCCAACACTCTTCATAGTCTACTCCATATTTCTTTGCCTTGTCATCAAGTTTGTGACATTGTTGTGATGGCACAATAGCATATGCAAAACAACCAAACACACGCATATGACTAACCATAGGCTTATGACCATTCCAAGCCTCATAAGGAGTGATGACTCTCAATGCTTTTGTAGGGCAGCGATTCAATACATAGTTTGCACACATGACTGCTTCCATCCAAAACTTATCAGGAAGATGCTTTCCTTTAACCATACATCGTGCCATTTCAAGTAGAGTTCTATTTTTACGCTCGGCAACACCATTTTGTTGAGGTCTATATGGCACCATACATTGGTGTGAAATTCCTCTTTCATGAAGAAAAGCATTAAACTCATGTGACCTGTATTCACCACCACGATCCGTGCGTAGAGTCAAAAGCTTTTGTGAAGAAAAATTTTCAGCCATAGCTAAAAATGCTTTGAAGCAAGAAAATACCTCATTCTTTGCTTCCATAGGATACACCCATGTATGGCGAGTAGCATCATCAATGAAGGTAACAAAATATACATGCTTCCCAAAAGATGGAGTCTTGATGGGACCACAGCTGTAATTTTCTTGTAGTGTGTGTATGACCATCTTTTGGAAAAGAAGCATGATGCATTTTTCCAGGAATGCAACCTTCACATGCATGCTTTTCAATGGACTCAAGTGTAGGCAAGCCAATAACCATGTCCTTCTTTTGCAAGTAGAGCAAACTATTGGAGTTCAAGTGACCAAAACGATCATGCCAAAGCTCCATTTCAGCCATGGATGAAGTATGAGCAACTAAGGCATTCGAGGAAGCCCTCTTGTATGTATACATGCAATACAAACCATTACATAATGTAGCGGACATCACGATAACATCGCCATTGCTGAAATCATGAACCATACACTTATCATCAACAAAGTGTACATGAAGTCCAGCTTTGGCAATCAACGGAACTGAAATTAAGTTCTTCTTTATATTGGGCACATACAATGCATTTTTCAAGAGAATCACACCTCCATTCGCAGCCGTAAGCTCAATTTCTCCTACTCCAATGATAGGATAAGAGGCATTGTTTGCACACACCACATGTCCTCCTTTAGGTGCATCTTTCAAAGAGGCAAAAAATCTTTTGCATGATGTTATGTGCTTTGAAGCACCACTATCAAAGAACCAATCCAAATCAGCCTCA
The DNA here is from genome assembly GCA_020310875.1 of Ceratopteris richardii. Taxonomy (NCBI): domain Eukaryota; kingdom Viridiplantae; phylum Streptophyta; class Polypodiopsida; order Polypodiales; family Pteridaceae; genus Ceratopteris; species Ceratopteris richardii. Next base: position 110,830,976 of record CM035406.1, read on the forward strand.
CTCACAACCATACATTTAGAATGCAAAGAAGCATCATAATGACATGTAACAACACATGCCCAAAAATCTTGAGCCATGTTAGCTTCATCATTCTTTGCATTTGATGAATTTTCAGCAATAGACATGCCGGATTCCTTCTTCTTTTCATTGTGTTTAGCAAGCTTTCTACACTCATCAATAGTATGACCAGCCTTCCGGCAATATTTGCATCTCTTCTTCTTTTGCAAATCACCATCATTAGAGGAATGAGTGGAAGAGGAAGTTTGAGGATTTGGTTTTGATGAACCCAAAGCTGAACCATACTTGCTTTTCCCCTTTTGTGAGATAGCAAGTGCTTGCGTTCTCTCAATCAAACCACTCCTATTCACTCTAGATTGCTCTTCTTGCAAAAGAAGAGACACAACCTCATCAAATGCATACATATTAGGATTTCCTTTGCAACCAAACGAAGTGTAGTAGCAAAGCTTTGAAAAGATTCCAGTATTCCTTTCAACAATGTAGAAATGAGTGATGCATCCGGAATGATCTCATCTATGTTTGCCAATTGCTCTTTCAAATCCTTGATGCGTGTCACATACACATCCACCGACTCATTTTCAACCATACATACATCCTCAAGTTGCTTCCTCAAGTATGCAACATGTGCTTCATTATGCATGGCATACAAAGAAGCAAGAGTGTCCCATGCCTGTCTCAATGTAGAACATGATCGAATGTGTGGAACTATATGACGCTTCACTGAAAGCGCAATCAAAGCATGAGCTTGAGCATCTTTTCCATCCCATCTAAGTTGCTCCTATGTAGGTGGAGAGGGAGAAACCACTGTACTCGAAGAAGAAGCTCCATCTGTAACAGTAGACTGTGAAGTAGAAGCACCTGCCGGTCTTCGATCTACATCTACCACTATGTTCCAAAGTTGTTTTGCAACAAGAACATGCTTCATCATGTAAGACCACATCGGATAGTTGGTCCCATCAAGCTTATCTTCAGCTTGAAGCGTGCCAAACAAGTCATTGCTGCCCGCCATTTCACTAAGGAACAAGAATGTGACAAAATCTTCACTTCGACGAAAGCTGAAATGAGTGCTGAAATCATAGCTCACAAACCGTCACTCTGATGGCAATTCTGACTACACAAATGGCTTTGAAATGGGGGTAAAACTCTAGTGCACCTGGTGGAAATGTTTCCTGGCTGCTGAAATTCACAGTTCTATGCTCTGAAGTCGATTTGCACTGTTAAAGTGTGTGCACGCCGCGACGCGAAAAATCAAAACTTGAGAAGAAGCTGAACCTTCTTTGATACCACTGTTGGTTGTGTGTAGAAGTGCGAGAGACACACGAGAAGCACACACAAAGAGCGCAAACGTAGCAATACACATGGAGAAGACGATGGCTGGAATAGCTCTCTCTATTGACGATGAACTGAACTGAAGTAAGAGCTGAATGATATCCCTAAGTACAAAGTACCACCACATATGAGAGTATCAAGTATGTGGTAACATGGGGAAAAAACCTCTAGCCGACACTAGAGTAAAAAGTGCCCATGTATAGGGAAAAGGTTCACATCAAAGCTACTCGAGGAACACATAAGTGTAACAGCCATCTCCTTGAGTGACCTATCCTTCCTTTCAGTAACTCCATTCTATCGAGGTGTATATGGCATTGTACACTGATGTTTTATCACGTTCAACCAGAAATGCATTAAAGTAAAAAGACATATATTCCCCCCTTGCTCAAAATGGAGGTTGCCCATTTTACATGCTGACATATTTTTCAGCCAAATCTGAAACCATTTGAAGCACATAAACACTTTGGACTTTGCTTTCAATGGATATACCCATGCATGCCTGGAAAAATCATCAATGAAAGTCATGAAGTGAAGAAAGTTCCCAAAAGAAGATGTCTACATAGGAGCATAGACATCACTGTGAACAAAGCTGTAATTTTTTAGTGGCTAGAACTAAACCATCTTTTGGGAAAGAGGAATGCTGCATTTTTTCCAAAATGCAACCTTCACAGACATGTTTAGCAGGTGGCTCAAGTTTGGGTAGAGAGGACACCATTTCATATTTTTGGTGGCAAACTAGTAAAATTAAGATGACCAAAGTGTGCATGTCAAAGCTTTGAATCTGACAGATTCTGAGAATCTTGAACTACACATGCTGAATAAAATGCCAAAAGCAATAATGATGTTGCCATTTGATAGATCATAAACTTTACATCTATCATCAACAAATTTCACAACCAAGCCAATCTTAGCTAATGCTAAAAGTAATAATATATTTTTCTTGACCCTTGGCATAAATAAAGCATCTGACAATGTAAAATAACTATCATCAACAGTAGTTAGAATGATCTTATCAACTCCCATGATAGGATAAGAGGACTTGTTGGTGCATGAGATAGTATTCCCTGTAGGGGGAGGCTCAAATGAAGTGAAGACACTCCACTATGAGGTAATATGTTTGGTTGCCCCACTATCAAAGTACCAAACATCTGAGTCTACTGTAGACATACACTGTTCATGAGAAGATGGGTCATAACTGCAAACAATGGTAAACACCCATTCTTCATTTTGCACACGATTTGCAGACTCTGATTTGGGTGTAGAGGCTTCTACAATGACCGTTCTAGCCCTTTTTTTTGCCTCTTTTGGAGCTAGCTTTGGACAACTCTTTAAGACATGATCATTTCCTTTACAATATTTGCAAAACAATTTCTACTTTTCTATTTTCTTCTCGTCTCTACCATCCTTCTTTGATTGTGAATAACTAGTAGATTTCTCCTTACTAGTAGATGAGCTCCATTTTCCTTTGCCCTTCTCACTAGCCAAGAAAGCTTGATCTGCAACATGCATAATGGACTTGTTCTGCCTGGACTAATCTTCATACAACAAAACAAAGAGTAACTCCTCAAATGTTAAGGCATTGGATTGCCTTTCATCATCAATCAAAGAGTAGAAGCAAAACTCTGATATGAATCTGGAAGACCATTAAGAACAGTCTGCACAAGTGAACTGTCATGCAAGGCTTCATCAATAGAAATCAATTTCTCCTTCAAATATTTGATCTTTGTCAAAAAATTGTCCATGGAGTCTTCTTCATTCATGTACTCACTCTCCAATTGTTTTCGAAGGTAAGCAACATGAGCCTCATTCCTTGCCTAGTATAAAGTGGTACGTGTATCCCAAGCATCCTTTGCTATTTTGCAGGAGCAAATGTGAGGAATAATGGCATGTTTGACAGGCAAGGCTATCAATGCATGTGCCTAAGCATCTCTGCCATCCCAACGAAGTTGCTCTACAATAGGTGCAACAGGAACCATAGCATGAACGGGAACCTGAAGAATATCACCATCTTCAACGCCATCTACATCAGCTTCAATAATTTTATTTGCAGGTGTAATAGGAAATTTTTCAACACCCTGCATAATATTCTGTAGTCCTTTTACAACCAATACATTACACATCATATAAGCCCATAGTGGGTAATTGGTAACATCCAACTTATCCTCAACAACCAATATACAAACTACATCACTCCTTTCAGCCATGGCCACTAATTAAAATACCCTGATGCAGAAAAATGACTATATCTCAAGAAGTTGAACATAACTATCCTATCGAGTTCGACTAAACTTGTAGCAGACTTTGAGGAGCTTATACTCATGAACCAAAACCTGTATATATCTTTGGCATAAAAAGATGAAATCGCCTACATAGGCACTATGCATTCGAAGGCCGAGATGAGCTCAAATTGTTTTGACACGACAAGGCAAAGCTGTTTTGAACTTCTAATAACTTTGAGTATGCTCACCATTTTTTGTGTGATTCTGAGACTGTGACCAGAGGGGTATCAACAATGCCCTAGATCAAGCCGCAGCTTGATTTGATACCAATTTTTGGAGTCTGAGGTCTGTAGAAGCACACGAACAATACAAGGAAGAAGAAAAAACTTGGGGCACAACACACAATACTTGGAGCACAAGGCATATATACAAGCCAAGGGGAAAAAACCTCCTAAAGAGTGAAAAAAGTGCCTCGGGGTTCTTAGTGTGTTCACACACATGACCACCTAAATATATCAATAGTGATTGCTTTTTCCTTGGAGGATCTTGTATGTCTTGGTTGAGTAAGGAGCAACCTAGGAGTTTGTGAAGTTGAGTGTTGAAATTTCATCTTTTGGACCATATACAGACCTTCCCTCATTCACCCCTCATTTTCTTGTCTGCATGTATGTGTGTGTGTGAGAGAGAGAGATAGGGAGAGAGGGAGAGAGATAGAGAAAGCGCATGCTTGCTTTGTGTGTTTTTTATTGTCTTCATGCAAATTCAGGTTCAAAGGCTGCATAGGTACAATAGACCCCTGCATGGGTATCGAGATGACACACTCATAGATCAAAAAGTGTGCCTTTTGAGAAGCGCATCAACACAACATGATAGGTCTCCCTATTGCCTTCCCAGTGTAATAGATACATTAGAGAAATTTAGAGTTGTTTTATCTATCACAATAGGCCAACCCATGGACTAATTCTACCACAATAGATATCCTCTATCGTGACAGACCACCCTATAACAAAAAGTCCGATCTATCATGACATACCAACCCATTGCTTTAAACCACAATGTATCACAATATAGCAATATGACAACAAATTGATATGACGAAGCATGAGAGATCACCCTCTATCACAATAGACCATGCTATCACGACAGACCACCCTATGTCATGACAATTGCTTTATCATGATAAGGCACCCCGATAGACCGTGCCTATCATGATAGACCATACTATTGTGATAGACTGGTCTATGATGATAGAAAAACTAGTAGGAAAAATTTTTTAAGCTGATTTTTAGGCCAAAAGTGATGGTTTTTGGTGAATTTTCGGGGGGTTAGCACATATACAAGGCATGCAAGTGACTCCACGGCATCATATTGCGGTGCTCAAGGGTCGAAAAGAAGCTTGGGGTGCCATCTTCAGATTGGGAGAGCATTTCAGAGAATGTAAAAAGAGGTTGGAAATTACTAGAGCCCCTTGGTCAATTCTAGCCTAGGCTAAGTACATAGCACTAGGGTTAGCTTTCATGCTTGTGACAAGAAGAACAAAGTTTAAGAAATCTTAAGGAACATCAAGTCCAAGATTGACGAATGTAATCTCAAATACAAAAACCTAAGGGAAAGAACATAAAAGAATGAAACAATGATAAATTTTAATCATGCAAGTTATTCTTGAGGATGCTAATTAGAGGAAAGAACGAGATAATATCAACTAAAGAAAGAACAAGTTATTGAAAATGAAGGAACCCATTCATGTGGAAATTACCGCTTAAGGAGTAGGGGGTGGAAATTCATGAAGTTGCGATCAAAAGAAACATCTTAACAAGGTGGATCCACAAAGCTTAAGGTCTTTTGAAGCTAGTGTCAATAGTACTTCCAAATCATGGTCAAAGCAATTAGGTACCCACTAGTCAAATCTAAGTTTGAAAAACTAATGAGTCAGACAGTTCATATGGCATGGAGAGACCCAAATTGATTAAAAAAGCTTGATCTACAACACACATTATTGACCAGTTCCACTTGGACTAATCTTCCTACAACAAAGTAGAGACTAGCTCCTCAAATGTTAAGGATTTGGATTGTCTTTCATCATCAATTGAAGAGTAGAAGCAAAATTGTGATATGAATCTGGAAGATCATTAAGAACTGTCTACATAAGTGAACTATCTCGCAAGATTTCATCAACAGAAAACAGATGTTCCTTCAAATCTTTGATCTTTGTCAAAAAAATTGTCTATAGATGGGCCAATATCATGATTAGAAAAAATTGGGCCAATATCATGATTTAAAGAATTCACACTTGCAACAAGAAGACAAGGGATACTCAATCACAAATTCATTGTTCTCTTCTCACCTCCTTTACATTTATATGAAACGCATATGCTATGAATAATCAATGACCAAATACAAACAATCACTGCTCTCTTCTTACCTCCTTTACATTTACATGAAACGCATGTGCTATAAATAATCAATGACCAAATACAAACAAGAATTTGTGGAAACTCAAATTAGAAGAACAAGCGCAAATGAATTGTGTAGATCTACCCGCATACTTGAAACCGAATCCAATGCACATACTATAAGAACAACTTTTTGTATTGACTCTCTTCCATGGATAGAATGGCATCGCATAATGTACCTATCATATGCGCCCTTCTCTCATTTTCTTAACAAAATCTTTTATTATGCATGTGTTATCGGCCGCCGGATTGGAAGTGTATAACTGAAATCTTGTTTCACACGTGCGAAAGGTTATTACGCAGACACTTTGTAATCTTTTATATAAAGCAATGAAAAGAGATGCTCAGTGACGTTCGAGAGATCACCAGACTGTCTGTCTGGGTGATTTGTCTGTGGCGTTACTGTGTGTCGAGTTGGTTAATTTAGAGTATCTTGTCTAAATTCTGAGTATTCTGTGTGTATCTGTGTCTCATCTTGTCTGTTATCTATTGGTATCCATTGCGGGTGTGAGTATCATCTACATCCAGTAGATAATTCGGTCTGTTGTCTGAAGTGAATCGTCTGCGAATCCTTATTGCGATTGTTGTGTTAAGTTCGCGTATTGCGGTAGTACTCGTTCTTGGAATGTTCTGCCAGTTGTTTGGTGAAGTCTGCGTAACTGTGGTAGTGTTTCTAACACTGTGCGAGATCGTGTTGTCTTCAGCATTGAGATCTGTCATCCTACGATAAGGGTCAAGCTACAATAGGATTCTTGGGTTGCGTACTGAACCTTCAGTACGGTGTATCTGAACACTTGAACTCTCTGTGTCTTCGGATGTTAGATGCAATATAGCCTCTTGGTGTATGTGGTACACGTTGGCCGAGCTAAACCGTGAACTGTAAATGCCTAAGTACCACAAGATCTTGATAGAGCTCTCAGCATCAGTATATTGCTGTGTGTAAGTGGTTAGTTTGGGAACTAAGTATAGGGTCTCTGTCTAACAGACCCCTTCCACTCCCAAGAACCCAAATAACGTTTAAACGCACTTCCGACAGTTAGAATACATCGTTTAACACTGGCGCCGTCTGTGGGAAGGTGGCAACAAATCAGATTGTTGCAAACCAATTGTGGAAACGTGACTGTAAATTGTAAATCGGCAGTAATAGTACGCGATTAGTACAAAAGATGATACATGCCGGTTACTCGATCCGGTGAAACGTATCCAAAGAACTGCCAGCCTGGGGTATTTAATTTGCTAAGGACGACTCCGGGAGGTAGAAGTACAACTAGGTCTAACCCAGTTGTCAAGAAAGTAAAGAACGTTAGTAGTGATTTCGGTCATATTCCGGTGGAACGTGCTACGCCTCTGGTAAATTCCGGTACGATTTCGGCACAGTCTGTCGAAGATATAGTAACTCCAGAATCTACCAGGACGCAGCCTGAAGTTAGTTTAACGACATTGGATAAAGATTCAAATTTGTTTACGACTAGAAACACCTTAGCCAAAGAAATTAGTGAAGGAGAAAAAGCACCTTGTTTTGGTGAAGATTCGACACCTTCCGGTGTTGCTCCGGTACCAATTGCTGAAAGATCACAGTTTTTCGGCGACGGTTTACCAGTTCTTGGTGAATCTTCAGCCCAGTCACTGCTATTGGGAGTAAGCTTCCCTACATTCGACATCAAGAAGGAAGGTAGCTTGTTCGAAACCGAGATTCGAAACATACTGAACAAGATTATCGAACCGGAAAGTGCACAGGCCGACGATAGAGATTCCGATAGTTCAGATATTCAGCCCCGGGATACAGAAGATAGTCATAATACAACCATCAGAGCCATTGTTGATGTATGAAACACCACAAGAAATGAATTAATGTGACACTAGAACATCTCTATGGTCACCATTAACTCATTGCCACTCCAAACTTTGAGAAATGATAGCCTAAAGTGAGAACTTTGCTTCTACAGAAATTCCTAGTCATCGAAATGACATACCTTCAGTATTTTGCTAATTTCTCCTAACTCAAGTATTATTTCTCCATGAAACTTTATAGGCTAAAACTAGAAGAGTATAGCTTTCCAACAAGCTATTATATGCATCAAACGGATCTCTAGAACTCAAGTTATGGCCCTCACAAGATGACCCTGTATGACCTTCCAAAATTGGAAATCTTTCCTGTTATAGTAAAAAGCGCCTGTCTAAAATTAGAATTCGATGCCTGGCATCGACTTGCAACAAGAATTCGATGCCGGGCATCGACTTGGGGTGTTTTTGGCCACTTTTCAGCAGGGATTCGATGCCGGGCATCGACTTCCCGCATAAAACCTGGATCTTTTGGATACCAAAACTATAGGTGATTTCATGCACACTTAGAATATGACTTATCAACTGGAATTCGATGCCAGGCATCGAGTTCCTCCAACAACATCATGTTTTCAAACACTTCAGTACTGAATGAAAAATATAAATGAAAATATGACTTATCAGCAGAGATTCGATTCCAGGCATCAAGTTGCTTGGACAACTTGATCTCTTTAACTCATCACACAATAAGTAATCATGGAGATGATGGGGAGAGAGGCTCATACACAGAACATTAACTATTTCTTCTCATAGCTATGGAAAACTCAGAAGTTTACAGATGCTTTCTCACTCAGAGAAGCCCGACTATACACAGTCGTATAAAATGAACTCCTTCTTCTACTTCTTCTCTCTCTCTCTCGCTCTGCGTCAGTTGATACAAACTAACTTATATAGATTTTCGTATTCTCGTGATTTTAAAAAACTTCTAGAACTAAAGTGAACTAACTTTACAAGTATAATACACTTGTGAATTTGTCCCTTCACATAGGCATGGGGTTTTCTTCCTAAGAATTTGACCTTCAAATATATGTCCAATTAGTGAGTGTTTCTCCAACAGCTCCCCCTCAATCACAAATTGACATTCTCTGTTCCTTCATATCATCTTCTTTTCTTTTACTCCTGCCATGCTTTTGAATCTGTTGGTCTTCACACCATCCAAGCTCTTTGTCATTATGTCTGCTAACTGATCTTTAGTAGAAATGTACTCCACTTCAATCTCCTTCTCCATTACCTTTTCTCTGAGAAAATGATACTGTATCTCTATGTGCTTTGTCCTTGCATGAAATACTGGATTTGCTGCAAGATAAAGTGAACTCATATTATCTCCATGTATTGTAGGTGTACCTTGATCAATGCCTAAGCTCTTGAACAATGTCTGCATCCATATGACTTCCTTAGCTGCTTCCACAAGTCCTTTGTACTCTGCTTCAGTTGATGATAATGCTATTGTATGTTGTTTCTTTGAACACCAACTTACAAGCTTATCACCAATGTATATCATGTAACCATGAGTTGATCTTCTGTCATCCTGGTTACCTGCCCAATCTGAATCACTATAGGCTCTCAACTTCAAATCTGATGTAAAAGGATAATATAATCCTTCCTTTATAGTTCCTTTGATATATCTGAGGACTCTTTGACCTGCAATCCAATGTGGATCCTTTGGACAATGCATGAATTGTGACAAAACTCCCACTGCATAACTAAGATCAAGTCTTGTTAGTGTAGCATAAATCAAACTACCCACAAGAGATTGATACTTCCTCATATCTTTGTAGTCTGCACCATCATATTTACTGAGCTTGTGATTAACTTCAAGTGGAGTTGAATCTTCTCTGCAATTTTCCATATCAAACTTCTTCAACGAGTTCAGAAGATACCTTTCTTGTGACACATATATGCCATGATCTGTATAAGTAACTTCCATTCCAAGAAAGTATGATAACTTTCCTAGGTCACTGATCTTGAATTCTTTTTCAAGTAATCTCTTTACCTCCTTGATTCCTTCATCTGAAGTACCTGTGATTATAATGTCATCTACATAAATACAAATGTAGATTGTACCTTCCTCTGTTCTTTTGATAAGTAGACTTGAATTTGCTTTTGAACTTTGATATCCAAGATCATTGAGATACTTCACCAGTCTATAGTTCCAAGCTCTTGGAGCTTGCTTCAATCCATACAATGCTCTTCTCAACCTGCAAACAAAATTTGGATACCTGGAATCTATAAATCCTTGAGGTTGTTCCATGTATACCTCATCTGATATGTATCCATTCAAGAATGCATTCTTTATATCCAATTGACTTAGAGTCCATCCTTTTGAAGCTGCAATAGCAATGATTGTCCTTATAGTTGACATCTTAGCTACAGGACTGAATGTCTCATCATAATCTATGCCATAGGTTTGGGCATAGCCTTTCACCACCAATCTAGCTTTGTATCTGGCTATACTTCCATCTGCAAGCTTCTTCACTTTATAAACCCATTTATTTCCAATTACTTTCTTACCATTTGGTTTAGGAACAAGTTCCCATGTCTTGTTCTCCTCCAGTGCTTTGAATTCTTCCTTCATTGCTTCTTCCCATTGCTTCTTACCTTTAGCTTCATCATAGTTATGAGGTTCTTCATCATCTTTGACCGTATATGCATAGTTCTTCTGATTTATGTAAGAAGTATCATAAGAATACCTTTCTGGTTGTCTTCTAGTCCTGCTTGACCTTCTTGGTTCACATTCTTCATATGTGTCTGGATACACCTCTTCATCAAATATAGGAGCTTCTTCATTTCTTCTTGTTAATCCACTTGTGGATGTACTTGCTTGCATATAGTCTTCATCTCTATTTACCTGCACAATTGATTTCCTTTCTCACATCTTCTTACCTCTTCTTCAAATTCTTCAGCTATATGACTTTGATCTGCATACCAACTATTCTGTTCATCAAATGTAACATTTCTAGAAACAAGAAATTGTTTTGTTAGAGGATTCCACAACCTGTAACCCATCTGCTTTTCATCATAACCAATGAACACATATTTTTCTGCCTTTGGTTCAAGTTTATGCCTAAGCTGTGATGGCACATAAGCATATGCAATTGATCCAAACACTCTACAATGATCTAGTGTTGGTTTCTTACCCCACCAAGCTTCATATGGAGTCATTCCATTCAGAGTTGCACATGGTAATCTATTCACAAGATATGTGGCTGTATTTACAGCCTCAGCCCAAAGATAATTTGGACAGTTCTTCTCCTTTAGCATAGCTCTAGCAAACTCAACCAAAGTCCTGTTCCTTCTTTCTGCTACACCATTTTGTTGTGGTGTATACCTGCAGGTTATTTCTCTCTTAATATCTGCATTCCAAAGATAATCATTGAACTCTTGGGAGAAGTATTCTCCCCCTCCATCAGACCTCAGTCTTTTAAGCTTTTGACCTGTGACTCTCTCTGCATATGCATGAAAATGCTTGAAAGCTCCAAACACTTCTGATCTTTCCTTCAAGACATATAAAGTTATCCATCTTGTAGCATCATCAATGAAAAAAACATAATACCTTGAGCCACTGATAGATCCTTCTTTTGTTGGTCCCCATACATCTGTATGAATGAGCTCTAGTAGTCCATCATGTTTAAATCCTTTCTTTTGAAATGGTAACCTGTGTGCTTTACCCATTTGACATTCTTCACATTTATAAACCATATGTTGACTTTGCACATTTGGTAATCCTAGTACAGACTGATTAGCAACCATAGCTTTAATTCCTCTTTCATTGAAATGACCTAATCTCTTATGCCATAGATCAAGTTCTGTAATCACTGCTTCACCATGTGTGAGCAAAGCTTGACCAATGTTCCCTTGCACTCTTAAAGTAAAGAGTCTACCTTCTTTCTTACCAGAGACAATCTGATTATATCCATTATCTAGATCTTCAACAAATACTCCTTCATTTGTAAACCTGACTTGAAAACCTTTTTCAACTATCTGTCCCACACTAATCAAGTTTTTAGGTATTGTAGGAACATACAAAACATTGGTTAGCAAATCTGCTCCACTCTTGCATTTCACTTTTCCAATTGAATGCACACTATGTCTTGTATTATCACCTGTTTGAACTGTATGACTAGAAATGCCTTTTTCCAATTCTGACATCAATTCTATGTTTCCTGACAAATGATTAGAACATCCAGAGTCAATGTAAAATACCTTTAGATCTTCTTTATCTGATGTGCTGATTGAATTCATCATCAATGATGTATGACTTTCATTCTGTGTGTCATTTGCATAGTTGTAGTAGGTGGTGTTGTAGGATTGATTCTGTCCCCAACTTCTTCCTCCACCTCTACCATAGCCTCCTCTTTGACTTTGTCTACCTCTTTGAAAATTACTTTGATATCTTCCACCTCGACCTCTGCTATTGTTGTTTTGATTCTGGTTTGATCCTTGTTGGTTGTGCCAACAGTCATGAGCCAAATGATTACTCAATCCACAGATCCAGCAAGCCTTCTTGTTATTATTTTGATTACCTCTACCTCTTCCAAAACCTCTTGCTCTTCTTCTGCCTGTGCCTTTACCTCTTGCATAATAAGCTTGAGAACTAGACTCCTCTTCATCCTTTGCTTTACCTTTATCTCCTTTCTTCTTGTTCTTCATGTACATTGCAGAACTTTGTCCTTTATCTCCATCTCCCTTCAAGTCTTGCTCATATGTGAGCATCAAACCAAGCAACTGGTTCAAATCTGGAACATAATGATTTAATGAAAGTTTTGTTGATAAGACAAAAGGTTTCCACCTTTCATCCCCTCTCAAACCTGCAAGTAGTTGAGCAATCAATCTGTGATCTTCAACATCTTCATCTATGGATCCAAGACTATCTGCTAGATCCTTCATCTTAGTGACATAATCACTAATACTTTGACTTGTCTTCTTCTTGAATGTTGTAAACTCTGACCATAGACTTGCTTTCCGTGCTTTAGTAGTACTTTGGAAATGATACTCCAATGCATTCCATATATCTTCAGATGATTCCAATCCTCTGATGTGTGGTAGCAAATGATCAGAGATTGTATTGTAGATGTATGCTTTTGCACTTGCATCCTTCTTCTGCCAATGCTTTAAAGCATCAAGTTCTTCTTTCTTTAGTCGACTTTCATCTTCAAATACTGGTTTCTCTAAGGATAATACCTTTTGAAGTTCTTTGTGTATGAGGATACTTCGAAAGTAATCTTTTGATGCCTTGTGTCTTCAAATGCTTCACCTTTTAAACTTTAATGGAAAACTTTTCAAAACTTCTTGTACCTTTGCCGCCTTCTGCTCTTTAGGACCTTTCTGCTCGGATACCACTTGTTGATGTATGAAACACCACAAGAAATGAATTAATGTGACACTAGAACACCTCTATGGTCACCATTAACTCATTGCCACTCCAAACTTTGAGAAATGATAGCCTAAAGTGAGAACTTTGCTTCTACAGAAATTCCTAGTCACCGAAATGACATACCTTCAGTATTTTGCTAATTTCTCCTAACTCAAGTATTATTTCTCCATGAAACTTTATAAGCTAAAACTAGAAGAGTAGAGCTAATTTCTCCTAACTCAAGTATTATTTCTCCATGAAACTTTATAAGCTAAAACTAGAAGAGTAGAGCTTTCCAACAAGCTATCATATGCATCAAACGGATCTCTAGAACTCAAGTTATGGCCCTCACAAGATGACCCTATATGACCTTCCAAAATTGGAAATCTTTCCTGTTATAGTAAAAAGCGCCTGTCTAAAATTAGAATTCGATGCTTGGCATCGACTTGCAACGAGAATTCGATGCCGGGCATCGACTTGGGGTGTTTTTGGCCACTTTTCAGCAGGGATTCGATGCCGGGCATCGACTTCCCGCATAAAACCTGGATCTTTTGGATACCAAAACTATAGGTGATTTCATGCACACTTAGAATATGACTTATCAACTGGAATTCGATGCCAGGCATCGAGTTCCTCCAACAACATCATGTTTTCAAACACTTCAGTACTGAATGAAAAATATAAATGAAAATATGACTTATCAGCAGAGATTTGATGCCAGGCATCGAGTTGCTTGGAAAACTTGATCTCTTTAACTCATCACACAATAAGTAATCATGGAGATGATGGAGAGAGGCTCATACATAGAACATTAACTATTTCTTCTCATAGCTATGGAAAACTCATAAGTTTACAAATGCTTTCTCACTCAGAGAAGCCCGACTATACACAGTCGTATAAAATGAACTCCTTCTTCTACTTCTTCTCTCTCTCTCTCTCGCTCTGCGTCAGTTGATACAAACTAACTTATATAGGTTTTCGTATTCTCGTGATTTTAAAAAACTTCTAGAACTAAAGTGAACTAACTTTACAAGTATAATACACTTGTGAATTTGTCCCTTCACATAGGCATGGGGTTTTCTTCCTAAGAATTTGACCTTCAAATATATGTCCAATTAGTGAGTGTTCCTCCAATAGCCATGAACGGGCAACAACAACAACAGCAACAGGATTCCCAGGAGATGACCCAGATGCTCATGTACGCACATTTGAGATAAGTTACGCAGTGCTCAACCATCCACCTGATCCGGCGTATAAGGCTATTGTTTTCCAGTCGACATTAGTTAACGAAGCAGCTAGATGGATTACAGAATATGATATTAACCATTTCGGCACCTATGAAGCAGTAAGGGATGCATTTTTGCAGAGATTCAAGCTAAAGAAGAATCCAGCCGAAATTTTTGACTACCTGCAAAACAATAGATAGAAGATAAATCAAACAGTACAGGAATACGCCACTCTATTAAGGACTCATTTGAGGCAGTTACCAGCAGCACATGCCAACCTACCGGATGACGTTATTACTCAATGGTTTATCAATGGATTGACTCCGCAACTTAAACAGATTATGATCATACGCTGTGCAGGAGCTATGACGCTAGATGCCGCGATCGCAATGGCTTTGCAACTTGAAAACAAGGTTGGCGGATTTACAAAAGATCTGGAGTGGTTAAAAGCAAATAGAAATATCGCCGAAGACCCGACCAGACAGATGTACTGCACTACATGCAAGAATTCAAGCCATACTAGTGCCACTTGAGCACTTAATCAATTGTTTTGTGCTATCTGCAACACTACCGGACACACCACCAAAAACTACGCATATAACGCCAAAGTACAGGGACCAGCAACTTTCAATGCAATTATACAAGAACCAGGGCAGCCAGCCAATCACTATGTACCTCCGCAAATGAGAAACAACCAGCAACAAGGTTATCGAAATTATAGAGGACAGAGAAATAATAACTACAATGCAAACCGCTGGCAGGCCGAACCAGCACCGAAAAATCCCAATTTGCCACCACCGCGCTGTCATTTTTGTGGTGAATTTGGTCACATTAGAAGATTTTGTAAGGATGCAGCTGAGTATGATCAGAGGAAGAAAGAACGTCAAAACCCAATGACTAATATGGTACAAATCACACCAGTAGAAACACACGCTGCAGTAATTCAGACCCGATCCGGTAAACAACTGCAACCAGCAGCAGAAATATTTGAACCAGGCATACGTGAACAACAAAGGATGTATGATAAGGCTAGTCAATGGACCACCGCAAAACCTCCAGTGTTCCTAGATCCTATTCCGGTGACCCAGGCTCTGTTAACCGAGGAAGGAACAAAAAAACAGGAATCTAATTCAGCAGCAGGCCCATCATCTTCAGCAGGCACATCATCTTTAGAATCTATGGAAAATACAATCCAATCACAAAAGGCCTGGGAAATTTTATCTAAAGCATCCATCACTCTTCCTCTGGGCCAATTACTTGCACTAGTACCGGGAGTTCGACAACAATTCCAACAACAGTTCAGTCTTGTGCCTTCTTGCATTCCAGCAACAGCAACAGTGCAACCGGAACCTGATTCTACGGTCCATCATTTGGTTCCTTTAATTACGATATGGTATAAAAATCATAAAAAAATCACACAGGTACTAATTGATGGAGGATCTGGTGTCAACATTGCTACTGCTGCACTATGTAAAAAGTTAGGGTGGACCGAAATCGAACCTGTTCAGTTTTTTGTCAGAATGGCCGACCAATCAAGAGTTCATCCTGTAGGACTTGTGCAAAATGTACCAATAACTTTACAAGGTACAACATTTAAAATGAACTTTGTCATACTAGAATTACCAGAATCCACCCTTGATTATAATCTCCTTTTCGGCCGTCCTTGGCTGAAGCACGCTAAGGTGATACAAGATTGGTCTGCACAGGAACTCACTTTCAAAGATAATAATCATAAATACGTTGTAAAATTAGATGCTATACAACCTTGCGAGTTGCATGCTAGACCGTATTTTGCAGAACCAGTCCATATGCTAGATGGGTTGTCAGATGATGAAGAAGAAGAGTTTTTGAAAAATAACATTGACTTGATCTCCCTAGGAACTGTTGATCTACAATCTGTTGTAGATAATTGGAATCCTGCAGTTTGTACGGTGATGTCTGTAACAGAAAAAGATATGAAAGAAGATAAGGCTACCATAGATGACGCTGATCTACAGCAACTTTTCAAGCCAGCTGAGGATACAGAGAAGCCTCAACAATTCTATGTTCCAGAAGATCAGCTGACCACCTACAATTTAGGGGATGAAGAAAATCCACGTCTTGTTAAGATAAAGGAAAGCTTACCTGAGTTATTTCAAGCAAATTTAATCCAACTACTTTGAGAATTTTCTGATGTATTTGCATGGGATTACAAAGATATGAAGGGTTTGGACCCACGCATCTATCAACACAGGGTCATGCTGAAGCCGGAAGCAAAACCACTTGAGCAACCCAGCTACCGAATGAATCCAAACTAGGCATCACAAGTAAAGGCAGAACTTGATAGGCTACTCAAAGTCGGATTTATTGTACCAGTAGAGCATGCTGAATGGATCTCACCAATTGTTATTGTCCCTAAAAAGAATAAGCAGTTACGAATATGTGTAGATTACCGGAAACTGAACGCATCTACACCGGAAACTGAACGTAGCTACGGTGCCTGATCCCTTTCCGCTACCTTTTCTTGACACGATGCTTGATAGAGTAGCAGGACATGAAATGTATTCATTCTTAGATGGGTACAGTGGGTATAATCAAGTTAGAATGGCTGAACAGGATATACTGAAGACCGCCTTCATTACCAACTGGGGTGTTTTCGCATGTACTGTTATGTGGTTTGGATTAAGAAATGCCCCCAGTACGTTCCAAAGGTGTATGCAGGAAATATTCTCTCCTTACCTCACCTCTTTTATGCAAGTATATCTTGATGATTTTTCGATTTTCGGTAAGATGATAGCACACCTGATCCATTTACGGTGCTGCTTTGAAAAGTGCAGAGAATACAAACTCTGTTTGAACCCAAACAAATCTGTGTTTGCGGTTTCATGTGGAAAGCTACTTGGCCACATTGTATCAGCACAGGGCATACAAGTCGACCCGGATAAGGTTGCAGCTGTATTAGGAGCACCTGTTCCTACTACACCAAAAGAAGTCATGAGATTTGTGGGTCAAGTCCGCTGGCATGGTCGTCATTTACGGTGGCTCGCTCATTATGCCATTCCACTCAATCATTTAATCACGAAGACTCCTAAACAGTTTGACTGGACCCTAGACTGCCAAATTGCTTTTGATCATCTAAAGGGATTACTAACACAGGTTCCAATCTTACAACCTCCTGATTGGGATCGCCCATTTCATGTATTTGTTGATGCTTCAGATATAGCAATAGGGAGCATTCTAATGCAACAAACCGATAAGTGGTTCAGACCAGTGTACTATGCAAGTCGAAGATTAGCCCCTGCTGAAAAGAATTACTCTGTAACAGAGAGAGAATGTCTAGGTCTAGTATATTCTGTCAAGAAATTCAGACATTATTTGCTGGGCCGTAAATTTACTTTTCATGTAGATCATGCTGCACTTGTCTATCTAGCAACAACATCTAGGTGGTCGATTAGCACGATGGGTTCTGCTTTTACAAGAGTTTGACTACGAAGTTATTCATCGGCCAGGCAGTTTACATGCCTTAGCAGATTTTCTCTCTCGCTTAGGTTCCGGTGAAGCTCCGGTCGGTGTAGATGACACAACACCGGCAATTTATGTCTCTAAACCGACTAATGATGAAATTACAGACCCACCTATGCCATCTACATACTATGATCAGATATTGACCTTTCTTATTGTTGGATGCCTCCCTTCTCAGACTTCTCCTGCAATACGAAGAAAAATTTCAGTTTTCAGTCGCCGATTTCGGTTGATTGCTGGGGAATTATACTATATGGATCACAATGGAGTTTTACTTTGTTGTATTCCACCACATGAAGTTAACTCAGTCATTAATTTGGCTCACTCAATTCCTTCCGGTGGCCATTTTGCTGCAGACTTAACACACCGGAAAATTCTGCAAAGTGGTCTTTGGTGGCCTACTATGTACAGGGATGTATCACAGTTTGTCAAACAATGTGATAATTGTCAGAGATCAGGACAGCCCCTGCAACGTCATCTTTTCCCTCTACAACCTGTCTTTCCATTAGAGCCTTTTCAGAAGTGGGGTCTATATTTCATTGGCCCTATTACACCACCAACAATCCTCAGTAATAATCGTTATATTTTGACATGTACTGATTATGCTACCAGATGGGCAGAAGCCAGGGCTTTACGGTCTGCCATAGCTGTTGCGGTAGCCAAGTGTCTACTGAAAGCTGTCTTTCCACGTTTTGGCTTACCGCTAGAACTTGTTGCAGATCAAGGCACTCATTTTGTCAACAATTTAATGAAAGTACTCACACATTCGTTTCAGGTCACGCATAAATTCAGTTCACCATATTATCCTCGTGCAAATGGTTTGGCTGAGAGTACAAACAAGACTTTGTTGAATATGCTTCGAAAACTCATTTTGGAAGCACCGAAAAGATGGGATCAACTGTTACCTGCAGTATTATGGGCATACCGGACTACATACAAGGTAGCAACAAGATTAACCCCTTTCAAACTAGCTTATGGCTTGGAAGCCATAGCACCGATGGAGATAGTTGTGCCAAGTTTACGAGTAGCAATCACTCAGAAACTGCTACCTGAAGAATCTCTCTCATTTCGGTCGGATACACTCAGAGAATTAGACGGGCATCGATGGCACAGTTTTTTGACTATTCAGGAAGTACAGCTAAGACAAGCTTGAACACATGATCGATATCTAAAGACTCCAATTTTTTCAGTGGGACAACTTGTACTCTTTTACAATGCAAAGTCGAATCGCTCTTCTGGCAAATTCAAGTTACGATGGTTTGGTCCCTACCGGATTGTTGAACAAGTGGGCCCAGCAACTTTTCGGTTGACCACTTTGACCGAAATTCCTCTTCAAAAGGTGATAAATGGATCAAAGCTGCGGCCGTATCAACAAGCATCTAATCCACACTGAAACGTTTCGCGGTTGGCTGCGTCTTTTGGCGTTCTCTTTTCTTTTATTTTCTTTTCTTTTCTTTTTAGCGTGCTTAATACAATAAGTCTGTAAATATCCGCGTTTTGATACCTAATTATGTCAAAAGCCGCCCTACCCTTTCCAGCTACTCATGCATGCACACCGAAGTTAAGAATTATCATCTCAATACCGCGCGATGATTAGTCATTCTTGATTGCTCTCCACTGCAGCGCATCTACTTAACCCTTTCTGTTTCGTCGAAAATCGCTATTGTGTTTGTGTGATTTGTGTCATTGTGCGTACCCTGTGTTTTGTGTACTTGTGATTGCTTTCTCTATTTGTGCCGTGGAAGCTTTGGCTAACTATGCCGCTTTCCGTGATGAACTCCCTGCCGATGTAGGAGAGTTCCTGCGCATCCGTGGGCTATCCAATTTCGCTGAACTGCCTTGGCATTCAGTGGAATCCCACCCCTTCTTTGCCCAGATCATCTCCGCCATCGCCAACACACCTGCCACTGAGCAGAGTTGGCCGATCACCTCCCTACCATCCCGTACACTGATCACCTTCCAAACTTTCGCTGAGTCATTTCGACTCCCTTCGCAAGGTCGGGAAAATGGCCCGAACCTCCCCGTAGCAACAATGACACAATTATTTCCTAGGTATTCGTCAAACGAATACGCGATCCTTTGTCGACCGGAACCTGAAAGATCTGCCCTTCAATTCTTAGTAGCTATCTTGAACCTACAAAAATGTACTTATGGAATATCTCGTCCCTTCTACTCCGCCATAGACTTAGCCGCCCGAGAACCAATGAATTTTGCGTCCTATTTCTTCCACCGCATTCACAAAGAATGTGTAGCAATCATCAAACAGGTAAACAAGGGAGGAATGCCAAGATCGAGACTCCCTCATATCCTATCCTTCCTGTTTCCGGCCATCCTTGCAGCACAACCACCACCCAGAGGCCCGGTCCTATGACATGAAGAGTCTGTGCAATTATGGGAGGATGATGAAGAAGATGAAGAGGAGCTAAATCAACTCTTCCACCGGAAGAGAATCAGGATCAGTTCATCTGAAAGTGAAGCCCAGGGATCAGCCGAAGGAAACAAAGAAGATGACAAGGAACAAGAAAAGCATGACGAAGAAACCTTCCACGACACCGCCACATCTATGCAGCACGAATCATCCACGCAGTCATCTTCAGAAGGGCAACAAGAACAGGAGGATCACACTAAAACCGACAGAAGCTCGTGAGAAGAGGCATCACAGCAACAATCGGAGCCGGAAAAGCAAAGAGATGAAGAACAGGTAGTTAAGGATATTTTCGACGAACTGCTTAGAGCAGTAGAATCCACAATTGTTGATACCGCCGACACTGCACAACAAACCGTAGATAAGGTAACGCAGTCTCACTCTGTCCTTCCCACTCCCCCACCGGAGCCGCCACTCGAGCCCATTATCCCTATCCAACCCATCCACCCCAACGAACCCACTGACTCTTCTTCCTCATCCCCCAACTACTCTCCACTGAACTCCCAGCAGCTGCTCACCGCGTCCTCATCCCAACCTCGACCTCAACTGCCACTTCTTTCAATCCCTACGATCTCTGAACTTGCAAACATGGGCCAATTGTTAATTCAGTTATCACAGCAATTGCCAATCCAGATGAGAGAAGTCACCGATAATATTCGAAATGAGTTACAACACAAGGTGGATGTCCTAGAAGCAGATATCATGCCTCTACAGGAAGAGATAGATGCTGTCAAAGCAGAAAACCATCAGCTGCACTCCCAAATTACCCATCTCCAAGCCCAGCTTGCAGAACAACAGACAATTGCCAATCAGAGAGATACCGCACTGGCAGATCTCAACCAAAAGGACAAGTTACTAAGCGAAGCACAGACCAAAATCAGTCAGTTAAAGCTAGATCTACAGGATAAAGAAGATGCCAGAGTAGCCTTAGGTAATTTATTAGAAGAGACCAGAGTGCAACTCGACGAAGTGGTACAAAAAGGCCAAGAACAACACGATCTGGCAATGAAGACAGCAGAAGAACTACAAAGATACAAGGATCAATTAGCTGATGTAAATAATATGCTCAAACGTTATTTGTCAAAAGAAGCTCAAACACAGAAGGTAATAACAGATCTACGCAGAGAAAGGGACGCATACTCCAGAACCATCCAGTTCCAGAATCAAGAGATCGAGAGACGGGAAAATCAACTGGACAATAAAAAAGAAAGAGTAATCAGTATGGAGAAGCAGGTTGCAGAAATGAAGATATCCAGAGATGCGGCTTTGTCCAACGAATTCTACCTACAAGAAGCTTTTCTGCAGACGTAAGCAGAGATTTTGCTCACCGAAGCCATCGCATTAAGTTTTGTAAGAGTAGATGCACAGCTAATAGAACCGGACACCCTCAAACAAATGTTAGAAACTCTAAAGAAAAAGATCGCCCGCACCTTTAGATTAGCCAGAAATATGTACTTAGAAGGAATTATAGATGAATAGTAGTTTTGTAAAACCTGCAGGTTCGAGTCCACCATGCGTGCCAGAGTGTTATCGGCCGCCGGATTGGAAGTGTATAACTGAAATCTTGTTTCACACATGTGAAAGGTTGTTACGCAGACACTTTGTAATCTTTTTATATAAAGCAATGAAAAGAGATGCTCAGTGACGTTCGAGAGATCACCAGACTGTCTGTCTGGGTGATTTCTCTGTGGCGTTACTGTGTGTCGAGTTGGTTAATTTAGAGTATCTTGTCTAAATTCTGAGTATTCTGTGTGTATCTGTGTCTCTTCTTGTCTGTTATCTATTGGTATCTGCGGGTGTGAGTATCATCTACATCCAGTAGATAATTCGGTCTGTTGTCTGAAGTGAATCGTCTGCTAATCCTTATTGCGATTGTTATGTTAAGTTCGCGTATTGCGGTAGTACTCGTTCTTGGAATGTTCTGCCAGTTGTTTGGTGAAGTCAGTGTAACTGTGGTAGTGTTTCTAACACTAACTGTGCGGGATCGTGTTGTCTTCAGCATTGAGATCTGTCATCCTACGGTAAGGGTTAAGCTACAGTAGGATTCTTGGGTTGCGTACTGAACCTTCAGTACGGTGTATCTGAACACTTGAATTCTCTGTGTCTTCGGATGTTGATCGGATTGTGGTACCTATTCGGTAAAGGTTGAACGATTACTCTTGTCTCTGGTATTTTCAGTAAGTTTATGTGCAGATGCAATATAGCCTCTTAGTGTATGTGGTACATGTTGGCCGAGCTAAACCATGAACTGTAAATGCCTAAGTACCACAGGATCTTGATAGAGCTCTCAGCATCAGTATATTGCTGTGTAAGTGGTTAGTTTGGGCACTAAGTATAGGGCCTCTATCTAACAGACCCCTTCCACTCCCAAGAACCCAAATAACGTTTAAACGCACTTCCGACAGTTAGAATACAACGTTTAACACATGTCTACTTTGTCTTACACATAATCCTCGTGACCCTTAATCTTTATTATATGTAGTTGATATGCTCTATCACAATCTCAAAAGACTTTGTTTATTTTCCTATGCCATCACTTGTCTTTGTATTTGTGTTGCTCAAGATAGAGTACACAAGATGTTGACTTTGGTGCAATGGGATCCCTTGAATTTTTTTGACGCTTAAAGTTGAGCATCGGATACTTGGAGTGTTTACATGAGACACATGCAACCATTCATAGACAAAAAAAGAGAGGCTCAAAATAAGGAATCTAGAGTAATAGAAAATTTTAAGATAGATGTTAAAGACATTAAAGAACAAAATAAACATAGTAGGACTCCTAAAAAATTTATATAGAGAGCTTTTTGAACAAGATGCCACACTAAAAAAACAATTGGAATCCCACGAAGGGGAAGGAAGTCGAACATATCACCCTGTGTGAACTCACCCTAAGTCTGCTTTGTAACTCTCTCAACTTTGTTGTAATCTTTTCTCTCTTTAATATAATTCAACTTTCTTTGCTTGAAAACAAATGGACAAAACAGTTTCAATGGTGGACTATTAATGGACTACTCTTAATACAATTTATCATAGTCTTTAATTTGTTGTGGAAGAAAGAAAGATGCCAATGAGGTCCTTGTGAGTAGCTCAAGCAGCTGTAGTATACAGGGACTCATTGTTCCTAATTTGTGGGCCCAAATTCTGCTCGCTGCTCCTCTCTGGTTGTGAAATGAATAGATAGCCATATATGGAGACCACTCACAGGCGATACACGTGATACGCAGACAATCTAGGAGCTGGGGAATGCATAAGTTCATTAGCAGTCCCTAGAAACGGCGAACCTGGTTTGATGTCCTTCGTCCTCTTTGGTTCGTGGCCGGAGTTAGCGCCGCCCAAGTTCACGAAATCCCAGCTTCTCGCCTCCAATAGTTGGGATAGTTTCTGCACTGCATTTATCAAATTAAGGGCGTGATAATAGTAGCAATTGGGGAAGCCTCTACTGTACAAATTCTCTGAACAAGTCAAGTACCGGCCAGAAGATTTTAGGATAACGCTGTTAGAGAGAGAGAGAGAGAGAGAGAGAGAGAGAGACTATGGAACTGCAAGCAGCATCAATCTCTGGAGCGAGGCCCCATGTAAGTGTACAGTTCATGAAACGTTTTGTACCGCCTCTTCCTCTCCTGGTGCATCTTGTGAGCTTCAATGAACAAAATTCTAATTTGCCGCTGACTATACATTCGTTTCGTTATCCTTGGATCCGCGCACATGCACTTGCATATGCGTCTTGTACACACAATTTACAGGATCTTATCCTCAAACACGCTGTTTAAACGAATGATTATTTAGCTGTATTTTGTCATATTGGCTTTCACTGATCCACTGTTATTGTATTCAGATGGAGACGCAGCTAGCCGCCTCTGCAAGTACTCTCTTTAACACTCCGAAGGCTAACGGTAAATACCCGTCATATCGTCTTTCAAGTGTCCTCCTCTGTAGGAAGTTAAAAAATCGAAAGCCGACATTGTTGTATGTGCTTGTTTAGGAGGTCGATGGAAACGGGACTTGTCAATTTATCTAGCGCGCTTCAATATTTTCTCTTCTAATACTTGAACAACCCGTTTCACTCCGTAGCTAATGTAGAATCACCCTTGTTACAACCCAGAGAATGATTCATTTTACGTCGACCATACACTTGACTCATGACCCAACCGAGAACTGCAAAAATTCTGATGTGCGATATATCTATGTCCCTCTCTTTCACTTCACTTTTGTTGTCATATATGTCTGTATCTGTAGGCTCTGGCATGCGAAATAAAGTTAGACGAATGGTTGTATATTATTTGCCAGCAGGGAGATTGAGGTGCACATTGTAAAGTTCTATTCAGTGTACGTTTTCGGTTCACTTTTAGGACTACGCTATAAGGAGAATGAGAAGCTACGTATTAATTTATGATTTGAAGGTAATGTAGGAACATTGGCTCAAAGTTTCAGATATCTTATAGGGTCACTGCCTTGTACATTTTAGGATCAAACATTGTACGGGTCATTATTCTGCATATAGTTCGGATTAATGTTTAGATTTAGTCATCCGAACTGGTCCAGTCGGATTGTTAGAGTTTATAACATTTGAAATACCTAATGTTGGTTGTCTTGAATTTCCAGAGGGTTTTGATCGCTTAAGCTTATGTGGTATTGGAGTTCGGGCCATTTAGTTTTATGATTTTGTTCTCCTGTTTTGAACTGAATCTTCCTTTTGAAGCTTTGAACCGTTTCTCTTGTTTGCTTGCATTTTCTTTTTCGCTCTATCTATCCCTCTCATAGAACCGCTTTTTGTCCTTGTAGATTTTGCCAGAGTGTTTTTTCCAATTTTGGCCTTTGATGTGATGAGTCATATGCCATTCACAATTTCACTGTATATTTAGCGTATCATTGAATTTTTAGGAACTGCAGGATGCATTGGTGAGCTTCTTTAATGGAAGGCTTTCACTTTATGATCTGTTTATTTTGCTAAATATTTATAAGCTCTCAGTTCATATTGTTTTCAACGAGGTGGCAACTTTTGATGAGTATATCTGAAAGAACACCATACGGACCATTTAAGTAAAAGTAACCCACAAGAAAAATTTAAAATTCCAATATGCAACTACATGTCACTACAACATGGCTATTAGATGATCGAAAGTGTGCTATTCATATGTAGTTCTTCATCGATGAATGTATAAGGTCGTGCATTTATGAGCAACCAATGATTTGTTGGGAATGCATCATTGACGCAACAGCTGGTAACATTTGGCAATAAGGGTAGTTTTATGACCTAAGGGGCAAGTCATTCTGCATAATAGCAGTGAACATCGCAGGCCTGGAAATACTTTTTATTCTGGCATTGATCATACAGATCTAATAAGGAATTAGGAGAGAAGATAGATTAGACTGGGATTATACAGGACGCATTTTTTAGTAGGCCTGACCTGACTTTGAGCATTCAGCTTTATGGAATCATGTATGTGTTGTAGGCATAATCCTGTTGGTAGAATATGTTGTGAAAAACTTTTTTGGTTTTTTTGAGGAGTGATCCTGTCATTAGGATCTGTAAGTAGCTACAAATGGGCGTATTTGCAGCCCGTGCATTCATGACAAACTGTAATGTATTATGTGTGGAGCTTTCCTCTGTGTGTGTTTTAAATTGGTCGATTGATATAAGTGGATTATTGATGTTCTATTTTATTTAGGATAAGACCAATACTGCAAATCCATCCAATCTATTTCATTTGGTCCTATCTTTTTAGCAGTGGGCTTTAAGATCAAAGCAGAGCCAGGGACGAATTCTCTGAAGTCTATCAAGTGCTCAGCAGTATCAGCACCACCTCCAGCATGGCCTGGAAGAGCTGTGGTCAATGATGTTGTTAAGGCTTGGGAGGGACCCAAACCTATCTCTTTAATCGGATCAACAGGTTCTATTGGAACCCAGGTGATTATGCTTTTAGACTCGTTTCTATGTAGGTAACAGGGATATGTATCTTCTTTAAGAATCCCATATGAAAATTCAAATGTGCGTTTTTGAGTCTTCAAATGGCAATATTAATTTCGTAAGTTGGTTTTGGAAGGGAATCAGTTTTTGGTTTCAGTTTCAATATTTCACATATGTATGTTCGGATTGGTCTGCAGCTTTTGTATGTTTCTGAAGTCCTCCACAATTCTCACTCTTGTTGCCTTGGGCAAGTTTGTACACTTGCTTGCTCATTCACCCTCAACTTTGTGTCCAATGCTCACTGTAGTAATGTCTTCTTCAGTTGACATTTGTGCTCTTGTATCCCTTTTATTGTGGACCTGTTTGAAGCTAAAGAAAAACTTTTGCATATACTGATGAGGGCACTGTCTGCAGACCCTTTCCATAGTTGCAGAACATCCTGACAAGTTCAGAGTTGTTGGATTAGCAGCAGGATCGAATGTCACATTACTTGCTGATCAGGTGTGTCTCCCAGTTGCTTAGTCAGTATTGTACACTGTTTTAATGCATGTAGTCACTTGCGGTTGAGCACATCTTAATGATGCTTATTTGGATATTTTGAAGGTTTGTAAGGAAGCATGTATTGAATTCTGTAGCTCATAATTTCAATTGTTGTGCTTAATGCTTCATGCTGTGATAATAATGTAAGTTATTGTACTTCATGAAATTTGAGAGATGATCTTGTTTTTGAAGATTCGGAGATTCAGGCCAAGTTTAGTCTCCATTGGTAAGGAATCACTCGTGGCTGAGCTCAAGGAAGCCATTGCTGATTTGGAGGAGACGCCTGAGATCCTAGCTGGTGATGAAGGAATTATCGAGGTACAATTAAAAAACTGTTGCAGGCAGTAAGGTTGCTCAGTTGGAGATAGCTTAACTTTCAGTTATTGGCTTCATGATAGGTTGCTCGACACTCTGAAGCTGTCACTGTTGTAACAGGAATAGTGGGATGTGCTGGTTTGAAGGTTAGCATTCTCATTTGCATTTGTGGCCTATTACCTGCTTAAGCAGAGAAATTATGTTTGCTGATATGAAAGTGTGATTTATTTTCAGCCTATTGTTTTCCATAATTTAAGGTGAAAGTAATTGGTAAATGATTTTCCAGCCGACTGTGGCAGCAATTGAGGCAGGGAAAGATATTGCCTTGGCAAACAAAGAGACTTTGATTGCTGGAGGCCCTTATGTTCTACCTCTAGCTAGAAAGCACAATATCAAGATTCTGCCTGCAGATTCAGAGCACTCTGCAATCTTTCAGGTATTGTTTGACTGCTTTGTTTTCTGGGTTAGTGAAGAAGAGCATGTTTTCTGTTGTAGCATAGTTTTCAAATTCAAGTGATTACCTTGTATTTTGAAGCAGTCATGAATGCTGAAGTAGTGGGTCTACTGGGAGACTTTGTCTGCATTGTATTTAACTATTTGTATTACGCATCACATTTGATAATTGTCAAGATCGTCTTTAAATATTATCTCATTGCTTTTACCTTCAAAACAAACATGCAGTCATGCTTGCATGAAGCAGAAGTGCTCAGTTAGCAAGTAACTC
Organism: Ceratopteris richardii; assembly: GCA_020310875.1. Classification (NCBI taxonomy): domain Eukaryota; kingdom Viridiplantae; phylum Streptophyta; class Polypodiopsida; order Polypodiales; family Pteridaceae; genus Ceratopteris; species Ceratopteris richardii. The sequence goes on from CM035406.1 coordinate 110,858,829, forward strand.
ACTGTAATAATTGTCATGTAACATTTATTTGCAGTGCATCCAAGGACTGCCCGAGGGCGGGCTTCGCAGGATAATTCTCACAGCTTCTGGTGGAGCTTTCAGGTTTGGCCATGACACCAATGATTTCCGTAGCAAAGTTAAAATTGATCCATTGTTGCATGACTGATGTTGGTCATGTGGTTCAAATCGTAGAATTGATTGAGACCTTACCAAATAATACAATCAATGTTCCAAACTTTGAATGGCTTGAACACATCTTCCTTACAGAGACTTGCCCGTGGAGAAGCTGAAAGATGTCAAAGTTGCAGATGCCCTCAAGCATCCCAACTGGACTATGGGAAAGAAGATCACAATAGACTCAGCAACCCTCATGAATAAGGTGGGTGTATGGAACCAGGTGATGACTTTGATTCAATGGGCTTCTTTGTACTAATGTTGCAGATTATTTTTCAGGGCTTGGAAGTAATAGAAGCACACTATCTGTTTGGAGCTGAGTACGAAGATATTGAAATAGTGGTTCATCCTCAATCGATTGTTCATTCTATGATTGAAACTCAGGTATCATCTTGTGTGCTTGAGGAAATGTGTCACACAATCATGCACCGTATTAATGCTACAAGCTCACATGAACTGCAGGATTCCTCTGTTCTCGCACAGCTAGGATGGCCAGATATGAGGCTGCCAATACTCTATACTCTTTCTTGGCCAGACAGGGTTCAATGTTCAGAGATTACATGGCCCCGTCTTGACTTTGTCAAGTGAGTTGCACCAATAAAATCTTCTTCTTGAGAGAGAATTCTGAATGAGGATAGCTTGGGATAGTTTGTGTTTCTATTATGCATTTGTTATTTGTGGTTCCCAACTTAGATACTCGTTTAGGCCCACTCATACCTTTCCTCATGAATTTCGATGTTGCCTCTGGGTCTCTACTCTTAATATGTGTCATCTTGCCATACCATTGGCTGACAAGTTCGAGTTTAAGTGTCATTTGTTCTGTCACTATTGAACGATTGTCATTTACTTATTCACAATGCCCACATTAATTTTTTCTATCGTTGATTTGAATGGCATCTTTTCTTTGCTTCTCCAGTTCATTCTTCATGGTTATGTACACTGTAGGATGGGGGAGTTGACATTTAGAAAGCCTGATCATGCAAAGTACCCTGCAATGGACCTTGCATATGCTGCTGGGAGGGCTGGAGGTACAATGACTGGTGTAATGAGTGCTGCCAATGAGAAGGCAGTTGAACTTTTCCTCGATGAAAAGTAAGCATCAAGTGTTTCTCCTGTCATTCTTATGATAATCTGATCTCACTGACATTTGAAGAATTATCTTCTTTTAGAGGGAAGCTTGGTCTTGAACATACTAAACAATTACTGATCAATTTGAACCGTTCATACGTATATATTTCAGGATTGGTTATCTTGATATTTTCAAAGTTGTGGAAGAGACTTGTGACAAACATCGGCAGGAACTGGTATTGCATCCTAGTTTAGAGGAGATTATACATTATGATCTATGGGCTCGTGAATGTGCAAGCCAATGTCTCTCTAAAAGAAGAGAGCCCTTGGCAATTTAGTGAATGAAGTTGAATTCATTGTTTCATCATTGGCCATTCATTGAAGCTGTGTACATAGCGGGATCATGGAGGATGTAGTGTGATATAGTGCTGGCTACAGTTCATCTGCAGAGTGTATGGAATCCTGTATCGATGCTTTCGGAAGCTGAGCTGTAGCATGCCAAGTATGCAATCTTCTATTGTAGGATATGGGTTTTCTGATTATTTTCAACCAAGTCCCTGTAGAAAATCAATATTTACTTGGCAGAATTCAAACATTGGAGTGTAATTTGTTTCATTCACATACAGAGAGGGTCTGATGCCCATGTGACTATGTTTTGTTGCCTATCCGCATTGTGTTTGAAATCCTGTAGTGAAAATATTGAAAGCTGACTGAGCTGTATCTCGCAGAATAGTCTTTTCAGCTTCAATTTTGTGGAACCATGAAGTGGTTTGACAAAGTATCTGAAAATAAGAACTGATGATTTCTCATATCATCTTATGGTAGATGTATGATTCATGCCATGAAAGGTTTTACGTGGGCGCTTAGTAATGTGTTGACATGTGGCACATGCAGCTTTATCAAGGTGAGTTTTTGCTCTTCCCTAGGCCCAGGCAAATCTTACAGAGTTTTTTTTGTGATCCAGGCAACTGATAAATATGTCATTGAATAGAACGCTTCATAGATATGATGCATAATTTATACTTGATTTGATTATATGTATTTATTCATACTTGAATTCCTGAGTTTTTTCTTATGTGTCTACGTGCTTTGGTGTCTTTGCTTGGGTATCACTAACCTTTTTTTTCTGAATTTTTGAACTCCCATGTGTTAAGACATAGTTTTTTATTTTAAAATTTAATTTATAAACACACGAGATTATGTGCCTTGATTATTTATTTTTTTCTGAATTTTTGAGCTCCCATGTGTTAAGACATAGTTTTTTATTTTAAAATTTAATTTATAAACACACGAGATTATGTGCCTTGATTGTTTATTCCACCCATGTCATGTAGATTGATTTGTAAGTGAATTGGAGGTGTCAACCAGAACATATTCATGGTAGACTTCATTCTCATTGTGACTTCTAAAGTTTGTAAGATTGAATTGATGTTTATTTATCAGACTTACAGACAAACAGAACCTGTACCTCAGTTTTTCATTGCCTTGATGTTAGGAGGATTATTGGACAAGAATTATGTAAAATACATGAATTTTGCGTTATTTGGATTGAGGAGAATCTTTGACACACAAGTTTGTGGTTTCCACTATGGACTAAGGTTGGTTAGAAAAAAGATTTTGTTTTTCATGTTTTACTAACTTGAGGTACAAAGTCTTACTCAACTTTGAGTAGAATTTGCAATGAAAAGGCTATGAACATTAAGTGTAGGTTCATAGGGTGCACGAACCCAAAGTTTCTAAATGTCAAGCATGTTGCACACAACTTCTTGAAGCAAATGCTAACTATCTACATACTGCATTTAAAGCCAAGTGTAAAGTTCCTAATGCTCTTAGGATCTCTAAGCTAGAAAGGCGATTTATTTACTTGTTTATATTGTCAGTCCCAATATAACATCTGTAAGGCTCATATCAAACTAAACTGTATACACGTATGTATTGAACTTGTCCGTTGCTAAGTGAACCTTTTCATGAGTTTTCACATGGCTTGAGATTTTCACAGTGGAGTTGTCATTGGTTGGGAAAAGTAGTTTAATACATTTTGTAACAAGGGTAATGATCTTGGACAAAAAACATTCATCGGTTTCAAGATATGCTTTCAAGATATGCTTCTTAGGGATTAAATAAAACTCAATTTCAGAAAATATTTCTGCTATGGTACTTTGATTGTTGAATCACTTGGATGTTGCTTAACTCAATTAGGATTATTAAGGTTATATCTGTTGAAATGTAAAGGTGTGCAGAGTCAATGTCTATAAAGGACCATCTCATTTAATTTTTAAGCTGGTTTTATTATATCTTATCATTGTTCCATCTTCTATGTTGAATTCAATCTTGTCTAAAAGAGTAGGTTGAAAAGCTTCTGCTTTAAATTTTCCCGCCTGCTGCTTTCGTGGGGTTGTGAGAACAACAAGCATCTTGCATGCATTTAGGCTGTTGTATTTTCTTAAGCGTAAGTGTATTTTTACTTGACCTCAATATGCTTGGGGATATTGTTTTCTTTGATTGATTGAAGTAAGGTATTATCAAGATGTAGAGAACCATAGCCATCGATTTCTAGTTGAAATATGCAGCCATATTCTGTACAATATTTTCGTAAGGAAAAGAAGTTATTGTTGATTTCTTCAGTTGTGAGAGAAACAAGAGTCGAGATCTCCCTTTTAGATGCTTGGTAGCCTTTGCAATTCCAGCTAGCATGAAGGTATATGAATGGTTTATTAAAATTTATTAAGATTCTTTGAATCATATCTACTGTCAGTTTTGCATGAACTTTCTTACCATCAAAAGGAACAAATTTTATCTTTAAAATTAGAAGTGTGTTCAAATAAATATACGAAAAATTGCCTTTTCAATTGTCAAAACATGCAATGATGAATTTATAAAAAGAATATAGAAAGTACAACTACCCTATGGTAGTGCAAAAAAAAAACTATCTTTTCTTAACCTTAGATCTAAGGTTTTTGGTCCGATCAATGCTTCATCTTGTCAAAAGCTAATGCGTTGTTAAGATAGGTATGATGAAAGGCTTTGACCAGTCATTCCATTAAGATATGCAAAAATCGATTTTGCAAATGATATGATCTCTCAAACGAGCTATTGCAACCACACGTTCAATCAAGTACCTGAATAGAATAAGATCAAAGAGGAGGTGAACTCATAGACTTTCCTTTAGCATTATCCTCTACAATCACATTAAAAGTCAAAACTAGGTACCATGAAAACTTTCAAGGCAAAGACAAATATTGAAAAGGAAAAAGTTGTGAATTTGGACGTCACAAGTGACACCATACCATACATAAAAACGTTATTTTTTGTTCTATACTTGTGTTCAAAGTTTGTGTAAAACTGTTGCTCTTGAAGTAAGATAACCAGAGCAGTTGTTGAAGGTTTAATTATAAAGAAGAGCCTTGGAATTCCATTTGTAAGTAGGTGCCATCTCAAGCACACTCCTCTATGTGAATGTAAACCCATAAGGGCAAAGAGGGGCCTACATAGACTTTCATGATCACATAGACAACCAATTATGATCCCAAATTTACCAATCTAATGAGCCTCTTTTGCACACGTTTGAGGGGCTGACATTTGCAATATTCTTTTTTAGGGCTATGATTCTCATATCAATCATTTATTGGTTCCACCCAACCAATTGTTTGTACGTTAGAAGGTTTCTTAGCCCCACAATGCATTGGTGCTCGTAAATCTAACCAATTGTTTGTACGTTAGAAGGTTTCTTAGCCCCACAATGCATTGGTGCTCGTAAATCTTGTTTGCCCTTATCCATTTTCCACGTACATAATAAAATATGAGTAGATCATTTTATAGATATATACTACATTGTGTGTGTTACCTTGTATAAAATAGCTATCTCAAATCATATATTTAACGTACTCAATAGTCATTTTACGCTCAAAATCATGTGAAGGTGCTATGCTATGCATTCTTGTAGTAATGGGTTCAACTAATTATGGATTGAAAATCACCTCTTGGCATCGATGAAGATATTGTCGCACATACTATTAGCTATTAAGCATAGAATCAATAGTAAAGAGTTATGAATTCATTCCGGAACTCTTAACAACAATGATCTATGAGGAATATTTCTTCCAAATTTTCTATTTGGATGTATCTGAAGGCAATATTGAGAAAACGATTCAATTTGTTGAAACAACGGTGGACCTCCATTTTTTCTTTATTTGGACATTAGTAAATTGACATAAGAATTATTTGGGGCATTTCATTTTTAATTCCCCAATTCCATGTAATGGTGCTTTGGTTTGTTGAATAGTACAAGGAGAGATCCCCTCCGCCTGCTAACACTTGTTAGGTAATCATTCTCTCCTTGTGTGGCCATGGCTTGTAGTCTTAAAGAGCTTAGTTTTCCTCGTGAATACCTATGGTGCAGAATTGATGGGGGCCCATGGATAGAATTAGTTTGGATCTCTAGAATGGATTCTCGTGACTAGGATGCAGATGATATGTGGGAAGGGTGCACGGTCAATTATGGTTGTTGTGGCTATGATGCATAGAGAGTTTCATATCCCACTATTCGCAGTTTACTTTGGGGGGTTGCATGGTTGCCTCTTTGGGAAATATTTAGATAGCCCGACTTGGCTTGGGAAACTTTTACGAAAATCGATGGGATCTCAATTCTAGAAGTGGACATGGATTTCTCGAATTAAGTTATGGAAGGAAAGGTATGTACTTGGATTTCTCGAACTAAGTTGCATAGGAGTGCTTTTAGTTGTGTGCTTAGCCCAACTACAGAGCGCATGCTTATGCTTGCTAGAATGGAGGGCTATACATGTCGGAGAAGTTTTGTTTGGCCCTTGTGTTTCTTGTGGACTTGACCCAATTCCTCCTTGGAGGGGAAACTCTTGGTGTGCATTTGACCCATTTGGTTAAACCTAGCCTGCACTTTAGGGGGCTAGCTAAGTTTATCTTGGTTGCCTCCTTCCTAGGTGAAGCTATACCTAAGTATATGAAAGCTCTACTTGATGGATAATGCCCTTGATGGATCCTCTTCGAAGGAAAGGAAGTAATTCTCCCATCCAATCCCGTTTGGTTTGTTGGGGGATTCTTTTGCAAAAAGGGATTTGAGTGTTTGTAGGAGAGAAGGAAAAGATAAGAAGAACGATACATAATGGAAGCCTATTGATTATAAGAAGACAAATACAATGGTGATGCACAATACAATCCAATGCTTCTGTGCAAAATCCCACAGAGTGCACAATCACAAAATAAAAAATACCCAAGGGTCTTGTCGTTGCCGGCCTTCTCTGCACCAGACCTCCACCTTCTCCAAGCTTGCACTTGTGCACACCTTGCACCAAGCTTCAAATAAGGGGGAGGGATGGAGACCTTCTGTCGGCATGCGCACAGCTTCAATGGGACCTAGGGATCTTTGGTTGTAAGCTTAGCACTTCTCTGCACACTTCTTGGTCACTCTTCATGCACACCTTGCACATCACTTCTTTGCGTCGCACACTGTGTGTCTCTTGCACCTCTCTCTCTTGCCTAACTTAGACTATGATCACCTTGCTTAGTCCTCCAAGAATAGTCCTTGCCTTGATTTGAGTGTTGGCTCACGTACGCTCCTAACTACAAGAGTATCTTGGTGCTCACTTTGATATTCCAAGATTGTCTCCAAAAGTGGGCAGCCAACGAATCCTTGTTTTGTCCTGTAGTGACTTTAGACTAAAACAAAAATTTTAATTGGAGGCCATGCTTTCACTTCTGTTTACGCTGCCGCTTCACATACCTTCACATTTTGCCTTTTAATTCTTCACTTGTGCACTTAAGAGAGGGTTCACTTGAACCTTCCAAAACACTTTAAAACGCTTTGAACCTTAGAGAAATTACAAAAATACCTTTGCAACCTGCAACCAACTTTCTGCAATTTTGGCCTTTGCGAATAATTAATTGTGCACTACTTGTGCACCTTGACACTCGAACTTTGAACTCTTTGACTTTGCCCACGTTGACCTTTGATCTTGAACATGTTGACTTTGATCACTTTTGACTTCGACCTTTTGAGTTTGATTGCAGTTGAATTTGACCAATATGACTTTTATGGGCTCAACAGTTGCCCACCACCTAATGGGCTCTCCGTCTCGGAGAGCTACAGCCAAAACTCTGAGCAGATAGGACACCATGATTTCTGTGCTGCAAAATCTTCAAAAGGACACTTGAGCAACAACCAAGTCCACCAGGAACAGGATAGAACAAACACTAGAGAAGAACCAAAAGTGTAAATTTTGCACGAAAAAGAAAAGGAGGGCAAAGGGAGGGTAGGAAGGAAGGGAAGGGAGGGCTGAGTGGGCTGAGATGGATAGGGAGGGAGGGTAAGGATGGGGCTGGGCAAAAGGGTAAAGGGAGGGTGAGGGAGTAGGAGTATGGGTTTGGAGAGGGCCGAAATGATAAAACACGAGAGCTACAGAGGCATATGGAAAATTATGAAACATACGACAAAATAAAGTGAGAATTGACCATGTGGGCCATGTGTGGAATCAAGAACATGTGAGAAATGTGCTAAAAAATATTGGGGTTTGGACCAAAAGATAGAGAAAAGGTGGGATTCTGAAAAAATGAAGGCAAAAAATGACTCCAGAGGTGCCAAAATACATAAAAATGGCCCTAAATTTGAAAAACAATGGCCATCCGAGGCGAGATCTAGAGCCAAAAGTATGGAGAATGAGTTCTCATATGCACAATGCAAGTGTGTAGTGAGCCCTTGTATGTCCAACACTTGGACAAAAAGTTGCACCTTAGATAGCTTGCTGCTCTTAATAAAAAACTCAAATGGACTTGAGCCTCTAGTCAAAAAAAGTAGACAAAGAGAGCTTTCTAACAAGTTATAAATAGCTTAATTTGGACAAGTTTTGATTAGGAAACACAACTGACAAAGATGAACTACCTGTCCACACAGGTATGCTGAAGAACTGAGCTTCACTCTCAGACTGATAACTCTCTGAATATATATCCTTTGAGAAAGATATTTGGTATAGAGAAAGTAGAAACAAATAGCTTTCCAAAAAGCTAAAAAACAAGTAATTTGGATGCATTTAGCTCAGGAAACTCAACTGACCAAAATAGACCACCTGCACACATAAGTACACAATAAAATTGGACTTTACTCTTTGACAAACATCTCATAGAATATAAATCTTCTGAATGAGATATTTGGGACAGTGAAAGTAGATGCCAAGAGCTTTCCAATAAGATAAAAATCAAGCAATTTGGATATGTTTTGGTTGGGAAACGTAACCGACCAAAATAGACTACTTGTCTACACAGGTATACTAAAAACTGGATTGCACTCTTTCACTGATATCTCACAAATTACATAAGCTTTCAAAGAGATATTTGGTATGCATAAAGTACACAAGATAAGCTTTCCAATGAATGCTTAAATGCAAGAAATGGTTACATATGCACTGAGATATGAGCTCCACAACAGAGCTGTGTACAAACTGACATGCAACTAGAAGGAGTCTAAGGGAAGACAAAAATGACAAAATGGCTAGATCCGACTATTGGGAGCTCTTGCCTCTTTCTCTCCTTGTTTTGAATGTGCTCGGACTTCACTTTTATAACCAATGAGCATGTGAAGAAGTTTGTGCCTTCTTCTTAACTCACCACTTTCTCCACTACATGCTACTAACTACAAGGCAAGATATTGTATCTCTTACTCATCATGAATTTTGACTATACTTTTTCTTTTATTATCTTTTCTTTTTTTCCTCTACTTTTCCTTCATCTTTATATTTGGTAAATTTATCCAAACATGGCTCATATGAAAATGAGCTTGTACATTTATCTTCAACACTCCCCCTCAAGCTCATTTGGGAGTTATCTTCAACCATGTCCTTCAAATTTATCACATCCTTGAAACCTTTGAGTTTAGAAGCATCCAAGAACTTTGTAAACGTATCTGCAACCTGGTCTTTGGTTCTGGTGAAGTTTATCTCCACCTCTTTGCTCAGCACCTTCTCCCTTACATAATGGTAGTGGACCTCTATGTGCTTGCTCCTTGCATGAAACATAGGATTGCTTGCCAAGTAAATACTTGACATGTTATCACCGTATATAGGGATGGTTCCAACTTGCACTCCAAGATCAGCCAAAAGATTTTTAATCCACATTGCTTCACATGTGGCAAACGCTAATCCTCTATATTCAACCTCCATAGATGAAAGTGCAACAGTAGGTTGTTTCTTTGAGCTCCATGTGATAGGTTTGCTTCCTATCATGAACACATAACCTGAGGTTGATCTTCTATCTTTCTTTGGACTTGCCCAATCAACATCACTAAAGCCTTTGACCTGTAGTTCTTCATCAAACCTGTAAAACAAAGCATGATTAATTGTATGCTTTATGTATCTCAACGCTCTCTTGGCTGAATTTAAGTGTTCACTTGTCGCGGCTTGCATAAACTGAGAAAGTACACCAACAACATAAGTTAAATCAGGTCTTGTAATGTTTGCATAGATCAACGATCTACAATGCTTCTGTATGTTGTTACATCTTCCAATGTTTCTCCATCATTTGAACAAATCTTTGTATTTGTGTCCATGGGTTGAGTGAGGGGTTTGCATTCACTCATTCCAAATCTGAAAAGAACATCCAACAAGTACTTCCTTTGCATCAAGTAGATGCCACTCTTTCCATAAACAACTTCAATTCCTAAAAAATATTTTACCTCTCCAAGATCTGAAATTTTAAACTCCTTACCAAGCTTCCTTTTGATATCTTTAATCCCTGTAACATCATTTCTTGTTATGATGAGTTCATCGACGTATATGCAAATATATACCTCTCTATTTTCTTCCTTCTTCATGTACAACGAAGGATCTGCACTACTTGGCTTGTATCCACACTTAGTTAGATATTCTACCAATCTCTGATTCCATGCTCTTGGTGCTTGCTTCAAGCCATAAAGTGCCTTCTTCAACTTGCAAACAAAATCTGGATGGTTTTCATCTTCAAATCCAACCGGTTGACTTATGTATACCTCTTCTTGTAGTTCTCCACTAAGAAAAGCATTTTTGATGTCGAGTTGATATAATGGCCATCTCCTTGAAGCACCAATTGCGGTTAATGTTCTGATAGTTCCCATCTTTGCAACAGGGCTAAAAACTTCATCATAATCTATGCCTTGTGTTTGTTTAAATCCTTTGGCAACTAATCTAGCTTTATATCTAGCTAGTGAACCATCAACATTCCTCTTTACTTTAAACACCGATTTGGTTGGAACAATCTTCATACCTTCTTTCTTTGGCACTAACTCCCATGTGTGATTATCTTTGAGAGCTTTGATCTCCTCTTTCATAGCTTGCTTCCATTCCTTTTGTGTGCAAGCTTCTTCATATGTCTCAGGCTCTTTGTCTTTGATAACCTGCATCATGTATGCAAAATGTGTCGCCATAAAACTATCATAACTCAACCTTTGAGTTGGATACCTTGTCCTTGAAGATCTTCTTTCATTGCCTTTAGAAAGTTGCTTCTTTAACTTATTTAGCTTTACCATCGGAGTGATTACCTCTTCATATTCTTCTTCACTTGCATCTACCTAACTGTTTGGAGTAGCACTTGCTTCTTCGGCTCTACTATGAGCTGAGTTTGGAGACAAAGAATGAATCCCCCTCCATGTTGAACATTCTTCATTTGATGTAGATGCCTCTGGACCTAACAGCTTTGTGCTTGATTGTTGAACTTCTCTTTGATATGTTCCTACATAATCATCAAAATCTTCTTCAAGAATCTTTTCCTTTCCTTTATCTTCATACCATGGTCTCAGTTCATCAAAGACCACATCTCGCGAGACTCTTAATTCCTTTGTTCTAGGGTTGTAACACTTGTATCCTTTTTGCTCCGTCGAGTAGCTGATGAAAATGCATTTTTCTGATCTTGGTTCCATCTTTGTTCTAACTTCTTGTGGAATGTGAACAAAGCAAACACATCCAAACACTTTGAGGTGTGTAAGATCAAGCTTCTTATCGGAATATACCTCTTCTGGAGTCAAGTGATGTATTCCCGATGTTGTGCACCTATTCATCAAGTAGATGGCGGTTGCCGTAGCTTCAGCCCAATAGTACAATGGTACCTTCATCTCGTTGATCATGCATCTTGCAATTTCAACAATTTTCCTATTTTTCCTCTCAGCTACTCCATTTTGTTGTGGTGTGTACCTACAAGTGAACTGCTTTTTGATTCCATTCTCTTGTAGAAAATCTGAAAATTCTTTGGAGCAATATTCTCCTCCATTTTGATAGACCTTCCTATTTCTTTTTCAACTTCAACTTTGAATCTTTTGAATATAGAAAACACCTCTGATTTTTGCTTCATACAAAACAGCCATACCTTTCTTGAGTGATCATCAATGAAGATGACAAAAAATCTATTACCAGCCATTGATGCCTCTTGGGTTGGTCCCCATACATCCGTATGTATCAAGTCCAAGACATTTGGAGCCACATAATTGCTCCTCTTGAACGGCTGCCTCATTTGCTTTCCTAGTTGACAAGCTTCTCATAACTCATGTAGTCCAATGCCATTAAATTTTGGAAGACCTCTTACCACTTCATGTTTGCTCATGTCCTTCAGCTTTGGAATGTTGATGTGTCCTATTCTTTTGTGCCATAAGTCCAACTCTGAAATCTTGTTGTTCCCACATTGAATGTACATGACCTTTCCATGTGGATGTTGCACGTCCAAAATGAACATCCTTCCTTCTCTTCTACCTCGAGCAATGACCTTGAAGCCTTCCTTTGGATTCCTTATGAAGCACCCATTCTCATTGAATATGACATGATAACCCTTCTCTACCATTTGTCCTACTGAAATCAAGTTCTTTGAAATTGTAGGAACATGAAGAACATTAGATAGTACCTTTGCTCTACTTGTATCTACAAGCCTTATATCTCCAATATGTTCAATCATGTGTTGAGTATCATCACGTGTTTCAACACATCCTTTTCCACTTGGTACTTGTAGATTAGTGAACAAACTTCCTTGGCATGACACATGGTTACTACAACTTAAATCAATGTACCATTTTTTGTGATCTTCATAAGAGCTTCTATACTCATGTCTCATTGCAAGTAGTGTGTCCTTGCTTCCTTCACTTGAGGTGCTTGCATAGTTGCTTTGGTTCCTTTGATTGCCTCCATTTGGTCTTCCATTCTTCAGCCAAGAATCACTAGCATAGTGTCCTACTTTACCACAATGATAGCATGTTATACCTTTATGAGAATTGTAGGAGCTTCGGCCTCTTCGTCTACTTCTACCTCGACCTCTTCCTTGTGCATTGGCATTTGATGCATCCTTGTTGTCCTCTCGTTTGTTTTGATTGTAGTTGGAGTGGTTGTGACCTCTTCCTTTTTCTCTTGAGCCTCCTCTTGAGTTTCTTCCTTTACCTCGACCTGCATATAACATTTGGTTGTGGCTGTCCTTTCCTTTGGGACCACCGAAGCTAAGCTCTTCTGTGACAAAATGAGGGATTAGTTGTTCAAAACCTGGATATGCATCTTTCAAGTTAATGGAAGTTATAAACGGCTTCCATCTTTCATCTTCTCTCAAGCCATTGAGAGTATAACACACAAGATCTTCGTCTTCAACCGTTGTGCCAATAGAAATTAAAGCATCGCTTAGCTCCTTAATCTTCAAAGTATATTCACCTATGGATTGACTCGAACTTTTCTTGATTGTGTTCAACTCATTCTTGAGTTGAAGTTTCCTAGCTTTGGTATTTGTTGAGTACATCCTTTCAAGAGCTTCCCAAGCATCCTTAGCTTTCTTTAGATGTTGAATATGCCCTACCATGGCATTAGTAATGACTTGCAAAATGAGGAACATGACTCTCCTATTCCTCTCTTCCCATTCTTTTGCTTGCCTCCTTTGGACTTCGGTGGCCATACCTTGATTGATTTGAGGTTGACCATCATTGCCGCTCACAATACCCCATAACCCTTTGCCCATTAGGTAGTTGGTCATTCTAAACTTCCACACGGGATAGTTATCCTTATCCAACTTCTCTACTTGTTGACCCAAGTCAACCATTGAAGAGTATCAAAGACTTTGAGAGTTACCTCAAATAGTTATAGTCCTTTGCTCTTGCGTTTGTGAAGCTCCTCCTTGTTTTATAGCTCCTCTTTTGCTTTTCTTTATCTCAAGCTCTGTTGATGAAGCATCAGCACCAAGTTTTCTCTGAGACCAACTGTGGAGAATGAGTTCTCCTATGCGCAATGGAAGTGTCTAGTGAGCCCTTGTATGTCCAACACTTGGACAAATAGCTGCACCTTAGATAGCTTGCTGCTCTTAATACAAAACTCAAATGGACTTGAGCCTTTATTCAATAAAAGTAGAAAAAGGGAGCTTTCTAACAAGCTATAAATAACTTAATTTGGACAAGTTTTGATTAGGAAACACAACTAACAAAGATGAACTACCTGCCACACAGGTATGTTGAAGAACTGAGCTTCACTCTCGGACTGATAACTCTCTGAATATATATCCTTTGAGAAAGATATTTGGTACAAACAAAGTAGACAGAAATAGCTTTCCAACAAGCTAAAAAATAATAATTTGGATGAGTTTTGCTAAGGAAACTCAACTGACCAAAATAGACCACCTGCACACATAAGTACACTGTAAAATTTGACTGTACTCTCTGACACATATCTCACAGAATATAAATCTTCTAAATGAGATATTTGGGAGAGTGAAAGTAGATGTCAAGAACTTTCCAATAAGACAAAAATCAAGCAATTTGGATATGTTTTGGTTGGGAAACTTAATGACCAAAATAGACTACTTGTCTACATAGGTATACTAAAAAACTGGACTGCACTCTTTCACTGATATCTCACAACCTACATAAGTTTTCAAAGAGATATTTGATATGCAGAAATTACACAAGATAAGCTTTCCAATGAATGCTTAACCGCAAGAAATGGTTACATATGCATTGAGATATGAGCTCCACAACAGAGCTGTGTACAAACTGACGTGCGGCTGGAAGGAGTTTAAGGGAAGACAAAAATGACAAAATGGCTAGATCCGACTATTGGGAGCTCTTGCCTCTTTCTCTCCTTGTTTTGAATGTGCTCCCACTTCACTTTTATAACCAATGAGCATGTGAAGAAGTTTGTGCCTTCTTCTTAACTCACCACTTTCTCCACTACATGCTACTAACTACAAGGCAAGATATTGTATCTCTTACTCATCATGAATTTTGACTAGACTTTTTCTTTAATTATTTTTTCCTTTTTTACTCTACTTTTCCTTTATCTTTATATTTGGTAAATTTATCCAAGCATGGCTCATATGAAAATGAGCTTGTACATTTATCTTCAACAAAAAACATTGGACCATGGAAAATAAAAATATATAATTTTTAATATTTATATAATTAGATTTTATATATCTCAACTTTTTATTTATTTTTTAATAAATTGAAACGCACAGGGGGGGTTAAAAAAGAAAACATAAAAATTAAAATAAAATAAAAGAACATAAAAATAAAGAATTAAATAATAAAAATAAGAGAAATAAATTAAAATAAAAAATAAAGAAATAAAATAAATTAGAAATTTAAAAATAATAAAAATAAAATGAATAAAAATAAGAAAATAAATAAAAAATCGGGAGAGAGAGAGGGGGGAGGGAGGGGGGTTTTTTTATTTTTTATTTTTTTACTTTTATTCTTTCAAAATTTTCCTTCCTCTTTTTTTTTAATGAAAAATAAAATCCATGGGGGCCCTTTTTTTTGGGTGAAAATATCCAAAAATTGAAGAAAAATACAGAAAAAATCCAAAGAAATAAAAAAAAATCCAAACAATTCTGAAAATATTCTCAAAAAATTTCCTGCAGGTCTAGGCCAATTTCCTCACTCAAAACCAGAGAGAGTTTCCTTTATTCCTCTAATTTGGAAAGAAAATGACATTTGAAAAGAATGAAAAATACTAAAAAAATTCCCAAAAAATTTGTAAAAATTGTGCTTATGCAAAGGCTATGAAATGGTTGCTAAATTTGCTAAAATTTCAAGGAACAAGCATGAAAAAAGGATAAAAACTACTAAAACTTGACAAAATAAAATGAGAGGGCTATGTACAACCTAGAGAATTTTTACCGGTTCCAGGTGATCCTTAATCTTCAATTGTTTTGATGATAGGCCTTTAACCATGATATGATGACTAAGGGAAACCCCTCCATAATCTCCAATTGTACTTCACTTCATTCGTTTTGTCTTTATTTTGGGCGTACTGACCATTTGATACGGGCACCCTAAATCCTTCAGTAAAATATTATCTCCTCCATATTGCATCTTTTGTATCTTTGTTTCAGCTACTTTATGACTTAATCTGCAAAAATTCCATTTTTACTATTCCAGCTTCTTCATCCAATGGAGCCCTCTGTTTCCAAAGACTTGCACGTACTCCTTCCACATCTTTGTAAAGCCCTGCACTTACTATTATAAAAATTGACGTAAGAGATGATATCCATACCAGTATCCATAACAAACTAGCCCTTGATATAGGATTTGAAGTAGCTTCGTCACTACTGCACTTAAGGGCTTTTCTTTTCTTCTCTCTTCTATGGCCTTTGACTGAGACTTTCTCACTCGAGTCAGTAACCTGAATGATGTCCTCTTTTTCTTCATATGCTTCCTCTCTACTCGAGTTTGGAAAAATTCCATAGCAGGAAGATGGGTCTTCTGCATGGAGCCAAGCCAACATGTTTTCATCTTCATATAAATTTTCTTCTTCAAATAGATCTGCTTTTGGGTTGTCCAACAATTCTTCTTCCATACAAATATCAATTGTCTGCATCATGCTGGTATGTCTTCGATTGTCCGGTCCTTCTTCTAAAAACATCTGCTGCAACTCTTTTCCCTCTTCCTTTACCCACATTATGTCCTTACCCCAGTCATGTAGTACATTGGCATGCCTTAACCAAGGTCTCCCAATTAACAGGGAAACTTCCTTCTACCTGTGACAGCCTTAAAACAACAAAATCCAAGTTAAAGATGGTATCTTGTATCTTGACTGGAACTCCAGGGACCACTCCCATAGGTATTACTATGCTTTGGTCTGCCAGTGTTACAATGAAGTTTGCAGGTCTTGAAGGGTGTAGTCCAATCTTTTTCTTGGTATGTTGAGGCATCAAGTTAATGCCAGAACCATCATCCACAATAACTCCTTGAAACTCATGACCTTTGATAGAGACTGTTAGCCGAGGGCTCTTATAATCTGTGAGAGGTGATTCCCCTACAATTTTATCTTTATGCATAATAGCAGCCTTTGCCACTAAACTTGTTGTGGACACCTCATCAATTATCTGCAAGAGTTTGGACCTGAATTTCCCATCCATCTTTATTAAATATTAAAAAATATCGACCTCCTTTTTCATGGACTTGAGTAGTCTTGAAACTTCTGATTCCTTAAGAGCATGGGCTCCAATTGACTTATCAAACTCCTCATGAGCCCTGTTGAATGCATGTCCAATGGCATCACTGGTACCTATGAGACTTCCTTTTTGCCTTTTATCTGCACATGTGGTGGCTGTGTCTTCAAATGTCTCTTTGTCTTTGTTCAATCCATTAATCCTTGATTCTTGACCTATTTCCACTCCAGCCTTCCCCTTGCTTCTTGTCTGCATTGTAAAAGATTCGATTTCTTATAACTGCACCACCTTGGTAGAAATGGTCCATTGACTTGATCTAGCATTTCTTCTTTGCGCACGAAAATCATTTGAATGTGGGGCCCAAATGAGGATGCTTGGTTCTTAGGAAAACAATTAATATGGTGGTCTCTGGCCTCTGGGCAGTTCCTACAAGGAGGGGCATTTTCTGGTAGGGTGCACCTACTTTGGTAATGCCCACATTCTCCATATCTGGAACGAATAATTGGCCTCCTTGGCCCATTTCCAAAGTTATCCCTATGTTTAGGGTTGTAATTGTTACCTTGATTAGGTGCAGCCTCCATCACATTTGCTGGTGGTAGGGCTCCTCCTTGTGTCCAATATGTTGTTGCAGGCATTCCTCTTGATTGACATTCATGGGCCTCATGACTAGCTTTCCTGCATAGGTGGCAAGTTACACTTAACAGAGGACATTCACTTACTACATGACCTTGCGTGCTTCACATGGTACACCATAGCCCACTTTTGATGCCACCTCCTTTGAGTTCCTTCAATCCTCTCGAAGCTGAGCCAGTTCTTCTGCTTGGGCTTCCTCTTCCTTTTGTAGCCTGTAATGCCTCAATCTCTCTCCTCAACTGAGTAACAACATTCTCCTCCTCTTTATGGGGCTTATTCCTTTTTAAGCCCTCCAGATCTTTCCTTAGCTGGATTAATGGATCCTCCATTTCTGTAGAATAGGTAGTTGAGAAGAACTTGCTCCATATTGTTGCATTATTTGTTCCAGTCGTGTAGCTGTATTGATGAACTTGCCTTGGCCCTAGTTACAAACTCTGGAAACGTTTCACCTGGACCCAATCTCAAGTTTTCTAATTCCTCTATGATTATCTCTGTAGTATTCCCATGCTGGAATTGAGTTTTGAATGCATCTTTCATTAAATCCCAAGTGGTGAAATGGTTTTCAGCAAACTGGCTGAACCATTTATCTGCTAACCTCTCTAATGTGGCAGGGAAGAGTATAAAAAAGGCATCCTCTCTTCCCATCAAGCCTCTTGTTTTGCATCATGCTAAAAACCTCCAAATATGCTCGTCTGGATCTTCTTGAGCTAAGCCTTTGAAAGAAGGAAATTTTATATTTAATCTTGAAACTAGGGTTTCCAAATCTACCTGACCTTCCATGCTCTTTATTGATGATGTTGACGACAGTGGATTGGAGGATCTTCTAATAGCCTTCCTTCTTGTTGCTTTGGAGGTGACCCTCAATGTTTGAGACTAGGTTACGGTCATGAGCTATTCATAATCCTCTTACGCTAAGAGAATTAATAAGAAAATTTACCTCTTAACCCAATGAAGTAGCACTGTAGCACTGTCGGCACGAACTCTTATACACTTTGCACTTTGCTTCTCCTATGCTCAAATCTCCTTGGCATCCCACCGGGTGTGCCAAATTTTTTTGGGTGATTCTTGTGCGAAAAGGGATTTGAGTGTTTGTAGGAGAAAAGGGAAAGATAAGAAGAAAGGTACACAATGGAAGCCTCTCTCGATTGATTATAAGCAGACAAATACAATGGTGATGCACAATAGAATCCAATGCTTCTGTGCAAAATCCCATAGTCACAAAATACAAAATACCCAAGGGTCTTGTTGCTGCCGGCCTTCTTTGCACCAGACCTCCACCTTCTCCAAGCCTGCACTTGTGCACACCTTGCACCAAGCTTCCAATAAGGGGGAGGGATGGACACCTTCTGTCGGCATTGGCACAGCTTCAATGGGACCTAGGGATCTTTGGTTGTAAGCTTAGCACTGCTCTGCACACTTCTTAGTCACTCTTCATGCACACCTTGCACTTCACTTCTCTGCATCACACACTGTGTGTCTCTTGCACTTCTCTCTCTTGCCTAGCTTAGACTATGATCACCTTGCTTAGTCCTCCAAGAATAGTCCTTGCCTTGATTTGAGTGTCAGTTCACGTACGCTCCTAACTGCAAGAGTATCTTGGTGCTCACTTTGATGTCCCAAGATTGTCTCCAAATGTGGGCAGCCAAGGAATCCCTATTTTGTCCTGTAGTGACTTTAGACTAAAACAAAAATTTTAATTGGGGGCCATGCTTTCACTTCTGCATACGCTGCCGCTTCACATACCTTCATATTTTTCCTTTTAATTCTTCACTTGTGCACCTAAGAGAGGGTTCACCTGAACCTTCCAAAACACTTTAAAACACTTGAACCTTAGAGCAATTACAACTTTCTACAATTTTAGCCTTTGTGAACAATTAATTGTGCACTACCTGTGCACCTTGACACTCGAACTTTGAACTCTTTGACTTTGCCAATGTTGGCCTTTGACCTTGAACATGTTGACTTTGATCGTTTTTTACTTTGACCTTCTAACTTTGACTACAATTGACTTTGACTATGATTGACTTTGACCAATATGACTTTTATGGGCTCAACATGGTTTAATTGTCCTATAGGTTGATTTTAAGGGAAATGATGATTTTCAGGATGTATGTATGAGCTTTAGGGCTTAATGTTTATAGGTATAGCTTCCCCTACTCCAGTGATGAGGTGGGAGACTCTGAACTGGGTGTGGACTCCTCCTACAAGAACACGTAGGGTAGGCAATCTAGGAGGTGCCAAGATTGCTCAAAGTCATTCATGCTTCAGTGTCGTGTCCGATGCATTGGGTATCTCATTGCATTGATTCTCTTTGGTCAGTGGACCACTAGACTTGTGTTGGAAGGTCACGTATAAATCTTCTTCGGAAGGTGAAGTAGTGGATAGATTCTACCTTCTAAGCAGGTAAGCCTCCAAGGGCTCCCATCTTGGACTCAAAAAATAAAAAAAATTGGGGAAGCTTCATTTGTTGGCCATTGTATGAATTTGTAATTACAACTTCATTCTCAATGTAAGAGACATCAAATTTTTTATAGATGATGATTTAAAACTTATTGACAAAATGATCCATCTACTTTGATTAGCATAACATTTTTCCTTACCATTTTAGGGAAAGATTCCTCTAAGAGATGAATAGGCTTACAATTTTCCAAAGGCTACATTCTTCATAAAAAACGATTCCAATGTTTTTATGCTTTATCATTGTTATTTTTTTCCTTTTGGATAAGGTTCTCCAAAGACGAAAACCTTTAGGATGAAAGGCTTCTGAGGGAGTCTTGATGATTATAATATTCATATAAGATCAAAGGAGATAAGCAAATTTCTAGTTGATTCATACCTTAGAGATATCTTCTAACTATGCTTAGGTTCTCCTTTAAGACAATCAAGAAGCGCTTTGTCTCCCTATCATTGTTCCTGTGATGAAAAAAAAATATGAATGTAAATGTATTTATTTAGAGTAATGCAACAATAAGGAATGAAATTGTTGATATATTTCGGTAGTGATGTGTGTGAATAGACTTACGACTGCTAGGGCACTTTTTTAACCTCCTAAGAGTAATGCAACAATAAGGAATGAAATTGTTGATATATTTCGGTAGTGATGTGTGTGAATAGACTTACGACTGCTAGGGCACTTTTTTACCCTCTTTAGGAGGTTTTTTCCCTCCAGCTTGTATATATGCCTATAAACCTAACGGGTTACTTATCCTTGTATATTGAATTGGTAATACATTAAGTATTGTGTGTTATGCTCCAAGATTGTGTTGTTCATGTGCTTCTATAAACCTCAAACACCAACAATTGGTATTAGAGCAGGTCACCACTTCATCTAGGGCATCGTCGACACCCCTCCGATCATAGTCTCAAAATCACAGGAAAATAGGTGAGCATACTCATGACGATTAGGATTTCAAAATCACTTCACTCGATGGTTCCCCCCCTTGATTAGAATGGAGGTTGCCCATTTTACATGTTGACAAATTTTCAGTCAAAACCAGAAACTATTTGAAGCACATAAAAACTTCGGACTTTGCTTTTAATGGATATACCCATGCATGCCTGGAAAAATCATCAATGAAAGTCACGAAGTAAAGATAGTTTCCAAAAGAGGGTGTTTGCATAGGACAACAGACATCAGTGTGAACAAGCTTCCATTTTTGAGTAGCTCAAAGTGAACCATGTTTTGGGAACGCGAAACACTGTATTTTGCCCAAAATACAGCCTTCACACACATGTTGACCACATGCCCCAAGTTTAGGTAGAGAGGACACCATTTAAGATTTTTACAAGCATAGCAAACTAGCAAAATTCAGATGACCAAAGCATGCATGCCAAAGCTTTGCGCCTGACAAAGCCTGAGAATCATGTATTGCGCATGTTGAATCATTCATAGAATTTTTCATAGTCTATGAGCTTATACAACCCATGACATAAAATGGCAAAAGCAATAATGACATCACCATTTGACAAATCATGAAATGTACATCTATCATCAACAATTGCGCATGTTGAATCATTCATAGAATTTTTCATAGTCTATGAGCTTATACAACCCATGACATAAAATGGCAAAAGCAATAATGACATCACCATTTGACAAATCATGAAATGTACATCTATCATCAACAAATTTCACAACCAAGCCAATGTTGGCTAAAGCTGAAACTGATAACACATTCTTCTTGATCCTTGGCACAAATAAAGCATCCAAAAATGTAAAAGAAGTACCATCAGTAGTAGTCAGAATGATCTTACCAACTCCCATAACAGGATAAGAGGGATTGTCAGCTCATGTGATAGTATTCCCTATAGGGGCAAACTCGAGTGAAGTGAAGAGACTAAACTGCGAGGTAATATTTTTGGTTGCCCAACTATCAAAGTACCAAACATTTGAGTCTACTTGAGACATACATTGTTCAAAAGAAGATGGGTCATAACTGCAAACAATAGTAAATCCCCATTCTCCATTCTGCACAAGGTTAGCAGACTCTGTTTTGGGTGTGCCTCTACAACAACCATTCGGACCTCTTTGTTCCTTGCCTCTTTAGCAACCAGTTTTGGACAACTCTTTATGACATGATCATTTCCTTTATAGTATTTGCAAAACAATTTTTGCTTTTTTGTTTTCTTCTCATCTATGTCATCCTTCTTTGATTGTGTAGAATTAGCATATTTCTGCTTACTAGTAGAAGAGCCCCATTCACCTTTTCCCTTCTGACTAGCTAGGAAAGCTTGATCTGCAACACAGATAATGGACCTGTTCTGCCTAGACTGATCTTCTTGCAACAAAACAGAGATCAACTCCTCAATAGAACAGTCTGCACAAGTGAACTCTCAGGCAAGTCTTCATTAGCTGAAATCAATTGTTCCTTCAAATCTTTGATCTTTGTCAGAAAACTGTCCATGGAATCTCCTTCATTCATCTGCTCACTCTGCAACTATTTTCAAAGATAAGCAACACGAGCCTCATTCCTTGCTTGGTATAAACTGATAAGTGTATCCCAAGAATCCTTAGTTGTTCTGCAAGAGCAAATGTGAGGAATAATGGTAGAGTTGATAGACAAGGCTATCAATGCATGTGCCTAAGCATCTCTAACATCTCAACAAATTTGATCTATAGTATGTGCAATGGGAACCACAACACGAATAGGAACATCAAGAATATCGTCATCTTCAACATCATCTGCATCACCTTCAACAACTATGTTTGCAGGTGTAATAGGAAGTTTTTCAACACCCTGCACAATATTCCACAGTCCTTTTGCAAATAATACATGACACATCATATAAGCACATAATGGGTAATTGGTACCATCCAACTTATCCTCAATAATCAAGATATGGAATACATCACTACTTTCAGCCACGACCATTGACTAAAATACCTTGATGCAGAAAATTGTCTGTATCTCAAGAAGTTGAACAGACCTACCCTATCAAGATCTGCTAAACCTGTAGAAAAATTCGAGATGCTTATACTGGAGAACTGAAATCTGTATATATCTTTGGCACAAAAAGATGAAATTGCCTACAAAAGCATTTTGATAGTGCATTTGGATGCAAAAACAAAATCAAATCGTGATTTCGACACCACAAAGCAAAGCCGTTTTGATCTCCTAATCACCCTAAGTATACTCACCACATTTCGTGTGATTCTGAGACTGTGATCGGAGGGGCGTCGACAATGCCTTAGATGAAGTGGCAACCCGCTCAGATACCAATTGTTGGTGTTTGAGGTTTGCGGAAGCATGCAAACAACAAAAGGAAGAAGAAGGAGCTTGGAGCACAACACACAATACTCAATGTATTACCACTAGAATGTACAAAGATGAGTGAACAGTTAGGGTTTTATGCGTATATACAACCCAGGGGAAAAAAAGCTCATATAGAGGGAAAAAAGTGCCCCGACAGTCCTAGTGTGTTCACAGACATCACTACCTAAATATATCAACATGGACCAAATTGTGGCACGGATCAATCTGGCTACATTTTAGTTGACCACTCTAACTGGAGAGCTTTTATGTAGCCCCTTTGATGGATCAAAGTTACACCCTTTTTGCACTCCCATCAAGGAATAACGACTTTTGGTGGCTCCTTAATGGTGCACCATCCACATCCCACGTTCATTCGCTTTTTGATGCAAATCTATCATGTTGAGTGCTATTTAATTACATGTTCTCATTTTTCTTGGTGGCTATTGCATGTTGTCATGCAATCTTCCTCCTTCCCATATCTATTTATCCTTCGATTTTTTACTTATTTACTTTACGGTGTATTCTATGTGTGTAAAATCTTGTGCTCTATGTGATCTTTGTGTTTGCTCTACACTTTTACTTCCACTTTGGTGACCATGGAAGCCCTACCACACCTCATTGGGTTTGATGACTCTATGGCTCCCGACCTAGCTGAGTATTTTCTAGTGTGCAACTCGCTGCCATTTGCATAGTTGCCATGGCACATAGTGTTGTCTCACTTGTTGGAACATCAAGCTTACACTATGCTTGAGGTGGATTTGATCTACATCAAAGGCTATCGCGTTGAAAGAATATCCGTTGGAGAATTCTTTTTCTTATGCTCATTTATTGTATTTTTTGAGAGATTTTTTGATGGTGCATTTACCATTGTAAAAGCCTTGAGCTTTACACATGTAAAGGTAGAAAGATAAAGCCCAAATCCCACGAATTTGTGGTGGTTGAAGTTGCATTCAATCAAGCAATCAATCACTTAAAAGTAGATCAAACTAGATCTTCACTTTTCCTAGATTGTAGGAAAGTGAATTGATTCCCTCCAACAACCATTCCCACCTTCATTTGAATTCAAACTTTGCTTTTAGAAGTCGTGGAACACTCCTGGAGTCTATATAAAGACTTGAAATTACTTTTACATTACATGGAAGCAATATACATACACTTGTGACCATCATTGTCTTGCTCCTTCAATTCTCTGCATCATCTTCTTTGCCAACAGTAATCTTGCAGACGCTACTGCTCTCTCTCCAGATCTCCAAATTGAATGCAAGATGGCCCATTGGAAAGTAGTAGTGCCTAGTTTATGCATAAAAATTTTCATAGCATTTGGTTCAGTAGATTGGGAGAAATCTTAGTTTTTCGGTCTCGGGGTCAATCTCTACGTATTCCTGAAAAATAGGAAGGACCACTAGTGAATGTCGCATTCATTCCTATAGCATATTTTGCTTATTCCTTATAATTTTGTGCATTCTATAAACTCAAACCTATGTCTATCACTCCCATAAAAGGAGTTTTTCTAATTGTAATCACGCAGGTCGCTATGGGCATTTGAAGTTCATTGTCTCTTCCATAGATAGTAAGTTTTTTGAGCTAGTCGACCCGCGAACCTATCTGTTGTGTATCGAATCATTCTTCTTGATGCTCCAAAGTACATAGTGTGTTTCTTTGCACCTATCACATGCTTATAAGGTCTATTTGAGTCTCCATAAGCTCAAGGGCTGGTCTTGTGCCAGTTGGCTTGACCAAACTTCGTCGCTTCCAAACACACTTTTCTACCTTCTACAAGCTTCTCCAAGTTCTTTCATCACCCCCTTGCCATGACTTTAGTCCGAGCCATTGCGGACTGCCCTTCTTCCATCACCACTTGGCCCGTGGCCGAGTCATATCTAACCACTTGCATCACCTTAGAAACCATAGCTTACCACCTTTATCTCCCTAATGATGGTCGTACCAAAATTACTCCGCTCCCCATCGCTACAATGAAGGCCCTCTTTCCTCGCCACTCATCAAATGAATACGCCGCCCCTTGAATGTCACACCCTACAATTCTTGGTCATTATTTTCACCGTGCAAAAGCAAGCCTATGGAATTTCTCATCCCATGTTTTTCCTCTGTCGCATTTACAAGGAATGTTAGGTAGTGGCTAAGCATTTATCCAAAGGGGAAGTCCCATGAACATGGTTGCCCCATATTTTCTCTTTTCTCCTTCTCGAGCCCCCTTCTGAGGTTCTGGCTTCCATTGCCCCCGTCATTCCTGCTTCTGTAGTATCGTCTCATATGGAACAAGAAGAAGAAGAAGAAGAAGAAGAAGATTTAGTATTGCTCTGCTCCCGCCACAAAGGACGATGCATCACAATTGTGCCCAATATGACTTCTAGCTTCTCTTCCGGCCAAGCTGACACAGACATTGTCATGACATCAAAGGAGGCTCCAATTGTCTCTATAGTAGCTAAAGTCCCTACGACCTTTATCATTAATGGTGATGTCCAAATCATAGATTGCATTGAGCAGTCTGCAAGTCTGATACCAATGGATATTGATAAACCGGACGTTCTTGTTCACAGTCCTCCTATGCACACATCCTTTTATCTTTTTTCAATGATATTATTACTCGGATCATAGAGCAAAAAGTTTTTGTGGGTGCCAAAGAAATTTGACTGACTAAAGATCCCTCCATCCTCCTTCAACCCATTATCCCCACTGTCACATAGGGTCCTATTGTATCCCTGGAGGCTCACCCAATTCACAAAGCAGCATCTCAAATCATGTTACTAGATTTCCTGACATATTCACCTCCTCCTATCACCTTCGACAAACCCGCTACTGAAGAATTCACCATCAGTGCATTGGCCACACAATCCATGCTTGTGGGTCCCTTCCTACAATTAGGGATTGACCCCAATTTTGCACTAGATGATCTTGACAAGGCTCGACAGTATCTTGTACAAGTTGCCAGTCAGATTCAAGCACGTATGGAAGTAGAGAAAATGCACCTACAAAAGCTTTTTCAAGATATATTAAAAATGGCCAAAGTTGATCTTGCCCCTGTACCAGAGGAAGTGATGCAATTTAGAGCACAAGAACTCAAGTTGCAATGATAGTTAATAGCAAAAGATGAAGAATTGGAAGCTCTATGCCAGATCATAGCTGAAAAGAATAACGCTTTAACAAAAGTAAGTTCAGTATTGGAAGAACAAACAGAGAAAGCTACTGCATTGCAGCATGCTTTCACAAAGATTATGGCTAAGGTTGTTCAGTGGGAGACCGAATTGGTTGCTACCAAGGAGGAGCTATTTGTTAAAGCACATGCTTTGACAGTTGAAGTAGGCATTACAATCAAATTAAAGAAAGAATTGGATGTGGCTCAGAAGGGGAGGTAGTCATACTTCCAAACTACTGAGTTTTAGGCACAACAAATTCAGTGAATGGAGAATCTATTAAATAATCATAATGAGAAAATGAATAAGGTAGAAGATGATGCCGAACAGAGTCGACTTAGATGCAAAGCTGCCATCAAGAATGGATTCTATCTGCAAGAATCATTTTTGGTAGCTCAGAGCCATAATATTATTGATCAAGTTGCTCTAGCTAGTCTCTCTAGTCACGAAGCCTAATTACTTGATGCAAATATTGTATATAAATTGCTCAAAGCATTACAAAAGAAAATAAAAAGAAGTTTTGAAGATGTCCAAACTATTTACTTATAAGGATTAGTATATGGTTAGGGTTTGGATCCGCCATGCATGCAAGTGTTAGGCCTGTGGTGTGGCCAATTGTAAATAACATATATATTTCTATTGAACCATTGCAGTGAGGCATTATAATCGTTCAAAAAATGTCTAATACAAAAAAACATCGCACGTTTTGAGAGTCTGCCATGACGAATCTGTAGGATTCGGTCGTAGTGGGAGGATCAAAGTGTTGATAGTTTGTCATAAATTCTTGTTCTCTATCATTGTTGTTGTCATACTGTTGTTATATTTTTTTATTCTTGTTGATTAAGTTGATTACTATTATTCCGTTAAGTACTATGTTAGTTCGACAGCAGTTGAGGAGTTATTTTCGAAGTTTGATGTTGTATAAGTGTTGTTTTGACAGTGATAATCAAGTTCGATATTGCAGTGAATTATAATTACTATTCCGTAGACTTTGAGTGATATCCATGAATACTTATAAGTGAAGTATAAGATTATGTTCAAAAAAGCGATAGATTGTGCTCGAGAATACTGTGTATAAGGGCAGTAGTAGGAAAACCACAAGTTGTAGAGTAATTATGTAACTACCACCCAAGAACCCTACTATTTATTCATTATGTATACAAGAAGGCCTAACAAAGACCAGTCCATGTAGAATAGGTCCATTATGCGTGTAGCAGATCAAGCTTTCTTAGCTAGTCAGAAGGGCAAAGATAAATGGAGCTCATCTACTAGTAAGTAGAAATTTGCTAATTTTGCACAATCAAAAAAGGAAGACAAGGACGAGAAGACACCAAAAAAGTAGAAATTGATTTGAATATACTATAAAGGAAATGATCATGTCATAATAGTTTTCCAAAGTTGCCTGCAAAAGAGGCAAAGAAAAAAGAGGTTGGAATGGTTGTTGCAGAGGCCTCTACACCCAAAACAGAGTCTGCTAATTTTGTGCAGAATGAAGAATGGGCATTTACTATTGTTTATAGTTATGACCCATCTTCTCATGAACAATGTATGTCTGCAATAGACTCAAATTCTTGGTACTTTGACAATGGGGCAACCAAAGATATTACCTTATAGCACAATTTCTTTAGTTCACTTGAGCCTACCCCTATAGGGAATACTGTCACATGTGCCAATAACTCCTCTTATCTAGTCAACTGAGTTGCTAAGATCATTTTGACTATTGCTGATTGTAGTTCTTGTACATGGTCAAATGCTTTGTTTGTGCCAGGGATCAAGAAAAATATATAGTCAATTTTAGTATCAGTCAAGATCGGCTTGGTTGTCAAATTTGTTGATGACATATGTATAGTTCATGGTCTATCAAATGGTGATGTTATTGTTGTTTCTCGCATTTTATATTGTGGGATGTATAAGCTCATAAACTATGCAAAATCTATCAATGATTCAACATGCACAGTTCAAGATTCTCAAGCCATCTCGGATGCAAAGCTTTGGCATACATGCTTTGGGCATCTGAATTTTGCTAGTTTGCTATGCATGTAGAAATATGAAATGATGTCTTCTCTACTTGAACTTGAGTCACCTCGTAAACATGTCTATGAAATTTGTATTTTGGGCAAACCACAACACTCCTCCTTCCCAAAAGATGGTTCAGTTCAAGCTACTTAGGAATTGAAGCTTGTTCAAAGTGATGTTTGTGGTCCTACGCAAACACCTTCTTTTGGGAACTACCTTTACTTTGTGAATTTTATTGATGATTTTTCCAAGCATGCATGGGCATATCCATTGAAAGCGAATTCCGAAGTGTTTATGTGCTTCAAACAATTTCTAGTTTTGGTTGAAAATTCATCAACATTTAAAATGGGCACCCTCCGCCTTGATCGGGGAGGGGGATACATGTCTTCTGATTTTAATGCATTCTTGGCTCAACATGAGATAAAATATTAGTGTATAGTGCCATATACACCTCAAAAAAATGGTGTTGCTAAAAGAGAACAAATCTCTCACGGAGATGGCAAGGTGTATGGTCAAAAGTCAGGCTTTACCGCATAATTTTTGGCTTGAGGCACTTATGTGTGAAGTATATTTGCTTAACAGGTGTCCCACCAAAGCACTATAGTCTATTACTCCATATCAGGTTTGTCATGGTCACAAGGCATTTGTTTCTCATCTATTTGTGATGCCACTCTAGCACAACAGCAAGTACCAATGTGAGGAGATCCACCTCATAATTGTCAATCCACAGATATGTGAGGGTGGTATGATGACCATGAGCAAGTGGAGTGCACGAGTGAGTGAGAGGCACACATGCAGGCACACACATACACATGCACACAAGGCAAGAACAAAGAGTGGAACAATGGAATGCTTTCAATTACAAAAGAAATCTATTACAGAAGCATCAATCTCTACCAAGCCAACCTAAAAAATGAGCTCTCTAGCTCTTTTTATAGTTTGCTTTTGGCGTTGTCTAGAGCTAGTGTCTGGTCTAGTTAAAAATTAGGTTCCATGGCTTATTTGAGGGCTCAAATAGAGTCTAAAAATACAAAAATACTTTTAATACTCCTCAAGCTGAATTACTCCTTGGCTTTAACAAAATAGAGTTCCAAAAAAGGGAAATGATATTTACAATGTTTCTTAGTGATCAA
This sequence comes from Ceratopteris richardii, assembly GCA_020310875.1. Lineage (NCBI taxonomy): Eukaryota > Viridiplantae > Streptophyta > Polypodiopsida > Polypodiales > Pteridaceae > Ceratopteris > Ceratopteris richardii. The sequence continues at coordinate 110,888,157 of CM035406.1, forward strand.
AATCGCTGTTTTTATAGGGGTTTCTTCAAAAAATCTGACATATACTTCTTGGATCTCCCTTGATGCTCCTTCTTCTTGTGTGTCCACTTCTTTGATGTGATCCCATGCTTTGTGCTTGACCTTGAGTGCCAACACTCCCCCCCCCCCTTTTGAGTCTGTCGTCCCTAATAGAACCTGTTGGAGTGGGTGTTCCATGTAGTCCTTTGAGAGATAGTGTCCACCATGTATCAACAAGAGTGGTCTATCTTCCAAATGTAGTGAGGTGGGTGGTCTTGTTCTTCATTTTTCCACTGCTAGCCTTTGGAAGTTTTAGTCCTTTTGTATGTACTTCTTCTTTGGATTCCAACATGATGGTGTATTTGTGAGCTTCCAAAAATTGCTAGTTGCTCAAAAGAGGTTGTGAATGCTGATTTTGAGCAGCTGGTGACTATGAATTACTTCATAGCTATTGATGTTGTAACCTTGATGTCCTCTGGATCTTTCAAACATGGGTTTCACATTAATCATGCCAAGTACTTGTAACCCATAATGAATGATGGGTAAGTGTGTTAGTGCATGGGTTGAAGAAAATATATGCCTTGTGCATGACCTATAGTGGGACCCTATGCATGCTTACTTGGGGAACACAATGTAAGAAGTATGGTGCAAAAATTAGATCTTGAGCTAAGTGCTCAAGGTTATGTTGATGAAGTGGTTTCTTAATCTATCGTTGCTACAATGTTGCCAAAGTAGGGTATCCTTACCATGGTGAAAGGTCGATCGATATTCATCTCTTCATATTGTACTCCCATCACGATGATTGACCATTGGCTTGTCTTCCATTGTTGATGATTCATATTCACGGATGAGTTTCTTTGAGCGCATGGTCCTGTCCCATCTCTTTTTTCTCTCTCTTTTTTTGTCTCTCTATTTTTTCTCCTTTTTCTTCTCTCCTTTTTTTTGGAACAATGTCACAAAATAAGAAGAAAGAGGCTAGTATCAATAACATAGTTTACATATGTCAAATGTGTCTCATGTGCCTGATATTCTCAACTATGTCAATGCATGGCCTTGTAAGTGGGAAATGCATGACCTGAATGGTGCAAAAGATGGGGTTATGCAAAGAGCACATGGTTTTCGCACATCACGGCTTCCGATGTTACTTGCAAACTTGATGTAATCTTTGTTTGGAGGTATCCAGTGGATCTTGGAATGATGCAAGCAATCAATGGTTGAATGAAAACTCATCATTTACATTTTAGAACAGTGTTTGGCTATGTACATATCACTTTTGGCCTCTTCATCTTTGAATGGTTTCTTAAATTTTGTATCCCTCATGGTTGCCTCTTTCGTGTTGGAGTTGGAGGTCTGTGGAAGCACATGAATAGCACAAGGAAGAAGAAGAAGCTTGGAGCACAACACACAATACTGAATGTATTACCACTAGAATGTACAAAGATAAGTAACCCATTAGGGCGATAGGCATATATACAAGCCGAGGGAAAAAACCTCTTGACGAGGGAAAAAAGTGCCCCGACGGTCCTAGAGTGTTCACACACATCACTACCTAAATATATCAACGAATCCCCCCTGGGAGTGATGTGGTGAAAAAGGCATTGGCACTCATGTATAAGGAAGTGCCAAGCTATGTGGGATAAAAGGAAGTAAGCCCAAAGCTTTGCGGAAAGCTTCAAACTTCTCCCTAGCAAGAGCCTTCGTGAAAAGATCTACAATGTTCTCCTACATGGGCACATATGCCAAGCTGATCTCTCCAGCAGATAACCTCTCCCTAACATAATGATAATGCACCTCAATGTGCTTAGTGCGATCATGGAACATAGGGTTCCTCACAACTACCAATGCGCTCTGACAGTCAGTGAAGATGGTGGTGGTAGAAGACTGATCGACAACCAAATCAGCCATAAGGCGTCTGAGCCATACACATTCAACAGTCATTGTGAAAGTTGCCCTATACTTAGCGTCACAATTGGAAGTGGTCACAATAGGATGCTTCATGCTCAAACAAGATACACATGAGCTATCAAGCATGAAGCAAAAGCCACTAGTGGACACACGAGTGTCATAGCAACCAGCCTAATCATAGTCCGAAAAAGCATGTAAATCTAGCGGTAGTGATCCCCCTTGGGATAAAACAATCCAAGTAGCAGGGTACCACTCAAGTAGTGAAAGATGCACTCAACCACCTACCAATGCTTGTCACCTTGACAATGCATAAACCTGCTCATTTGTGAGATAGCAAACTGAATATCTAGCCGAGTAATGCATAAGTAAATCAAGCATCCAACAGCGTGCTGATAGAGAACAACATCAAATGCATCTCTAGCATCATGAAGACTCAATCGTAAACTGGTCTCCATAGGAGTGGCGATAGGTTTATAATCATCAAGGCCAAAATGCTGCAATATATTTCGTTTGACACAAAGCCATTCCACCATCAATTGCATAAACTGAATGCCCAAATAATGATGCAAATGCCCCAAATTAGACATCTCAAATGAGGCATGCAAATCAGTCTTAAAATCAACAATATGCTTGTCATGAGGACTAGTGAGCAGCATGTCATCAACATACACAATAATGATCAGAAGCACATCATTAGCATGCTTTATAAGGTGCTTTCAGTTGGACTATTCTCAAAACCATGTGCAATCAGATAGGCATGTTTCTTTTCATTCCAAGCATGTGTTGCTCGTTGTAAATTGTATAATGCCTTCTTTAACCTACACACCTAGTTTTCATGCCCTTTTTGCACAAAGCTAGGGGACCAAAAAACATACACTTCTTCATGCGAATCACCATTCAGAAATGCATTTTTAATTTTCAACTGATGTACATTCCAACCATGATGGGCTACAAGTGCACAAATGCTACAAACAGTAGTCATTCAACAAGTAGGAGCAAAGTTTCATCAAAATCAAAGCCTCTTTCTTGTGCATAACCCTTTGCAACAAGCCTAGCCTTATACCTGTCAACTATTCCATAAAGCTTATGCTTAAGCTTGTATACCCACTTAGTGTCAATGGCCTTCTTTCCAAGAGGCAAGTCACATAAAGATTGGTACCATTTTTCATTATAGCATCATATTCAGATTGCATAGCAACCATCTTTTTTTTTGAATTTTGTGCTTCATCAAACAAAACAGGCTCATGTTCATCGCAAAGACTAGAGTCAGCCATAGTATAGCAATCTGATGCAAAAGAGGCACTATGAGAGCCTGAACGAGTACGATATGATAGAGCTGCATCAAATTTGTTGTCATGCAAAGTTTGCACCAGCCATTTTGGCATAGTTTTGGCCTTCTCAATATCAGCTCTCTCATAAACAAGTGCATCATGTAAATCTACATCAGAAATGGAATGATATGCATAATCACATGAAACCTCCAAAGGCTAAGAAGTTGCCACTTTAGGACCAGCACTAGCCTGTCCACCTGTAAAAAGAGGCAGCAAAGTATCATACAGAAGGTATGTCATAAAGATTGACTTTTGACCATACACCTCACCATCTCCATGAGAGACCTATTCCTTCTTTCTACAATTCCATTTTTTTGAGGTGTATATGGCATTATATAGTGATGTTTTATCCCGTGCTCAGCCAAAAATGTATTAAAATCAAAGGATATATATCCCTCCCCAATCAGAACAGAGGGTGCCCAATTTCCATGCTTCAACCATAACCAAAAACTGTTTGAAGAACATAAACACTTCAAAATTTGCTTTTTAATGGATACATCCATGCATGCTTGGAGAAATCATCAATGAAATTCACGAAGTAAGGGTAATTCCCAAAAGAAGGTGTCTAGATAGGACCAAAGACACCACTATGAAGAAGCCGTAATTTATGGGTAGCTCAAAGTGAATCATCTTTAGGGAAGGAATAATGCCACGTTTTTCCCAAATTACAACCTTCACATACATTTTTACAAGGTGCCTCAAGTTTGGGTAGAGAGGACACCGTTTCAGACTTTAGCATGCATAGCAAACTAGCATAATTCAGATGATCAGAGCGTGCATGCCAAAGCTTTGCATCTAAGATAACCTGAGAATCTTGAACTATACATGTTGGATCATTCATAGATTTTGCATAGTCAATGAGATTATGCAACCCATGACATAAAATGCCATAATCAATAAAACCATCACCATCTGATAGATCATGAGTTGTACATTTGTCATCAACAAATTTGACAACCAAGCCAATCTTGGGTAGTCATGAAACTGACAATAAATTTTTCTTGATCCCTGGCACAAACAAAGCATTTGGAAACATGAAAGAACTACCATCGGTAGTAGTCAAAATTATCTTACCAAATCCCATTACAAGATAAGAGGAGTTGTTAGTGCATGTGATAGTATTCCCTATAGGGGCAGGCTCAAGTGAACTCAAGAAGTTGTGCTGGGAGGTAATATTTTTGTTTTCCCCATTATCAAAGTACTAAACATCTCATTCTACTGTTTTGATATATTTCGATAGTGACTTAGGAACCTCATAATACTTTTTTCCCTCGTTACGAGGTTTTTTCCCCTAGCTTTGTATATACACCTATCACCCTAACATGTTACTTATTCTTGTATATTCACTTGGTCATACATTCAGTGTGTGTTGTGCTACAAGCTTTGTCTTCTTCCTTGTGTTGTTCACGTGCTCCCTAGACCTCAAACTCCAACAATTGTTATCAAACCAGGTCACTGCTCCATCTAGGATATTGTCGATACCACTCTGGTCATAGTCTCAAAATCGCATAAAAATTGGTGAGCATACTCGGGGCAATTAGAAATTAAAAAAAGCTTCACTATGTGGTGTCGAAATTTTGATCTGAGCTCATTTTGGCCTTTGAATGCACTATTGCAATGCTTATGCAAGCAATGTTTTCCTTTTGTGCCAAACATATATACATGTTTCAGTTTGCGAGTGCACCTCAAAGTCTGCTACAGGTTTAGTATAGCTCAATAGGATAGTTATATTCAAATTTTTGAGATACAATCATTTTTTTGCATTAGATTATTTAAGCTAGTGGTCATTGTTGAAAGCAATGATCTATTCTATATGTTGGTTGTTGAGGACAAGTTATATGGCACTAATCACCCATTATGGGCATATATGATGTGTCATATATTGGTGGAAAAAGCACTATGGAATATTGTGCAGGGTGTTGAAAAAGGACCTACTACACCTACAAATAGAGTTAGTGAAGGTGAGGGAGATGGCATTGTGGTCGAGTTTCGAAGACTAATATTACAAATAATTTAGAGGTACCAATCACGAGCTTAGACGGAGAAAACTGTGACCTAATCAAGGTATGTACATATGTTAAGTTATAGGTGCCAATGGCAAGGAGAGACGAACGGACACACTTTGCGATATCTAAAAGCCAAACCATGAGAGCTTTAACGATGTTTTGAAGCTTTGACATTCACTTACGTGAATCTAACGAGTGCTTGTTAACGTGAGATATGGGAGCATCATACATTTGTATGAGAGTATAGGCTTGTATGAGTGCTGCATACATTAGGTTGCACGTGCATAAAGCACGTTGTATATAGACCCCATTTGTGTACATGTATGTATTTGAATACACCCAATAAAAGATTGAAATATAGGAAGCATATTTGAAGAACTCGTTCCGCATAGAAATCCATTGGAATGGATTCGAGCTGTGCTATTATAAAAATACATCTGTGTATACAAACGAGGGATGTTAGCTCATGTGTGCACATGAGCATGTTTTAACGAGATGTGTGCAGTCATTTTAATAATTAAAGAAAATGTATGTTATATAAACAAGAAAATACTAATTTGACATAGCAGGAAGATACATGGAGCTTCTGTGTGGGGTTCTTTTTTGTTTTTTGTTGGCAGGATTCAAGAGGTGTCGAGAAGCAAGAGTGGAAATGGAGGAGATCTTGGCAACCACGTGATGGATGCGAATAGGAATAAGGGGGATACTTGATACATGCAGTTTCCAAATTTCATGGGTCCTCTCTGTCGGGGAAAACCTTCGTGAGGGCTTTCTGAAATCAAATATATCTGATATATTCCGAGATCCTGAAAGGCATGATTCATCACCGATCGGAGGACGAATCTCTCTACAAGGTTGACGGCAACATTAGAGGCAGACAATCATCTCTTCCCTGCTGATGTATGCTTCGGTTTGGGAAAAGAAGACTTAAAAGAAAAAGCTTGAAGGAGGAAGGCGACAATTATTGAGGCTCTCGGGATTCACCACACAGGAGATTAGGGGGGCGAACGTTTTTATTTCGATTGGACGAATGTTGAGCACGGGATCTTTGTCCATCATGTTTATAGGAGGAGAGGAAAATAATGGTAACTTCTCACGGCAGCGAGAGTTCTTCGTCTTCTTCTACAGGCAAAAGAGATTAGGTTCTTATCGTCTTCTCGGATTTTTGTGTTTTTGTGTCCTACTGTTCCATGACTACCTATTAAAATCGAAAGATTATGAGCTTTTCGCTTCAAGAATTTGTCTCGAATAAAGCGTAGCTGAAGGAAAGAGATAGCAGCGAACGCTCTCTGTTGTTAATTTTCTTTAGCTACAGGTATGAATTTTTGTGAAAGATCGTTCCCATCTCTGAAAACTCTTATTGTGCTTGGTCATAGGAACAAGATTTTCCATTGTATATGTGCATGCAATTAGGATTGTCTCTAGCCGCGTGCGTACACCATGTGTTCTTACAGCAGCGCAGCAATGATGCAGAAACGTTAATCGAAATACATGAAGCATATTACAGATTGGCAGTCGAACAGTTAACAGAGCTTGTCTGTAAATTGCAAATGTTTGTAAGTTCTGAGTTGCTGAGTTTGTCTGTGAATTGCAAATGTTTGTATGCTGAGTTTTCTGAAAAATAATTTAACACATTCCGACCAGGAAAGCAATGGCCTTTCAAACCGTGAGTTTGCATTTAAACTTCACAGGAAAGAATGATACTAGGACATTCGAGGGAGTTGATCAATTATAAAGGGCATAAAGAGAACTCACCTCTAGACAGTAGCTGCTTGTAGAACATCAGTCTGTGCATTAAGAAGAATCGTTTGGAAACCTTCTTGGGTTAAACTATGTGTTCTAGCAGCCACTTAAGTGCTTGGGTTACACGAACCCTCTTAGTTTGAGGGCAGAAAATTTTGAGCTCTTTTTTTATGTTATTGCGCCATTCACTTTGGGAAATTTTGATTATGTAAACGCAATACTGAAGGGCTCACGCGAGAGAAGGATTTAATATTAAGTCTCATAATATAAGAACTACGCTATCATTTGAAGTTTGACTTAATATACTTTATACTCTTCCTTTCAAAACTAAGCAAATAAAATCATCACATGAGAAATCGAACGTGTGAGAATTAGGATTAAGATCATCGAGCCCAACCAACTCGAGTTTTATTTCATGAAAGTGCATAGCAAGGTTTACATGAAGAAGTGAATGTACATTTGCTTAAATCCTTCTTATGAGATTCTAGAGGAATTTATAAGGATTCTACCTCGTTGAAAAAGTCATCAAAATCAACCTCTTCACGTCTTCCTCTCCCCCTTTCTACGAAATCCTCGACAGCGTTAGAGATAATGATCTTCAAAATGATGTGGTTCCTATTGCACCTACTACACTGATCAACTTTGATGGGATGGCAAAGATGCTTATGTCACGAGGAAGGAGATACAAAAGAGAGCTCTCACACACACACACACTCTCTCACAATCAAAGAGGAGCACACATACTGATTGAGGCAAGGAATAATAATCTTCTTCTTCTTCTATTACATAAAGGAATGTACAAGAATGACCTAAAACAAGAATACAAGTGCAATATATAAAGAATAGTACATAAGGAAAATCCTAATGCTCCCGATGAGTGAGCTGGTAGGAAACAAATGTGCCATCACTCTTGGTAGATAAACCTAGTAGAGCTCAATGAAATATCCCTTACATATATCCCCGTGACCACTATACATATCAAAGAAATGAAAACGTGATACGTGTCATCTTGGATCATCACATATTGATCTTGACATCTCAACACTCCCCCTCAAAGCTCAACCTCATTTTCTCTAATCCAAGCATCTTCCAAAACTTCTTCAACTTCTCTGCCCCAAGTGCTTTAATAAAAATGTCAGAAACATGCTCGCCTATTCTCACATAAACAAGATCAATATCCCAAGCTAATACCTTCTCTGTGATGAAGTGATAATGTACCTTGATATGCTTTGTTCTAGCATGAAAAACAGGGTTGCATGCTAGTTTTATGCTACTTATATTATCGCAATAGATAGTGATAGACTTTTGCACTTCCGCACCTAAATATCCAAGTAATATTTCTTACCAGGATGCTTCACATTCTACCATTGCAACACCTCTATACTCAGCCTATGTACTCAACAAAGCAATAGTGGGTTGCTTCTTGCTGCTCCATGTAATATATGCACTTCCAAGTGAGAATAGAAAGCCACTATTAGATCTTCAATTTGGAATGCTACCATCCCAATCTGCATCGGTGTATCCATGAACCTGCAAATGTACACCAGCTTCATAAGACAATGCATAATCCAAAGTGGCACTCACATAATGTAGAGCATGCCTCAGGGCATCTAGATGCACCTTCCTAGGAACCTGAATAAATTGACTTTCAAGTCCAATAGTGTAGCTTAGATCAAGCCTTATAATTGTGAGATATATCAAACTAACCATAATTTTCCTATGCCAATGCTTCATCTAGTCTAGTATCCAACTTCAAATTCTGATCTAATGGCATAGAAATTGGCTTACGATCAGCCATACCATACTTTTCCAGCATACTCAAGGTATATTGCCTTTGTGACATCCATATACATGTTTTTGTATGTATAAACTCAATGCCCAAGAAGTAGCGCATCACACCAAGATCTTTCATGTCAAATTCCTACATAAGGAGTTGCTTTACCTCTTTAATGCTTGCTTCATTATCACCTCCTACAATCAAGTCATCAACATGAATAGCCACAATCATGATGCCATCACCACCCTTCCTTGCATATAATGAATGATCTACATCACACATAGAAAATCCAATGGTGGTCAAATAATCAGCAATCCTTGCATGCCAAGCACGAGGAGCTTGTTTAAGCCCATACAAAGACTTTTGCAACCTCCAAACATATTCTGCGTGCTTTGAATCTTCATATCCTTATGGCTGATGCATGTATACTTCTTCCTGTAACTCATCATGTAGGAAAGCATTCTTCACATCCATCTGAGGCAAAGTCCATCCTTTAGTTGTAGCTAATGCAACAAATATTCTCATAGTAGACATTTTTGCTTCAGGGCTAAACATTTCCTCATAATCAATGCTATATGTGCATGCATATCCTTTTACTACCAATTGTGCTTTCTACTTGCTTATGCTACCATCAGCATTTTGTTTTACCTTGTAAACCCACTTGCAGCTTATGGGTTTCTTTCCTTGTGGAAATGGAACCATCTTCCATGTATCATTTCCATAAAGTACAGCCATCTCCTCATCCATAGTCTTTTTCCAATCTGCATCCAATCGCATCTTCAAAACAAGAGGGTTCAACATCTTGTATTACCTTTGTCATGTAGGCATAATGAAGAGCCATGTAACTATCATATGCCAATCATTGCACTGAATTCCACATCCTCCGAGATCTTCTTGGTCTTGGGTCACTTCTTCTTGTATCATTTGCATGTGTCTTTCTTACTCCCGGATTCTTTAGAGAGGGCAATCCAAGTTCCCCATCAAGGTTCTTTTCTGAACCGCTTGAATCTCCATCAATGTCTTCAAAACCTGTAGATGTTTTACTACCAACAAAAAGCTTTTCTTTACCTTTCTTGGATGTATTTGATGAAATTGCTGGATTGAAATTTCCACGCAATCTTCCACTCCATGGATTTGAGTTGAAACTATTACTTGGTGATGCATCTAATCCACTCAAAACTTGAGATTATGCACTTAATTTTTCATTATTTTCTTTGTCATTTGGTTCAAGATTAAGTCCATCTTTGGCATCTGCATAGAAGCTTGACATTTCATCAAACGCCACATCTCTGATTACCTTCACCTATTGTGTGAGTGGGTTATAACATTTATATCCCTTTTACTCAAGGGAGTACCCAATGAAGATATATTTTTCTGTTTTTGGATCAAGCTTCATCCTCAACTCATCTGGAACATGTACATATGTAATACAGTCGAAAACTTTCATATGTGATAAGTTTGGCTTTTTATTTGTGAATTTCTCTTCACGTGTGACTTGATGTACAGTAGTAGTCAGAGTTCTGTTCATGATGTATATTATAGTGTGCATAGCTTCTACCCAAGAACAATGAGGCATATTCTTCTCAACCATCAAAGCTCTTTCTATTTCTATAATATGTCTATTTTTGTGTTCAGAAACCATTCTGTTGTGTGTACCTACATGAAAATTGATGTCGAATTCCATGATTTTTAAGAAATTTGCTAAACTCATTTAACATGTATGTACCTCCATCAGACCTTAATGTTTGAAAATACTTCTCTGTCTGCTTTTCCACCATAGCCTTGAAATTCTAGAAGTGAGTGAACACTTCACTCTTCTCTTTCATGAAATATATCCATACTTTTTGTGTGTGGTCATCAATGAAAGTAACATAAAACCTGCAACCGCCCATAGATGTGGTCTTTGCAAGACCCCAAATATCCGTATGTACTATTTCTAGTACATTCTCACTAACATGCTTGTCATGTGGAAATGATGCTCTTGACTATTTACCAAATTGACATGCTACACATACCTTTTGCATTTTGGCAACTTTGAAATTTGGTAGTCCATTGAAAGTCTCCTTTGACTACATCAATTTCAGTCTCTGCAGGTTTGCATGTCCAATTCGTTTGTGCTACATCTCTATATCAGCAATGACTCTTGCACCTTTTGCAAACATGGCTGCATTCATTTCAAGAATTTTTCACATTTAAGGTGAACATCCTACCCACTTTGTTTCCTTTGGCAATCAATCGTCCATCTTGTTTGTACTCTTCTACATATAATCCATCAGCATTGAACCTGACTTGTAATCCTTAATCAACCGTTTTCCCAACAAAAAACAAATTCTTTATTATATTTGGAACATGCAACACATCAGCAAGATGTTTTACCTTCCCGTCCTCCATAGACAATGCTATGTTTCCTGTATATTTGACAGGGTGTGATGTGTCATCACCTATTTCAACGTATCCAAGAACTAGAATTTTTTGCAAACTACTAAACCATTCCGCATGACTGATAATGTGATTTGAAGCACTTGAACCAATATATCAGACATTACCATTCGATTTTGAAACATCAACATACATCGTATTCATCATATGATGTTGAACCATGAAGAACGTCTCAGAATCATCTGCACTTGTGGATGCATAGTCATTTTGCTGCCTTCCGTTTTTTTATTCAACCTACAATAATGTTCAAAGTGTCCAAATTTACCACAATTCCAGCATCCTTTACTGTCATTACTTGAATCATTTCTTTGTTAATTTCTACGGCCTCTTTGGCTCCCCCTACCTTGAAACTGTCCTCTACCTCTTGCATGATTCTAATGTTATCCTTGGTCTTGGGTATTGTTTTCTCTTCCACTTCTGAAACCTCTACCTCTTCCTCTTCCTCTACGAGAGTAGAACACCTGCTCAAAACTAGGTTTTCCTAGGAGTTTGAGTCCTCACCAAGATTCTTTTCTTCAATAATCAACATGGACACCAGATCAACGGAATTTGGAACGTTTTCCCTAGTTTGAATAGATGTTGAATTGCTTATATGCAGCTCCTAGACCACGAAGGCACACTTCTACCTTATCGTCACCATATACATTTACACCAATAGATGCAAGTGACTCACATATGCTTTTGACTTTTAGGGTGTAGTCACTTACCAACATGCCCTTTTTCTCCAATGTATGCAACTCATTCTTTAGTTGCAATTTCAATGCCTTTGTATTAGTCTCATACAATGTGACCAAACTGTTCCAAGCCTCTTTCGAAGTCTTGGCATCCTATATGTGCCCAATCATGTTATCCTGTATGCTAACAGATAGCCAGTACATTACCTTTTGTGCTCCTTGATTCCATTCCTCATATCCTCTTAACTGGTCCGCTTGGATTCCTCTATGGTAATTGCAGAATGTTTTCATTCTCTCCTTCGATGTACTTCCAATAGCCTTTTCGCATCAAGAAATTAATTTTTGACTCAGCCAAGATTGGCTTGGTTGTGAAATTTGTTGATGACAGGTGTACAGTTCATGATCTGTCAAATGGCGATGTGATTATTGCTTCTGGCATTTTATGTTGTGGGTTGTATAAGCTCATAGACTATGAAAGATCTGTAAATGATTCAGCAAATGCAGTAAATGATTCTCACGGTATGTCAGATGCAAAGCTTTGGCATGCACGCTTTGGTCATCTGAATTTTGCTAGTTTGCTACGCCTGTAGAAATTTGAAATGGTGTCCTCTTTGCCCAAACTTGAGGCACCTGGAAAACATATTTGTGAAGGCTGTATTTTGGGCAAAATGTAGCGTTCGTCCTTTCCAAAAGATGGTTCAGTTCGGGCTACTCAGAAATTGTAGCTTGTACATAATGATGTTTGTGGTCCTATGCAGATACCTTCTTTTGGGAATTATCTTTACTTCGATGATTGTTCCAGGCATGCATGGGTATATCCATTGAAGGAAAAGGTCGAAGTGTTCATGTGCTTCAAACAATTTTTGGTTTTGGTTGAAAATCTGTCAGCATGTGTGTACTTGAGCCACGATGACTCAAGGACTTGTACCAATGAGACTATACCTCAATTGCCATACAAGTGCATATAGTGTTCTTTTCACACATTTAAATGTCAATCCTAAGGAGAAACTTACCAAGTGTATGAAGACATGTGCACACGTGATAGAAAATGAAGTGAGTTAGCTATTCAAGCATGAGAAAAGACTAATACTACCCACACCTACTGAAATACTGGAAGTGTTGCCGTAAGCCTCTTTTCAGCAGTTTTGGTTTTTTGGGGTTTTCTCCCAGCCCAGAACTCCGAACATAGGCAATAGGGTACTCGTTTCGAAGCTCTCGACGAGACAAATCCAACGGTGGTGGTTTTACTCAATTCTGACCACTCTGCTTCAAGTTATGGCAGAAACAATGAATTACGGGAGTCACAAACACCCGCGCTTTTGCTTCTCCTAGCTTACGCACGCACTACAGCCGCTCAAATCAAGGGGGAAGGGGTAGATAACAGTCCTACACTTGCATTTCAAGCATCACACACACATACATGAGCAAAATGAAGATCAAAATCAGCAAGGAAGAGGCAAACTCGAAAATTCAGAAGTGCTCTTCTTCACCATGACAAGAAGTTTTTTACAATGAGTCACTTTTGACTTATATACTAGTGCCCTAAGTTTGGTCCTTTCACACAAGAGACCGGCACTTTATTCTCTAAAAGACTAATTTCCTACTATTGTACATGGGTAAATCACTAATCTTTTGTGGGGATGCATCTAGAGGACTCCTCTAGTGCATTTACAACGGAAATTATATACAAGGGTGGTTATGATACAAAAGTTGTGTGTCCAAATCGGAAAAATTTTGGGGCCCGTCTTTTTTCTCTGCTTTGTGCGCTCTTTAGCTCTGCAACACTCTCCCCCTCTTCGTCTCTGTCGTCCCTTGACAGACTTGCTTCGCGAACGCGTCCCGTGGGTAGTGTTGTCTGATTCTTGATCTTGCATTACGTTTTAGAGGCGCTTCAGCTTTTCCACTGCATGCTCCCCTTGGTCAGTATTGTCTGCAGTTAAACAGACATGCAGATTCGATGGCCTTCTTGATTCAAGCTCTACATCTCGAGAGCCTGATGTAGTTGTCTTGCCTGTTGACTCGGGTTGCCACGCACGCCACCAGTGACTAGGAATGTGCTGTTCTTAGTCACCCTCTTCAACTTTTCAGCCTCTACCCCTTTCTTAATTTTGGTCCTACTCTGATGTTTGAAAAGTCCACGACTCGGGACCCCGGGGTTTAGCGTTGTAGCCTGGTGCGTGCCCCTGCGGGGCTTTGTGCAGAGATGGGTGTTGCGCCCCTGCGGGGCTTCCTGCAGAGATATATTCTTTTTCTGTTCTTAATGAATTGTTTTGGACTTTGATTTTCTTCTTCTTTTCTTCTTGCTTGATTGTCCCTCTACACGTCCCTCCTCCTGAACTCTGTCGTCCTCGACAGGCTTTCTGAGGCGACGCGTGTATGTTTGAATGGCGGTTTGCTCTCGTTGGTTCAGCAGATTTGCATGACATATCATGAATTCCTTCCATTGTTGTGACTTCACTCCGTCTTCTGGCGCCTGTCTATGATCAGCAAAGAAGCTTGTTTCATAGGCCACCAGCCTCGCATTTAAATTTGAAGTCATTTTCACAAAAATCTCCGAATCTATTTCAAAGAAGCCTGTAAAGAATGCTTCTTCGAAAGTCTGCATATAAGTCGATGGCAAAAACATAAGTCGGGAATAGTACGCCATAATAGTGAGTCGGCTCGGGATGGTCGATAGATAAAAAATGAGAGCTTCCGACCCTTGCGTAATGCCAATGAAATTCAAAAATGTATACTTCGCATGCTGGAAGACCTTCAACACTGTAATGAGCATGCTAAATATTTTATTTGTCATCTTGACTGCTAAGTCCGGCACTGTAGCATATTTGGCAATCCAGAATTCCATTGTCTTTACCATATATTCTTCGGTAGGTAGGTAATTATGTGGCGGAGTATGTAGTAACGGGTAATTTAGCCACTGATTATTGATAGAGCCTTGATGCTGTGCTTCCCAAAATTGCGTCCAAGAGCGTCTGCGGGGTACAGGACAAAATGATGGGTTTACCTGAAGCTCATATGGTGATGCTTCCCACTGTACCCGCAAAGTCGGATTCTTCTCCAAAATTTTTCTTCGCCATATGGGATCCGCCTTCTCAAATTCCTCTTGAGTATACTTGAAAGTGTCATGCTGGAATTGAAGGTTGTGGTCCGGATCTTTATTCGTGGTCGTCTTTATATACATCCGCGTCTGTTCTTTAAGTAGACCATATGGTACATTGAAGGGCTTCAAAATTTGATCTAGCTGTTTATTGTCTATTCGAGCTTCTTTCATTATTTGTATTATTTGATCTTCAAAATCAGCAGTGAGTTGGGACACCAGTAGTGCCCTTTCTGGTCTGCTCAATTCTGCAATGTCTCGTGTGTTAGGTTCTAGTGGAACCTCCTTTTCCGCCCTTATTGGTGAATGATACAAGGGGGGAGAGAGAGGACGTACCTCTTCCTCCACAGTAGCCGTTGTTTCCGGAGGAACTACTGGTGTCCCCTGTTTCTCTGTTAGCTCAATCTGCTCCTGCAGCTGTTTGATGATGTCATCTTTATTCTTGAGCTCCTCTTCAGCCTTTGTAAGTTTTTCTTGATGTTTGATTAATTCCTGTGCCACTATATGCATGTGATCTGTGTCTTCTTTGCACTGTCGGAAATAATCTTTCTCGGCTTTTTTCCATTTCTTTCGTAGAGCTGCAGTATCATTCATATATTTTTGTTCCCATTCTGCAATCGTCTCTTGCTCCTGTTTGAGCTGATCTGCCATCCTTGTCAACTTGTCTTCCATGTCTTTGATGTCCTCATTTGATTTGTCATTATCTTGCGGTGGTTGATCACTGAGAAGAGCTGTCATTAGCTCCTTGTTCCTGTCCCTTAGTTGGTCTGCTTCTTCCATGCTCACTTTGAGCTGTGATTCGAGCACCTTGCTACGAGTCTGTATTCTTGTTTTCTCTTTTTCAGTTATGTCTATTTTCTTTGTGAGCTCCAAAACTTGCTCTTTTAGTTGGGCATTCTCCTTTTCTAATGTTTTGCATTGTGTTTTGGTTGTTTTTATCTCTTCCTGTTTTTTCAACACTTGAGCTTCTACTTTAGATAATTTCTTTGCCAGATTCATACCTTCCTTCTGAAGCTCCTGCTTCTCGAGCATGGCTTGGTCGTAATCTTCATCAGCATCAAGCATCAACTGTTGAGTGTCTAGTGCAGTGCGAATCATATCCTGCACCACAGGCTTGAGCTGAGCTATATCCACGTTCAACCATGTCTTTGTTATGTCTGGGGTTTCTCCGGTTTGTACGTCTTGTCCTTTTGCTACGTGGATCAGCTCTTGATGTGGTTGTCGAACTTGTAGTTGTATTTTCATTTCTGCTTCATCTTTGACCACTTTACGAACCTTCGTGGCACTCCCTTGAAATGTTATATCCAGCGGGGACGGTTCTGCCACAACCCTTAGTGGGGTGAAGGGTTCTTCGTCTTCTTTTTCTTCTTCCTGAGGCTTGTCCTCTGATATCATTGCATGCATCTCAGCCTCAGATTTGTCCTCCTTTGTGTGGGTGATGGAGGCATCTTTTTGTTGAATGGGTTGTTGCCCTTCTTCTTCTGCCTTCTCTTCGGTTGTATTTTGGTCTACCCGTGGTGATTGACCTTTTTCTTTGTTTTCAGCTTGGGCTTCGTCATATTTTACTTCATTTAATTCGGCCCACTGGCCATCATCTTTCGATTCACTTGGAATATCTACATCCAATAATGATGTAGTTTGCTTTTCTCGGTCGTCGGATCCTGAACTTGAATTGTCTAGCCCAATCTCTCGATATCTGTGTACCTTAGTGAGTTTTCTTTTTGGCTTTTGAACTGTTGCAGACTGTTGATAGTGATGACCCTGCACTGGTAGATTGATTTGTCCTTCTGTATACTTATGAGTCTCCTCCAGTGCTTGGGTTAATTCTTCTTCCGTAATCTTTCTGGGTCCTTGAGTGGTGGTGGTAGGCAGCACATGTACTCTCTTTGTTTGTGGTGCTTCGTCCTCTTTTTGTAGAACTTCTCTAGGCCGCTTTGTACCTCTCATGGTGCCTCTCATCCGAGGTTGTGAACTTGTTTCTGTTTCTTCTATCTGCTTGCTCCCTTTCCTTTGTTTAGGTACAGTAGCATTCTTGACATATTGTGCCAACTCCATTGAAGATGGCATCTCCCTCAAGTACTCGCGCATGCCCAATGCATGGTAAATCATGATCGTGAGGGCAGTGGTTCCATTGAGGAATTTCTTATTTTCCCATTTCTTCTTTGCCTCGAACAATCTTTCTTGCACATATGGGGTAAGATTTACCTGATTACCAATCTGTTTTATGGCATGAGACAATAATTGCACGATAATCTTTTGAGGGGCCGTGTATCTGTTCATACTCGGGAAGCAGAAGTGTTGATGAATCAACCTGACTTCTTCTTCGATATCCACTCTATTAATGTCGACAAAAGTTCTAGTATGTGCTCCACGAATTTCTTCTTTGACCGTGTTGACACCATCTTTTTCCCATTCAAGTGCTTCTTTGATCAAGTCGTGGGAGAACTGAATGACTACCCATTCGCCATTTTTATCCATCACATTGGCTTCTGGCACCAATGGATCATGTAGTGCCAGTCTCAGAGTGTTCATGACTTGGGTACAGCGTTGGAAGTCCGGCTTGTAGATAGGTAGCTCAAAATACTTGTGAATTCCTGCTTTCTTCATGATATCGATTGTAGATGGCATTCCATGTAAAACCTTGAAGTCCTGGGACATGATCGGAAAGTGGTGCTCCGTGTCCATGATCTTTATGTTGGCCAAGAAAAGATACTCGTCCACGGGCTGTTCATCTCTGAACCAATGGCCTTTTGCCTTCGTAAGACATTGGGGAGGGAATTCTTGGACCTCCTCTTGGATTGTAGCTTCAGAGTCTTCAGAAGCCATCTGCACTTACAAGGAAAAGTGCATTAGCTTGAAAAAGCTTTCATGAGACCATACATTGTGTTGTTTTGTTTATGGTAGCACGTCACTCCGTTCCCCATCATTGCAAAAGTGGGATTTCTTACCGCCTCTTTTTTTATATATATATATATATTTTTTCTTTTCTGAAATAAGACAATCGTTAGTATAGCCGAAGCGAAGTTTATGTACATAGTATGTCCATTCCTATCAATTTAAAGCTAAGATCTAATCTCACTTGGAGATCGTGCACCACTAGTTCGATAATGTACATCCTGTGCCGAATGCATGGCCTTGTAATGTGGCCCTATCATGCTTACTTGAGGTGCATCAGACACAACATGAGTGCAATTGAGTGCTTTATCTCCTCGATCATTTGCTCCTTGTGGTAGCTTTGGTTTCCAGACCCATTTTGAGAACACTGAGAGAGGTCTCTGGGTTTTCTCAACTCGTGCAGCTCCTCGTGTTCCATTTTCCTTATCCATTGTTCGAGTGAATTTGGCATTGCTTTGCGATCTTCTCTGATGATTCATATGTGTTGTTGGCTTTTGTTTTGTCTGCTGTGGTGTTTCCTCTTTGGTCCTCACATTCTGTTTAGCTGTTTGTATGGCCTTTTTGGGGATCCATATCTGATTTCGAGATTTTTGCGCTTCAAGCAAGGGCTTGGCAATCCATACTTTTACTGATTCTTTTTGTTTGTAGTGCTTTGTAGCGGGTTTGGTGATGTCCGTTTCCTTCTTCAAAGCGCTTGTGAACATTTCTTGACTCTGTAATTGATCCTTTCGTACCCACATATATTTGGATGGTTGTCTGTTCGAGTATCTGCTTGTTGTTTTCCAATAGTGCGATCTTTGGACGCTTTGAGCCTGTTTAGGAGAGAGCGTCTCCTCGTTGGTTGGTTGATCCGCAATTGCATTGGATAGCTTCGATGCTATAGGGGATGTCGCAATGATTAAAGTTTCAGCTTCTATGTCTTTGCTTTCTGGGTGTTGAGCACAGTCGCTACTATCTTTCGTCGCTTCTTGAACTTCTTCTGATCTTGGTATTGATATGGCTTGGTTACACAGCTTCTCTTCAAGCAAGCTGAAAACCTCCTTATGCCCTATCGTGGCTGAAATATATCCTTGAGCCAGATGGATACATGCTTCTGTTTCAATGATCCAGTCTTGTCCTAGAATGAAGTCTTCTATTAAATCGTCGTCCTCACATACTAGGACTCTTTGTTCCATGGAGGAATTCCCTAGGTGGAGGGACACATTCGTTGTTCCAATACAGTCTAAGGTGTGACCTCCAATTCCTATTAGTTTGGCTTTTGTGGGATTCAATTCCAATTGCAATTCATTCGCTATCCTCCTTCGCATGCAGCTAAGGCTTGCTCCTGAGTCTATCAATGCATCTATCAATTTATACTCCGTCTTACCAATCCCTAGGTTTAGGTAAGGTTGTGTTTTACATATACCCATTGTGTCACCATTTTTGACCTGGTAGTTTGCCATAGGGATGGGCTCTTCTCCTTGGAGATAGCGTTCATCTCTTTGCCTGATCCACTCCTTGCGTTTTCTAATGCGTTCTAGTGCTTCTTGTCGGGCTTCCTCTCGAACTCGTTCTTCTTCCGTCTTCCTATTCTGAGCTCCTAACAGTCGCGTTAGCATTTGATCCGTCAATGGTTCCATGAATCGTTTCACTCGGCATCCACTGATGTAATTGGGAAGAATGTCTCCATCTAGTGGAGCGAGATTGACTGCACCGCTAGTGGAGATTCGATTTATGATCAGGGGTCCATATCCTCGTTTTTGGAGTTTCTTTGCATGTTGTTTTAGGGTGTATACGAGGACTAAGTCTCCTTCTTTTAGCCCCTTATCTTTAATATGTGAGTCGTAGTATGCCTTTTGTCTCCGCTTAGCGGCATAGATGCTTGCTACTGCTTGCAATCTAGTCTCGTGCAGCTTTTCGATTTGATCTAATTGCTGAGACAATTCATGACCGTTCCACTCATATTGCTGGGCCACTTTCAATGTAGGTACTAAGAAGTCAATTGGCAAAATTGCATTCTGCCCATACACTAGGTTGAAAGGTGTGGTTCCAATGGCCGTTTTATATGCCACTCGGAAGGCCCAAATTGCGTGATGCAATTGTTTGTCCCAATCTGACCTTCCATCATTGACAATCTTTGTTAATACAGTACATAGTACTTTGTTGGAACTTTCAGCTTGTCCGTTAGCTTGGGGATGGTATGGGGCTGATTTTTTGTGAATCACTAGAAATTCATTCATTAGCGATTCAATGACTTCGTTTAAGAAATGTGTTCCTCGATCACTCACTATCTCGATTGGTAGTCCAAAGCGTGTGAAAATGTGCTCAAAAAGAAATTTTGCTGTGGTTTGAGCATCATTTTTTCGAGTGGCTTTTGCTTCTACCCACTTTGTTAAGTAGTCGGTGGCTACTATGATGTACTCCGCATGTGATCCTTTCGCAGGTGGATTGATAGGTCCTATGAAATCAATACCCCACTTGGTAAATGCTCTCGCACAAACCATGGGTCTTAAAGGCATGTCATCTCTCCTAATGGGATATTTTGCTCTCTGGCATGTTTCGCAGCTTCTCACATATGTCTCCGCATCCATGTGTAGAGTTGGCCACCACAAGCCTGCAAAGAGAATCATCTTGACCGTTCTATCTACTGAAAAATGTCCTCCCGCAGCTCCTGCGTGTGCCATTTCTAATATGGGAAGATATTCTCCTTCATGCACGCACAATCTGAGTTGATTGTCTCTTCCTCTTTTAAACAATTGCCTTCCCATTATCACATAATCCTTGCTCATTTCTTCTAAGGATCGCCTTCTTGCTAGACTAGCTCCTATTTCGTGCTCTTTCGTTCTGAGGAATTGCACTAATGATTTACTCCAATTAGGCGCTATGGTAGAAAAAGGTAAGGACACGTGATCCTCAGGGCTAGTTTCCTGGCATTCCACACAATTACTTACATAATCGTGAACGTCTTTGGACATGTCGGGCCAATATACGCCTAATCTTTTTAATTCTCGAATTGTTCCGTGCATCCCTTGATGGGTTTTCCACTTGTTCACATGTGCTTGGTTGATCAGTTGTTTTTGTTCGTCCTCCTCTACACATCTGAGTAGTACTCCATTTGGTTCCTTGTAATACACACTTCCTGCGACGATGTGTAAGTTCCTTGATTGAAAAATTTCTTTTTTGCTATTCCTGTTGATTGGGTGTTGAGGGCCATGCGTAAGTATAGGGGTCAATTTTTCTGCCCACTTCGGACATACTTCTAGATTAAACAGATAAGCATCTGGTAAATCATCAGGCACTCCGCTAGGTGGCTCTCCGTGTTTTAACCTAGAAAGGTGGTCTGCTCTCACATGTGTGTTTCCTTTTTTGACTATTACCTCAAAGTCAAACTCCATTAGTAACAAGAACCATCGTACCAATCTTCCCGTGTTACAAGGTTTATTGACTAAATACAACAAAGCTTGATGGTCTATGAAGAATTTGAATTTGTTGGCTAAGAGGTAATGTCTAAACTTCTTCACTGCATAGACCATTCCTAAACCCTCTCTTTCAGTAGTCGTGTAATTTCTTTCTGCTTGGTTTAATTGTCTACTCGCATAAGCGATTGGATGGTCAAGCTTTCCTTCATCAGCCGGTTGAGCTAGGATACATCCAATTGCATAGTTCGAAGCATCAACATGAATATGAAAAGGCTTGCTCCAGTTGGGTGATTTTAGAATTGGGGCTGTACTCAGCCTCTTTTTAAGCTCGTTGAAGGCCTTCTCACACTCTTCTGTCCAAGTGAACTGGGTCAATAGACCGTATAAGGGCTTAGCTATTATGGCATACATGTGAATAAACCTACGGTAATATCCACAATGTCCCATAAAGGCTTGTACTTCCTTTACATTTTTGGGTCTTGGTAAGTCCAATATGACTTTAATTTTATCCTCATCTGTAGATATCCCATTTCTTGAGACTATGTGTCCTAGGATTTTCCCCTATCTTACCATGAAGACACATTTTTCTGGGTTTAAGCAGACTCTATACTGCCTACATTTGTTGAATATCTTCCTTAATTCAGGTATGTGATCGGGTCTTTGATTGGAATACGTGCAAAGGTCATCTACATACACTTCCATGCTTTTTTTCAAAAATTCCTTGAAAACGTGACACATTAATCGTTGGAAGGTAGCCGGTGCATTAGTGAGTCCAAAGGGCATCACTCTGAATGCATACACACCCCATTCAGTGGCGAATGCTGTCTTGTGTTGGTCCTCAGTCGCAATAGCCACCTGATTGTATCCGGAGAAACCATCTAGGAAGCTATAGACCTCTTTACCTGCTACCCTCTCCAATAGGTGATCCGTAATCGGTAATGGGTAGCTATCGCGTATGGTGGCTGCATTCACCTTCTTCAGATTTATGCACACTCTCAATTTTCCATTTTTCTTAGGCACTACTACTAATGGCGATACCCATTCTGTGTGTTCTATCTCGTATATGAATCCTGCCGCTAGTAGTTTGTCTATTTCCTCCTTAATCTTCGCTGCATAGACTTCATTGTATGTATAAGGACGTTGTTTGGAGGGTTTTGCCTCTGCTGTCATGGGTATTCGATGGGAACAAATAGAGGGTTCTACCCCTTTGAGATCCTTATAGGTCCATGCGAACACATCTCGGTACTCCCGGATAAGGTGTATGAGTTCTTCTTCTTCCTCTTCAGACACATCTTTACCAATGTGGGTGCACCTTTCTTCTCCTTCCTCCATTGTCACAATGATTTTTTTTGTTTGTTCCTTGTTGTCGTACGCCTCTCCGTCTCGTGCTTCTCGTTTAGGCATTTGAATAGCTACTTTCCTTTCCTCTACTTCGTATTTTTTAAAGTGTTCAGGAACTTCAAAAAGATCTGGGTCCGGCTCTCCTTGACTCATGTTTTCCTCCTGCCTGTGTATTGTTCTATCATTTTCAATTGCTAAGATCTTTGTTGGTTCCTGTTCTTTCTGATTCCTAACAGTATTTAAGTAATCTTCTTCAGAGTCAAATTTAGGATCCATCTCAATGCTTTCATATTCCTCTTTCCACTCTTTTTCCAGTATTTCCCCTTCCTCTACTTCTTGAAGGACAACCATATAAATGTTTACATCATAACCTTCCTCATCTATGCATTCGTTCATTGTCAAAACTTCCTCGTTTACGCATACGTCTAGAGTGGCCAAGATCTCCATCCATCCATGTGGTTCAAACATCTCATCAGGAAAGATTTGCAGCATATAAGTGGGATCCTCTACTGAGCGATAGTTACGATGTCCTATCGGCCAAGGTTGCCTTTCGCTCTCTTCTCTCTTGGCTTCCTTACACATCCATACCTGGGCATCCTCATGCATCCAAGATTGATCACTCGATCCGGCACTATGAATGGATAGGTCATCTTCTTCTTTGTGGATTGGATTCCATTGTAATGGAGGGACATCTCGATACGCAAACGTGTGCAAGTTTATCTTGGTGGTGTTTCCTTGATGTTGTAGATATAAAGAATCTTTGCCCCAATCCTGTACTACTCGCATTTGTCTCATAAAGGGTCGTCCTAATATCATTTCGTAGTTGTTTGCTTTCTCGAATTTACAGATGGCTAAGGTATGTTCGAATTCTACTCCACAAGTGGTTAACCTGATCCTTTCCAATATTCCTAAGGGTTTTTCTACATGACCATCTGCTAATTGGAGCTTCATGCGCGTAGGTCGTAAGGCAGGTTTTCCCCATTTTTCCCATATTTCCTTGGTGGCAATCCCTACTCCCGCTCCCGTGTCTAGGATGGCCTTGGTCATGTACCCATTGTAGGTGACAGGTAAGCACGTATTACCTTCATCTCCTTCACTAAACTCCCCCACTTTATCAACTGAAACTTGTATTGTGGAGTGGTTTTCTTTTTCCTTTCCTGTTATTTCCCTTTTTTCTGCAGGTGGCTCTAATTGATCTGCTAACTGTCTCCATAGATGTGGTTTAAGTTGAAGTAACTCTTCCACCATCAATTTGCATTGCACCTTTGTTTTCTTAAGTTCTGTTAGGTTGTGTGAGCTCCCTTCTGAGTTTCCTTTTTCTTTCCCATGCACTGTGGGTGCTCGTATTATTATGGACTCTCTTTCATATTCTCCCATGTAGTTAGGCAATGTCGAAATGCTCATAGTTTCCTCTCTTCCTTTATTAAGTCTTGACACTTCCTCATATGCTTCCTCCAGGTTATGATCATGGTGACTATCTTCCCCCTCTATTACCTCAAAAGGAGGTGGACTGATTCCATCCTTTTTCCATTGCTCTTCTCTAATTCTTTTCCACAAGTCTTTGGACCAATCTTCCTCTAGGTCGGGTATCATGGATACCTGTTCCCCTTGAAATTTCATTCGTTCATTTCGATCATCTTCCCGTCTGGGTTCCTTATCCTTAGGTTGGATGCACTCTTCGTATAGTTCCTGTGCGATCCTTGTTTCAGGCAAAATTGGGATAGTTTTTTCTAGAGTCGCCTGTGCTACTTCGATGAGCTTTTTGCATATCGCCAGTCTTTCTTTCTCTAATTCCCCTTGAGGATAGAGTTTTTCATGTTGCTCTAGGTTCGGGCCCATTTTGATTCTGGCTTGGTATGCTTTTAACCACATGTCCAAATCCTCTGGTTTTGGGTCAGCTAGAATTGATCCTGGCTTCTTTTCCTCTGAGCTAATTGGTGGTGTTTCAGGGATCTCCTTATGCGTTTTTTGTTCATTATGCTTTCTAGAACCCTTCGTTTGTTTTTTGCTGTCTTGGCTCTTATTTCTTGCCCATTTTTCTTTGAGCTTTTCTCGTCTTTCTTTCCATTTTTGTACTTTGGTGTTTTGGGAATTCTCACATGAGTTCTCCGAATCCTCGGCTACCTGAATGTTAGATTCTACTGTTTTATTGTTCTCTGGTTTTTCTTCCGGTTGTTTTCCCTTTTGTTGTTTTGCTTGAGCTCTAGTGATAGCTTTTAGTGGTACAGTGTACTCCTTCTCACTTCCAGATCCTTCTAAGACCTCAATTACATTAATTGGTGCAGTGCCTTGAGTTTTTGTGGGGTTCTTAGGGCAATCTCTAAAAAGATGTTCTTTCCCACAATCACTGCAATATCCTTCCCAAATCCTGGGTGGTGGAGGGTTGTAAGGTCGAGGACACTCCCTAATGAAGTGATCCCCTCCGCATCTATAACACGGTCCTCTCTGCACTGGTGGTCTAATGGGAGGTCTCAAGGGTTGTTGTGCTTTGGGCGCTGTATACATTAAAGTTGCAGTCTCTGCTCCATAAGTTTGATCAAATCCCTCATATCCATAATAGGCCGCGTCATATGTTGGTTCATATTCCATCATGTTGGCTTCATATGGATAGTACTCTCCTGGTGGAGGTTCATACCCTTGGTTGGTTGATTCTACATTGGTCGCTATTGAAGCTGGTATTATGGCTTTTTCCAAGTTTTCTTCCGGTTGAGTATACTTCACAGGTACAACTTGTTGAGGTTGTGACAATTGTGGTCCCAATACTGGTTGTGGTGGTGGATACGATGCTTGCTCATATTGTCTTGGTGCTCCTACCGGATAAGGGTTGTATCTAGGCATCTCCCTACCAAACTCTCTAGGTGGGTATCCATAAGGTCGATATTGGGGTGGGTGGACAGGTCGTGATTGTCTATTAAAGGGACAGTTCTCAGTTGTGTGATTGGTATATTTTTGCTCAATGTGGCAGTATGAAGAAGTCCCTGGTTGTTGTTGTCTGTTGTATGGATACGTAGGTTGTGCACCGGCTCCTCCTCTGGCACACAAGTGTGTGGGATGTTCTCCTCCACATAAGTTACACCTCCTTAACATAGGCACTCTTTGAGCTGGATGTTGGTAAGCTCTCTGCCCTTGGACTCCTAGTTTCTTTGCTAATAGCTCCGCTAGTTCTTCCACATTACTAGAATTGGACGTAACAGTGCTTCTTGAGTCTTCTGATTTAGTGAGGTCGGTAGTACCTTTGAGGTCCTCAGCAAGATTATCTTCCAGATCGATGCACTCTTGAAGACACTCACTCAATGTTTGTAACCTCTTCACATACACTAGGGTTCTTAGGGTCCCGTTAGAGAGTCCATCTAAAAATAATGAAATCATCTCTTTTGTTGAGTCGGTCTCTCAGCCATTGGGCATCTGTCCACATATTGATTGAATCTTCGAGCAGCAGTCTTCACAGTTTCATTAGGGTTTTGCTTAAAGCTATGGATTAAAGATGCAGAATTGTGTTTAATCCCTCTCTTTGTAAATTCTCCAATGAATTCTTGAAAGAATTGTTCCATGTTTCCAAATTGATTGGGATCTAAAGGTTGGAACCAAGTTAGAGCTGTTCCTGTGAGGGTGAGTCCAAAAGACTCATACTGCACAAAGAAGTCCTCTACTTGCTCTGCTCTTAGAACTTGTTTAAATTCGGCAATATGATCATATGGCTCCCCTAATCCATCATAATGGTTTCTCACGCACTTAGCTACTTGGATTGGTCTCAATCTTCTCATTGGTTCAGGCGGTCTGGGCATTACAGGGAAGACTGGGGCAACTGGTCGTAATGGAGGCATTCCTGGCTGTCCTCCCACAGGTGGTCGTGGTCTGACCGGTGGTCGGAAATGGTTCCCCATCCCTGTGTGGGTCTGATTGTGTATGTGCACTCCTGGAGTTGCAAACTGTACATGAGTACGGTTGGGCACACTTCTTTGACTGGTCTGTCCTGATGTGGTATGTTCCGTCTCTTGTTGATTTCCAAAAGGATTTTGCGAAGTAGTTGCCTGCTCTCTCTGAGGAAATACAGGTGCACCCATATATCTCAGCCGAGCCCTGTCTAGGACACCTACAGGCCAATATCTTCTTTGATTCTTATCTAGGTAAGTGAGTCTAGTTTCGTCATCTGGGTCTTTCAACTCATAGAATGTCATGGGGCTCTCTCCTATTCCTTGAACAGGTACGTCAGTTTGAAGCAATAAGTCTGCTCCGTGAATCATGTAGACTTCCAACAGGTAGTCGTCTTGAGGTATCAAGTCTCCTCTCAAGACCCGTGATACTTGTGACCTGCCTCTAGGGGTGGTCACTAACTCTTCAGAGTTGTCGGGATCCATAAACTCTCCTCTTTCATTGATCCTCTCAGGAAATTCAGTTACTATGTAGATGTGACCCATTTTGTCAATGTAAGCACCTCCCTCGTATTTGACAGCTGGTCGTGGTATGATGGTGACATTTTGGGCAGTTACCATTCTGGCGACGGATCTGTTTAAGCCATCCAGGTAGATTGGAATCTCCTGGGCATTGGTGGACACATATTGTAAGGAGGTACGGTAGTCTCCTTCAACAGTAGTCATGAAGCTTCCTGTTGGTGCAGGTCCTTGCATGTCTTCTGAAGCCATAAGTAACTCCTCCTCCGAGTCACTGGAAGTTTCTAAGTAGACTGAGTGATGACTAGCCTGGGCTGTACTTCCTACTGAGGATATGACACTCCTTCTACTACCTAGAACTCTTCCTGACCTCAAGTTCATTCACTCTCTGAAGCCTCTCTTTATGTTTCTTAGATCCCCTTGGGACAGCTCTACCAATGATTCAGTTTGTTTGCCAAAAGAAGGGTTTACTTCTGGGCGATACCACACTTGGCGATACTGCTCTCGGCGATACGATACCAGAGCTCCAAACGATACGATACCAGACACCCAGACGATACGATATCAATCTGGTGTCGCGATACTGTCCAGATTAACAGACGATACGATACCAGATATAGTGTCGCGATACTCCACTGGGGAACACCACGATACGATACCGGCAAAGTAAACGTTACGATACTCGAGATTCGAGGCGCTACGATCTCAGTGTGGTGTCGCGATATTCCTTGGCAGGAAACGATACGATACCACCGCAGCTAGTGCGATCGCGATACCAATCTTGGCGATACGATACCTCTATGGTGTCGCGATACCAAGATAAGCAACCGACGATACGACACTTGGGAGGGCACGATCGCGATACTGAAGTAGTGTCGCGATACCAAAGTGGTGTCGCGATACCACTGTATCAGGCGATACGATACCACTCGGTAAAGTGAGGTCGCGATACTAGAAACTTAGGCGATACGACACCACAGTGGTGTCGCGATACCCAGTATTAGTATCGGACGATACGATACCAGAGATCGGATGCGATCGCGATACCGACTCAGTGTCGCGATACCGAAATGGTGTCGCGATACCAAAGTAGGTATCCAGCGATACGATACTTCAGGCGAGTGTCGCGATACAAGGGAATTTTGGTATCGCGATACCAAAACTCAACCGATCGCGATACTCAAGCCTAAGAGCAAGATTTTTTTCAATTTTTTTCACCCCCTTACTCTCCTCACTCTCCTCTTCCTTCCTAAACCTCTGTATCACACAAAAGGATAACAATGATATCAGTTTTTCCCCCCCGCGATACTGCGCAGACTTTTAATCACGTTTTTTATCATTTTTAAAGTGTTTTTGTCAGAGAAATTGTGAGAATATTTACCTTGGTACTGTCTTGCTTGCAATGTGAGCTCAAAACCTAGCTTTAAAAGCCTGAATGCCACGATACCAAACCCACGATACTGGTCGCTGCTCGCAAACGATACCAGAATACTGTGAAGTGTCAAATGAGCCAAATTTTTTGGTTTTTATAGTTTTTTTGACTGAACTTGAAATTTTGGAATTTTTGGAGATTTTCTGGGAATTTTTGCCTACTCCTACTCCTCTTCTCCTCACTTTTCCTCTCCTTCTAACCTAACCCTAACTCCTTCTTCTCTTCCCTCCTCCTACACTTAAACCTAAAACTTATCACACACACCTCAAAGATGAGAAGTGACAAGTGCTGAGATGGTATACTACTCGTCAAAGGACAAATTTGCTTCTACAAGTACGATTCGATCACACTCGCTCTATAACTATCACGAAGGCACCTTGGTGGAGTGACTCCCCGGCAACGGCGCCAAAAACGTGTGTACTTGAGCCACGATGACTCAAGGACTTGTACCAATGAGACTATACCTCAATTGCCATACAAGTGCATATAGTGGAGTTCTTTTCACACATTTAAATGTCAATCCTAAGGAGAAACTTACCAAGTGTATGAAGACATGTGCACACGTGATAGAAAATGAAGTGAGTTAGCTATTCAAGCATGAGAAAAGACTAATACTACCCACACCTACTGAAATACTGGAAGTGTTGCCGTAAGCCTCTTTTCAGCAGTTTTGGTTTTTTGGGGTTTTCTCCCAGCCCAGAACTCCGAACATAGGCAATAGGGTACTCGTTTCGAAGCTCTCGACGAGACGAATCCAACGGTGGTGGTTTTACTCAATTCTGACCACTCTGCTTCAAGTTATGGCAGAAACAGTGAATTACGGGAGTCACAAACACCCGCGTTTTTGCTTCTCCTAGCTTACGCACGCACTACAGCCGCTCAAATCAAGGGGGAAGGGGTAGATAACAGTCCTACACTTGCATTTCAAGCATCACACACACATACATGAGCAAAATGAAGATCAAAATCAGCAAGGAAGAGGCAAACTCGAAAATTCAGAAGTGCTCTTCTTCACCATGACAAGAAGTTTTTTACAATGAGTCACTCATGACTTATATACTAGTGCCCTAAGTTTGGTCCTTTCACACAAGAGACCGGCACTTTATTCTCTAAAAGACTAATTTCCTACTATTGTACATGGGTAAATCACTAATCTTTTGTGGGGATGCATCTAGAGGACTCCTCTAGTGCATTTACAACGGAAATTATATACAAGGGTGGTTATGATACAAAAGTTGTGTGTCCAAATCGGAAAAATTTTGGGGCCCGTCTTTTTTCTCTGCTTTGTGCGCTCTTTAGCTCTGCAACAGCATGTAATATGGGCACCCTCCATTCTGATCAAGGGGGGGAATATATGTCTTCTGATTTTAATGCATTTGGCTAAACATGGGATAAAACACCAGTGTACAGTGCCGTATACACCTCAAAAAAATGGAGTTGCTGAACGAAAGAACAGGTCACTCATGGAGATGGCGAGGTGTATGGTCAAGAGTCAGGCTTTACCACATAGTTTTTGGCTTGAGGCTGTCATGTGTGCAGCATATGTACTGAACATGTATCCCACTAAAGCGCTGCAGTCTATCACTCCATATGAGCTTGGCATGATCGCAAGCCATTTGTTGCTCATCTGCATGTTTTTGGTTGTTTGGCATATGCATTAGTGCCTGAACAACATTGCAAAAAATTGGATGATAAAGTAGTAAAATGTATTTTTGTTGGGTATAGTTCTGAAAGTAATGCTATCCTCTGTATCATCCACATGCGTTTCTGGTTAGCCTTGATGTTGTTTTTGTGGAAGATGCTATTCAGCCATTGCTTTCATGTACTAAGGAGACATCTGTTAGCTCCAAAGACATGTATGATACTTTGCTGCCTCTTTTTACAGGTGGACAATCTAGTGTTGGTCCCAATGAGGCAACTTCTCAGCCTTTGCAGGTTTCATGTGATGATGTAGATCATTCCATTTCCGATGTAGATTTACATGATGCACTAGTTGATGAGAGAGTTGATATTGAGCAGGCAAAAACTATGCCAAAATGGTTGGTGCAAACTTTGCGTGACAGCAAATTACATACACCTCTGTCATATCGTACTCGTTCAGGCTCTCATAGTGCCTCTTTTGCATCAGATTGCTATGCTATGGCTACATCTAGTCTCTGTGATGAGAATGATCATGTTTCGTTTGATGAAGCACAAAATTCAAAAAATTGGATGGCTGCTATGCAATCTGAATATGATGCTATAATGAAGAATGGTACTCGGACTTTATGTGACTTGCCTCTAGGCAAGAAGGCCATTGGCACTAAGTGGGTATACAAGCTGAAGCATAAACCGGATGGTACAGTTGACAGGTATAAGGCTAGGCTTGTTGCAAAGGGTTATGCACAGGAAAGAGGCATTGATTTTGATGAGACCTTTGCCCCTACATGCCGTATGACTAATGTTCGGAGAATCTGTGCACTTGCAGCTCATCATGGTTGGAATGTACATCAGTTGGACATTAAAATAGCATTTCTAAATGGTGACTTGCATGAAGAAGTGTATGTTTTTCAGCCTCGTGGCTTTGTGCAGAAAGGGCATGAAAACCAGGTGTGCAGGTTAAAGAAGGCCTTATATGGTTTAAAGCAAGCACCATGTGCTTAGTATGAGAAGATACATGCCTATCTGATTGCACATGGTTTTGAGAACAGTCCAACTGAAAGCACCTTATATGTTAAGCGTGCTAATGATGTGCTTTTGATCATTGTTGTCTATGTTGACGACATGCTGCTCACTAGTCCTATTGAGAAGAATATTGCTGATGTTAAGGCTGATCTGCATGCCTTGTTTGAGATTTTTGATTTGGGGCATTTGCATCACTATTTGCCTCGAAGATTTAAGCATATTTCCTCTTTTGTGGAGATAGGTTTATGATTGAGTCTTCATAATGTTGGAGATGCATTTGATGTTGTTCTCGATTAGTAGGCTATTGGATGCTTGATTTACTTATGCAAATGCCCAAATCAGACATCTCAAATGAAGCATGCAAATCAACCTTAAAATCAGCAATATGCATGTCATGAGGACCAGTGAGCAGCATGTCATCAACATACACCATAGTGATCAGAAGCACATCATTAGCATGCTTAACATATCAAGTGCTTTTAGTTGGACTGTTCTTAAAACCATGTGTAATCTTTTCATACCAAGCACGTGGTGCTTGCTTCAAACCATATAATGCCTTCTTTAACATGCACACCTGGTTTTCGTGCCCTTTCTGCACAAAGCCATGGGGTTGAAAAACATACACTTCTTTATGCAAGTCACCATTACAAAATGTTGTTTTAATGTCCAATTGATGTACATTCCAACCATGATGAGCTGCAAGTGCATAGATGCTACAAACAAGTCTTTGCATAACCCTTTCTTATGCATAACCCTTTGCAACAAGCATAGCCTTATATCTGTCAACTATTCCATCAGGTTTATGCTTCAGCTTGTATACCCACTTAGTGCCAATGGCCTTCTTTCCAGGAGGAAAGTCACATGAAGGCCAAGTACCATTTTTCATGATAGGATCATATTCAGATTGCATTGTAGCCATCCAATGTTTAGAATAGTGTGCTTCATCAAACAAAACAGGTTCAGTCTCATCACAGAGACTAGAGGCAGCCATAGCATAGCAATCTGATGCAAAAGAGGCACCATGAGAGCTTGAATGAGTATGATATGACTGAGGTGCATCTAATTTGCTATCACGCAAAGTCTACACCAGCCATTTTGGCATAGGTTTTGCCTGCTCAATATCAACTCTCTCATAAACAAGTGCATCATGTAAATTTGCATAAAAAATGGAATGATCCGCATCATCACATGAAACCTGCAAAGGTTGAGAAGTTGCCTCATTAGGACCAGCTCTAAACTATCCACCTGTAAAAAGAGGCAGCAACATATCATACATGTCTTTGGAGCTAACAGACGTCTCCTTAGTACATGAAAGTAAGGGATGAATAGCATCTTCCACAAAAACAAAATCACAGCTAACCAGAATGTGTTTAGTCTGTGGATGATACAAACAATAGCCTTTGGTTTCAGAATCGTACCCAACAAAAATACATTTTACTGCTTTATCATCCAATTTTCTGTGATGTTGTTCATGCACTAATGCATATGCCAAACAACCAAAAACATGAAGATGAGCAACATATGGCTTGCGACCATGCCAAGCCTCATATGGAGTGATAGACTACAACGCTTTAGTGGGACACTTGTTAAGTACATATGTTGCACACATGACAACCTCAAGCGAGAAACTATGTGGTAAAGCCTGACTCTTGACCATACACTTGCCATCTCCATGAGTGACCTGTTCTTTTGTTCAGCAACTCCATTTTATTGAGGTGTATACGGCACTATACATTGATGTTTTATCCCACGTTCAGCCAGAAATGCATTAAAGTCATAAGACATATATTCCCCCCCTCGATTAGAATGGAGGGTGCCCATTTTACATGTTGACAGATTTTTGTCCAAAACCAAAAACTCTTTAAAGCACATAAACACTTCAAACGTTTCCCTCAATGGATATATCCATGCATGCCTAGAAAAATCATCGATGAAAGTCACAAAGCAAAGATAGTTCCCAAAAGAAGGTGTCTACATAGGACCACAGACATCATTATGTACAAGCTACAATTTTTGAGTATCCCAAACTGAACCATCTTTTGGAAAGGAGGAATGCCTCATTTTGCCCAAAATACAGCCTTCACAAACATGCTTTCCAGGTGCCTCAAGTTTGGGCAAAGAGGACACCATTTCAGATTTCTACAGGCGTAACAAACTAGCAAAATTCAGATGACCAAAGCATGCATACCAAAGCTTTACATCTAACATAGCCTGAGTATCATGTACTGCACATGCCGAATCATTTACAGATCTTTCATAGTCTATGAGCTTATATAGCCCATGACATAAAATGCCAGAAGCAATAATGATGTCACCATTTGGCAGATCATGAACTGTACATCTATCATCAATAAATTTCACAACCAAGCCAATCTTGGCTAATGCAGAAACTGATAACAGATTTTTCTTGATCCCTGGCACAAACAAAGCATCTGACAAAGTGAAAGAACTACCATCAGCAGTAGTCAAAATGATCTTACCAACTCCCATAACAAGATAAGAGGAGTTGTTGGCGCATGTAACAGTATTCCCTTTAGAGGCAAGCTCGAGTGAAGAGAAGAAACTGCGTTGCGAGGTAATATGTTTGGTCACCCCACTATCAAAGTACCAAACATTTGAGTCTACTACAGACATGCATTCCTCATGAGAAGGTGGGTCAAAATTGCAAACAATAGTAAATGCCCATTCTTCCACCTTCACAAGATTAGCAGACTCTGTTTTCAGTGTAAAGGCCTTTGTAACAACCATTCCAACCTCTTTCTTCTTTGCCTCTTTAGTAGCCAGTTTTGGACAGCTCTTAATGGCATGATCATTTGCTTTATAGTATTTGCAAAACAATTTCTGCTTTTCTGATTTCTTCGTATCTTTGTCTTCCTTCTTTGAATGTGCAGCATTTGCAGATTTTTGCTTACTAGTAGAAGAGCTCCATTTTCCTTTGCCCTTCTGACTAGCCAAGAAAGCATGATCTGCAACACGCATAATAGACTTGTTTTGCCTAGACTAGTCTTTCTACAACAAAAAAAAAAACTAACTCTTCAAATGTTAAGGCATTTGGATTGCCTTTCATCATCAAATGAAGAGTAGAAGCAAAACTCTGATATGAGTCAGGAAGACCATTTAAAACAGTCTGCACAAGTGAACTGTTAGGAAGGATTTGATCTGCAAAAATCAATTGTTCCTTCAAATCCTAGCCTGGTTCAATGTGAAAGTTTATCCCAAACATCCTTAACTGTTCTGCAAGAGCGAATGTGAGGAATAATGCACGTTTGATAATCAAATCTATCAATGCATGTGCTTGAGCATCTCTACCATTGCAATGAATTTGCTCTACAATAGGTGCAATAGAAACAACAACACGAACAGGAATTTATAGAATAGCACCATCTTCGACACCATCTACATCAGCTTCATTATTTGTATTTGTAGTACCTGTATTCGTAGGTGTAATAGAACGCCTTTCAACACCCTGCATAATATTCCATAGTCCTTTTCCAACCAATACATGACGCATCATATAAGCCCACAATGGGTAATTTGTACCATCCAACTTATCCTCAACAGCCAACATACGAAATGCATAATTGCTTTCAACCATGGCCACTGACTAAAATACCTTGATGCAGAAAAATGACTGTATCTGAAAAAGTTGAATAGACCTACCCTGACGAGTTCTACTAAATCTGTAGCAGACTTCAAGACGCTTATACTTGCGAACCGAAACTGGTATATATCTCTGCACAAGTGCTATCATGGTGCATTTGAAGGCCGAAACGAGCTCACATCATGATTTTGGCACCACAGAGTGAAGATGTTTTGATCTCTAAAACACCTTGAATATGCTCATCAAATTTCATGCAATTCGGAGACTACAACCCAAGACGTGTCGACGGTGCCCTAGACAAAACAGCGACCTGCTCTGATACCAATTGTTGGAGTTAGATGTCTATGGAAGCATGCAAACAACACAAGGAAGAAGAAGAAGCTTGGATCACAACACACAATATTGAATGTATTACCATTAGAATGTACAAAGATAAGTAACCCATTAGGGCAATAGATGTATATACAAGTCGAGGGACAAAAACCTCCTAAAGAGGGAAAAAATTGCCCCAGCGGTCCTAGAGTGTTCACACACATCACTACCTAAATATATCAACAGGCCTTCTCCATGAGCTCTCTATAGCCACAGGGGCTCTGATACCATGTCATGAGGAAGGAGATAAGGAAGAGATCTCACACATACACTCTCACAATCAAAGAGGAGCACACACACTCATTGAGGCAAGGATGAATAATCTTCTTCTTCTTCTTTGTTGGGGGATTCTTGGACAAGAAGGGATTTGAGTGTTTGTAGGAGAAAAGGGAAAGACAAGAAGAAAGATACACACTGGAAGTGTCTGTCGATTGATTATAGGAAGACAAATACAATGGTGATGCCCAAATACAATCCAATGCTTCTGTGCAAAATTCCACAGAGAGCTCAAACACAAAATACCAAATACCCAAGGGTTTTGTTGCTGTCGGCCTTCTCTGCACTAGACCTCCACCTTCTCCAAGCCTGCACTTGTGCACACCTTGCACCAAGCTTCCAATAAGGGGAAGGGTTGGACACCTTCTGTCAGCATGCGCACAGCTTCAATGAGACCTTGGGATCCTTGGGATGAATGGCTTAGCACTTCTCTGCACACTTCCTTGGTCACTCTTCATGCACACCTTGCACTTCACTTCTCTACGTCGCACACTGTGTGTCTCTTGCACTTCTCTCTCTTGCTTCACTTAGCCTATGCTCACCTTGCTTAGTCTTGCTTACACTTGCTTGTCCAAGAATAGTCCTTGCCTTGATTTGAGTGTCGATTCACGTACGCTCCTAACGGCAAGAGTATCTTGGTGCTCACTTCGATGTCCCAAGATTGTCTCCAAAAGTGGGTAGCCAAAAAATCCCTGTTTTGTCCTATAGTGACTTTAGACTAAAACAAAAATTTTAATTGGGGGACCATACTTTCACTTCTGCGTACGTTGTCGCATCACATACCTTCACATTTTGCCTTTTAATTCTTCACTTATGCACATAAGAGAGGGTTCACCTGAACCTTCTAAAACACTTTTAAAAACACTTTTGAACCTTAGGGAATTACAGAAATACCTCTGCAACCTGCAACCAACTTTCTGCAATTTTACCCTTTGTGGACAATTACTTGTGCACTACCTGTGCACCTTGACACCTGCACTTCGAACACTTTGACTTTGCCCATGTTGACTTTGTCCTTGACCATGTTAACTTTGTCCTTGACCATGTTGACTTTGATCAATTTGACTTTGATCTTTTGACTTTGATTGTGGTTGATGTTGACTATGGTTGACTTTGACCAATATGACTTTTATGGGCTCAACAATTGCCCACCACCTAATGTGCTCTCCATCTCGGAGAGTTACAGCCAAACTCTGAGCAGAAATGACACCATAATATTTGTGCTGTAAAATTTTTGAAAGGACACGTGAGCAGCTACCAAGTCCACCAGAAGCTCAGAGAACAAGCACCAGAGAATAACCCAAAAAATGGAATTATTGCATGGAAAAGCAGAGGGCAATGGAAGGGTAGAAAGGAGCGGGAAGGGAGGGTTGAGGGGGCTGAGATGGATGTGGCAGGGAGGGGTAAGGGTTTGGTTGGGCAGAAGGGTAGAGGGAGGGTTAGGGAGTAAGAGTATGGGGTCTGTAGAGGGCCAAAATGAGAAAACAGGAAAGATACAGAGGGTGCGTATGGAAAATTGTGAAACATAAGATAAAACAAAGTGAGAAGAGAACATGTGGAGCCTGTGATTAAATAAAAAACATGTGATAAATGTGCTCAAAACATGTGGGTTTTGACCAAAAGTCAAAGAAAAGGTGGTATTTTGAAAAAACTAAGTCAAAAAATGAATCCAGAGGTGCCAAAATACATGAAAATGACTCCAAGTTTGAAAAAAATCGCCATCCGAGGCGCGATCTAGAGTCAAAAGAGTTGAACCATTGGAAATAAATAAATATATATATATATATATAAATTTTTGAATTATGAAAATAATATAGAAAATAAGATTTTTATTTTTTTTATTTATATACTGAACGCATGTAGTGGGTATAAAAGTAGAAATAAAGCAAAAATAAACAAATAAATAAATAACAAATAATAAATAAAAATAATAAAAAGTGTGGGGGGTGGGGGGGGAGGGGTGGGGACGGTGGTGGGTGGGGGGGAGGGGTGGGGACTGTGGGGAGTGGGGGGGAGGGGTGGGGACTGTGGGGGGGGTGGGTGGGGGGTGAGTAGGGGGGGGGGGGGGGTTTGGGGGGTGGGGGGAGGGGGGGGGGGATGGGAACGGTAAAGGATGGGGGGGTGGTTGTGTGGGTGGGGGAGGGGGGGGGGGGGGGGGAAACGGTGGGGGGGTGGGGGATGGGTGGGGGGCGAGTGGGCAAGGGGAGGGGGGGCGGGGGGGTCGGCTCTTTTTTTTTTTGAGGGGGCAGGGGGAGTTCGGGTGGGAGGGCGAGGGGTGACTTTTTTTTTTTTTTGAGGGGCGAGGGAGGGTGGGCAGGGGGCGGCCTTTTTTTTTTTAGGCGGATTTTTATTTTTTGTGGTGAAATTATCCAAAAGTTGAGAAAATCCAAAAAAAATCCAAAAATTTCTCAAAAGTTGTCAAAAAATTCCCTACAGGTCTATGCCAGTTTTTTCACTCAAAAACCACAGAGAGCTTCCTTTATTCCTCCAATATGGCAAGAAAATGACGTTTGAAAAGGAAGAAAAATGCTAGAAAAATTCCTAAAAAAATCCCAAAAATTTCCAAAAGTTGTACTTATGCAAA
Organism: Ceratopteris richardii; assembly: GCA_020310875.1. Classification (NCBI taxonomy): domain Eukaryota; kingdom Viridiplantae; phylum Streptophyta; class Polypodiopsida; order Polypodiales; family Pteridaceae; genus Ceratopteris; species Ceratopteris richardii. The sequence goes on from CM035406.1 coordinate 110,926,080, forward strand.
GGCTATGAAAGGGTTTCTAAAAGTGTTGAAAACTCAAAGAACAAGCATGAAAAAAAAGAATAAAAACTACTAAAACTTAAGCAAAAATGACATGAGAAGGCTATGTACAACCTGGATAAATTTTGCAGGTTCCAGGTGACCCATAATTCTTCACTTTTGTTGATGATAGGCCTTGAGCCTTGATATGTTGACTCAGAAAAACTCCTCCATAATCTCCAATTGTATTGCACTTCATTGGTTCTGTCTTGTTGTTGGGCACACTAGTCATCTGATAGAGGTACCCTAAATCCTTCGGTAAAATATTGTCTCCTCCATACTGCAACTTGTGTATCTTTGTGTCAGCAACTTTACAACTTAATCTGCAAAATTTCATTTTCACTATTCCAGCTTCTTCATCAAATGGAACCCTCTGTTTCCAAAGACTTGCAGGTACTCCTTCCACATCCTTGTAAAGCCCTGCAGTTATTATCATAAAAATTGACATAACAGATGATATCCATACCAGTATCCATAATCACCAATTGTTGATTGGCTTGTTCCAACAGACATATCCATCACAAAGGGGGGCATTCTATAGAAAAAACTTGGGGGTACAAGCACACTGAGTGGAGTCACGACTAGAGAACCTGAGAGTCTCTAGCTTTACAATAATGTGAGAACTAGAAGTCCCGAGATTCTTTAGCTTTACTATAGATTGAGATCTCGAAAAGTTGAGGGAACCCAGCTTTATGGTGGATAGAGAACCAAAAGACCTGAGGGTCTTCAAATGTACTATTGATTTGGAGCTAGAGGTCTCAAGAGTTTCCAACTCTACTGTTCGACCTATGGTTAGCCATATGCATGTGTTTGCTTGTTTGGTATATGTTCCTGTGCCATTACAACAACGTCACCCACTTGATGACAAGGCAAAGAAATATATATTTGTTGGTTATATTGCTATAATTAAGGGATATTGTTTGTATCATCCATTGAAAAACACAACTATTGAGAGTCCAGATGTGGTATTTGCTGAAAATTCAGTTTTCCCTCTACTTGAATGCAAAAAATAGCCAATGTTTAGCTCATAAGATGTGTTCGATACACTCATGCCTTTGTTCCAAACTGGTGTGCTTGACTATGCCCATGTAGACCAGCCAACTAAGGCTCAAAGGTCTGGAAAACTCTATAAAAATTGAGCTGAAAATGTTGAGAATTTCCAGCCAATATTGGCTGAAAAATTTCAACTAAAAAATATCGAAACTGCTAGGAATCTTCAACCACATATGGTTGAATATTTGCATCAAAATATGGTTGAAAATGAGCATGAAATTCATCCCACACATGATATACATGGATGATGTATTACATAATGAACACATGTCTATCAAGAGTGCACAAAGTATGACAAAGTGGCTGAACACTTTGCAGGATATCAAATTGAGTGCACCTTTACATGGTAGAGAATGATCAAGCTCTCACCATTCATCAAGTAATTGTGTGGATTATTCTCTTATTTCAACAACATGTAATGAAGAACCACTTAACTTTTGAAGATGCATGTCACGATCCATAATGGATGAGTGTTATGCAGTCATAAACAATGGATTCCATACATAGGAATGATACTTGGGATTTATGGGAATTGCCAAAATGAAAACATGCCATTGGTAAAAAGTGGGTTTACAAAATTAAGAGAAAGTTTGATGGTAGCATTGATCGCTACAAAGCTAGATTGGTTTCCAAAGGGTCTGTGAAACAATATGGCATTGACTATGAGGAAAATTTTGCACCTACTTCACGCATGACTACCATTCATACCTTCGTTGCATTGGCTACCCAACAAGATTGGAAAGTACACCAATTGGACATAAAAATGGCTTTCTTGAATGGCGATTTTCAAGAAGAGGTCTGTATGAAACAACCTCTTGGATTTGCCATGAAAGGGCAAGAGCATATGGTTTGTCACTAGCATAAAGCCTTGTATGGTCTCAAGCAAGCTTCATGTGCATGGTATGAAAAAATCCATAAGCTCTTGATTGCTCTTGGCTTCACATGTAGTCCAATTGAAAGCACACTCTATGTATGCAAAGATGGGGCTGATCTTACAGTGCTTGTTCTTTATGTCGATGACATACTCTTGACTGGATCATGTGATGCAAAACTTGACATTCTTATGGCTAATTTGCAGCATACTTTTGATGTCGTGTATCTTGGTCTTTTGAGCTACTATCTTGGCATCTAGTTTGTATTCATTGAGGGGGGAATTAGTATGCATCAAGCAAAATATGTTGAAAAACTACTTCCATGTTTTGACTTTAAGGATTGCAAGCCAGTTTCCATGCTAGTTGAGACAAGATTTAGGTTCTCCGTTGAGGATTCCAATGATGCATTTGACACTTCTGTTTATCAACAAGCTGTGGGATGTCTTATATATGCATGAAACACAAGGTCAAATATACAATATGCAATTTTCCAATTGAGTCGATTCATGCATAGCCCTTGCAGTAAGCATTGACAAGCGATGAAATGTGTATTTATATATCTCAAAGGCACTTTGGGTTTAGGTCTGTTTTATGGAAGAGATATTCAGCCATGTTGCATGCTTTTACAGACAATGATTGGGTTGGTTGTTATAGTACTCGCATGTCCACTAGTGGTAATTGCTTTCTCCTTTGAGACTCATGCATATCTTGGTTGAGTAAGAAGCAACATATAGTGGTGACATTAAGTTTTGAAGCTAATTACAGGGCAATTTTCACAAATACAATGGAGTGTATATGGTTGAGATGCCTATTGATGGGTCTTTGCATGGAGATTGATGCTGCTATGCATATTCTCACTGATAGTCAGAGTGCATTTGGTTGTTGTACAAAACCTAGTGTTTCATGCACGGACCAAACATATTGAGGTGCATTATCACTATGTGAGAGAGCACCTTCATGTAGGAGATATATATTTGGTATATGTGCCTACACAAGATAATGTGGCAGACATATTCACCAAAGCTTTTCCACGGGAAAAGTTTGAAGCTTTTCGTGAAGCTTTAGAATTATTACCTTCTTGGGGCTGATATGTCACTCCTTGTATGTGTTCACATCATCATTCGCTCCAAGGGGGTTTGTTACACTGATGTGTCCTTGAGTAGCTTTGATGTGAATCTTTTCCCTATACATGGGCACTTTTTACTCTAGTGTTGGCTAGAGGTTTTTTCCCCATGTTATCACATACTTGATACACTCATATGTGGTGGTACTTTGTACTTAGGGATATTATTCAACTCTTACTTTTCATTTTAGTTCATCGTCAATAGAGAGATCTATTCCATCCATCCATCTTCTCCGTGTGTCTTGCTATGTTTGTGCTCCTTGTGTGTGCTTCTCGTGTGTCTCTTGCACTTCTACACACACCCACTAAGGTATAGGCATGATGTTGCTCTCTAGTATTCATAAATAATTGCTTTCATGTATGTATAGTCTCAATATCCATCTCTCTCATGCTTATACAAACTATCACTGATAAGTGCATAGTCTTTCACTTCTTGCTCTGGACTCCTTTGTCGTGCTAATGTCATCTTTGGAGGAAAAATTTTCATTTTCAAAAAGTCATCTAAATGACCACTGTCGTCAAGGTGCTCAGTTAGGTAGATCAATTCCAACTGCCAATGCTCCAAATGATGGTGCATGCAAGGTGCTTCAACAAGCTCAAATGATAGAAGATAACTCCAAGAAAATGGAAACTCAAGAATATTGATTAGATCAATTTACAAAGAAAACTTATCATATCTTCAAGAGTAAACGATGCTTCATGTGTGGTCAAATATCAACTTTACTATTGAATTTGTTTCACTCATGCAACATGAAACGTAAGGAGGTTCTTATCACTTCAATCATTCACATATATATTTCAATCAATGAGAATGTATGAATTAATCCAAATCTCTGACATCATATAGCCTTGCAATATTTCATAAAGAAAATCATTATGCTAAAGTTTTTTATATGAATGAGCATTTGGGAAAACAAAATTCCTTTTCCAAAATAAAAAAGAAATTGTTGTTCAAAACATTGAGAGCATCATGATTAGAACTCGTTGATGTCAAGAAGAATGAGTTTTACCACTAAGCTACAAAGATACAACATGAAAATTGTTCCAAAATATCTTAGTTCCTTCATGTAGATGAATTTTTCTAATTCTATAATAAGTAAAAGTATTTTGGCATTCAAGAATTGAACACAATACTTGTATGAAGTGAATTGAAAAACTGAACCAATGAGTTATACAGCCACAATGACTATAGAGGTACATTGATAATTGAAGTCTTTATCACGTGGTAGTGATGAAAATTTCGAAAGATACAAAGATGGTCCATGTTATAATGTATGAAGCAGAGATTTAGTACAAAATAATCATGCAAAAAATATTCAAAATCAATTCATATCATATAATAAATTGACTCACTATACATCATATCATCAGGGTTCCATGATAACTTCAGCTCTTCGATGGTTAATAGAACTTCAACGTTGATCGTCTTCCTTCAGCTCTCCAATTTATAATTGATCATCTCCAGCATTCAATATTCTTGAACTTCGATGCTAAATTTTCTCCCCTTGATTGATCATAACCTTCCTCTTACATAGCTTCCTCAAACCATGAAAAGCATCATGGACATCCATAAAATAATGTTATCACTAATGAAAAGCAATAAAAAACTCCATCACCAATTTTATCGACTGTGAACATAAGCTTTTTGGAGGAAAAGCTATTCTTTTTCACCTATCAGTTGCGGGATTCAACTCTCGACCTAGTCCATGCAAAATGTTTTCCATATACCACTTTGCCCTTTGAATTTCGACATATGACTTGCATTTGGCACTAATATAAGCTCAACCATGGTTGATTTGGAACACTCTTCAAGGGGTTTGAATGTTTTCCTTATGAATTTTTATATTTTCTTTTGATCATGAACTTGTCACAAATTTAATTACAAAATATTCCTTATCAATTCTTTGTTGTGGCAATGAAATAGTATTTTTGTTCTTCATTTCTTCTCAATTTTCTCAAGTTGATTTAAATCATCATAAAGTTTTAGAACTTCATGATGTCAAATCTTTTTCTTCATTCTTCAAAGTAGAGAGGGAGAGAAATCTCTCGAACATTCACCCCTTCTAAACCTACACATCGTCCTCGATGGGCCAATCTTGAAATCAGCTTCAAAGAGAAATTCAATTTTAATATGGACATTGAATTTTGAAATCAATTTTAAGTGCATGGGAAGATAAGCATTGTGCCTATGCAAGGCAATATGTTGTAGCCCTATCAATTGCATACTCTGAAATGCATGGTCAACAATATGATGCAAAAGATAAGGTATGTGGCATTTGTTGATGAAGCATGTGCATTTATTTACATATATTTCATGTGCATATACATAAGTCCTTTCCATCACTCATAGTGCATAGGAAAATCTCAAAACATGTCTTGATGCAAGGTCGTGTAGTGGGACCCTATCATGCATACTTTATGTGCATCTTTCAAACATTCATGGTGCATACAAGGAGAAATGATTGTTGTTGATGAGGTAAAAATGAAATTGAAATTGTTTTTCATGTTATTTACAAGTACAAATAGATGTGCAATTATGGGAATTAAAGCAATGTGTATATACATCCTTTCAAGCATATTCAAAGTGCAAAAAATACTCAACATGGTGAAAAATTTGAAATTTAAATATTGCAATGTTTCATGTTCAACATTCTCATATCTTCAATCACTCAGGTCACTTTCAATGATCTCATTCCATCATCATCATCAAAGATAATCTTTGAAGAAGATTATAGAGCTAATCCTTGTCTCATGAAAAAATCAAAAAGTGAGTGCAAAAAACATGTTTACATTTAATCCACACTATGATTCTCTCATGGAATTATATCATATCTTCGGATCTCTTGATCTTTATTGTCGTGATAATTATCTAGAAACTTTGGATCACATACTACATAATATTCTTCATGCATACTAGTTTTCACTTGAATTGATTTTTCATATTCTTTTTTGTAATCTTCTAATTTTTCATGCAAAATTTGTTCAACTTTTTGTTCTTTTAACTTTAATCTGGTATCATAATTTAGTGTTTAAAAAATTTTCATTATCCTATCTTTTTGGTCTCCATTGTTTTCTAAATCTTTTAAATGATCTTGGCTTAGTTTTTGTTTGTTCAAAATATTCCTTCATCCCACATCTTCCTAAATTCAAGTGCAAAAATGGATGGTCATGGAAATTACAAAAATTCTTTTCAATTTGAGTTAGAAATTTATTCTACAATCATCTTCATATGGAATGCAATTCCAAAACATATGGCCAAAATTGATCACACCAAAAACATCTTATAGATCGATTTGATCTTCTATGTGTAGCTCTATGGGTGGATTTTTATGGTCAAGTGAATGTTTTTTTATCAAGAATCAGAGTAGGCATAATTTGAACTTGCAGTTGATGTTCATTTTTACACTTGAATGATTGAATTTCTTTTATTTGGTTGTAAAAAGTTTCATAAGTTTGTCTCTTTCAACATTTTAAAAGTAGTACCCATTATTTGCATACTTTCATAGGTTTCACCTATTACTTGAGTTAGAGATAAGATTATTTCAAATTTTGATTGAATCAATGTGTTTGCTCTAATCTCCATTCATTTGAGTCTCTCATCATATTTTGAAAACTTCTTAGCTTCCACGAATCTATGTCTTGTGCAGTGTGTTTTATGATGCCATTTTTTCCCATCGTTCACTTATGTTTTGTAATGAATGTTCAGTTGATGCAAAGTAAAGAGCAATATGAATTTTGAATGTTTTCAAAATTTTAATATGATATGAAAAACTCTGAAAAAAAATATTTTTGTGTTTTGAAGATTTTATCAATGCAAGTATGCAAACTTGAAAGCAAAAGTATGCAAGAAACTTAAAAGAAACTGTTTTTTTTTTAATCTAAATATGCAAGAAAATTGAAACAATATGAATGATTTTTTTTATGGTTTTTGATATGCAAAATGTGTATGCAAAAATTTAAAAGAACTTGAAATATGAGTACTTGGAGTTGGCTTGAAGAAGTTAAAAAATGTGAGTGAAAGTGAGTGAAAATTTTATACACTTGGAGAATAAAAGCCTAAATACAATATGCTTTATGTGAGTGAATATACAAAAGTTGCAGCGTCTTTCGATGAGAAGGATGAAGAAATGAAGATAAGAAACTTGCAATTTTTTGTGGAGGTGCTCAGATCGTAAAGGTCAGCCCTTGACATCCTGGAAAACTCACAGAATCTTGTTCAAGCAACTGCATCCAAAGAAGAAGAGGCTACTGCTTGAAACCTGCAAAAAATTTGAATGCATGTGCAAAAAATTCAATTTACATCACTTGAGATTCACAAGTTATCGTGGAATTTTTCACGTCGGGTTCAAGTATCGCGAAGGTGCTCAGTTGAGCAGATCAATTCCAGCTCATGATGTTCCAAATGATGACCCATGCAGGGCGCTTCAAGCAAGCTCAAGTGATAGAAGATAACTCCAAGAAAATAGAAACTCAAGAAGATTGATTAGATCAATTTACAAAGAAAATATATCATATAGTCAAGAGTATTAGGAGAAACAATGCTTCACGCTTGGTCAAATATCAACATTATTATTGAACTCATTTCACTCATACAACATAAAAGGTAAGGAATTTCATATCACTTCAATCATTCACATATATACTTCAATCAATTAGAATGTACGAATTAATCCAAGTCTCCAACCCTCATATATTCTTGCAATATTTCATAAAGAAAACCATTATGCTAAAGTTTTTTTATATGAATGCACATTCGTAAAAACGAAATTCCTTTTCGGCAATAAAAAAGAAATCGCTACTCAAAATAATGAGGGCGTCATGATTAGAACTCGTGACTCTTATGTCAAGAAGATATACAACATGCAGTTCGTTGTATCCATATCAATTTAGTTTCTTCGTGCATATGAGTTTTTTTAATTGTATAACAGGTAAAAGTATTTCAGCATTCAAGAATCGAAAACAACACATGTATGAAGTGAAGTAAACAACTCAACCACAATGACTAGTGATAACTGAACTCTTTATTGCATGGCAATGATTCATGTCATAATGTATGAAGCAGAGATTAAGTAGAAACTTCAGCACTCTTCTTCTTCCTTCAGCTCTCCTCCGATGTATAATTGATCATCTCTAGTATTCAATCTTCTTCAAGCTTCAATTCTAAATTTTCTCCCCTTGAGTGATCATAACCTTCCTCAAACCATGAAAAATATTAGCAATGTCCATAAAATAAAGCTATCGCTAATGAAAAGCAATTGGATAAGCTCCATCGCCAATTTTATCAGCTATCGGCATAAGTTTTTTTGGAGGAAAAGCTAGAATTATGATATGTTTTTCATCCATCAGGTGTAGGATTTGAACTGCTAGACCGATCCATTTGAAATCTTTGCCACATACCACTTTGCCCTTATAATTTTGACATATAATTTTCATTTTGCTTTTGTATTGATATAAGAGGCTGAATCCTAGTTAATTTGGAACACTCTCCAAGGGTTTTGAATGTTTTCATTATGAACTATATTTTCTTGTGATCATGAGCTTATCACGAATTTAATTACAAAGTATTCCTTATCAATTCTTTGTGGCAATGAAATAGTATTTGTGTTTTTCATTTCTTCCCAATTTTCTCAGGTTGATTTGAATCATCATAAATTTTGAAACTTCATCAAGTCAAATCTTTTTCTTCATTCTTCAAAGTAGAGAGGGAGAGAAATCTCTCCGACAGCACTCCAATCTGATATAAGCAAAACTTTATACAAAGTAGTGTGCTCATCAAAAGATTTGCTTATACATGATGGACAATTCTTAAGCAACTTATATACATATGCTTCCATGGTTGGAAAATACACTCCTAATCTCCTTAATGTATGTAGGGCTCATTGCTTCAAATAATGTTGTCCTAGTGCACCTACATGTGTTAATTGCAACCATTTGTCATACTCTTCTTCATCCAGATGAATTAGAATTCATTGATCATCCTACTTGTAAATCCTTCCTACAATTATGTGGTACCTCTAAGACTTGATTATCTCTTTTTCTTGTGTCCTTACTATTGGGTTCTTGGGTCCATATGTTAAGATTGGCACTAATTGTGTTGCCCAATTCAGAACTATTTCAAGGTTGAACAAATATGTATCATGAAGATCATATGATACACCTTGTAGGGATTCTCCTGAAGTGATTCATGGAAGGTGATCTGCCCTAAGGTGGATCTTATCATTCCTAACTACAACTTCAAAATCACATTCCATTAGTAAGTCAAACCATCTTACTAACCTACCCGTATTGCATGGTTTTTTCACCAAGTATAATAAAGCTTGATGGTCTCTAAAGAATTCAAACTTATTTGCAAGCAAATAATGTCAAAACTTTTTCACTACATAGATAATGCCTAATCCTTCTCATTCAAATGTCGTGTAATTTCTTTCTACAACATTCAATTGTCTACTTGTGTAGGCTATGGGTAATTCTATATTCCTTTCTCCAGTTGGTTGTGCTAGCATGCATCGGATAGCAAATATGGAGGCATTCACATGGACATGGAATGGCTTATTCCAATCTAGCATTGTCGAAATCAGGGTTCACGACAAATGTTGTTTTAGCTCTACAAATGATTTCTCACATTCATTTTTCCACTCGAAATTTGTTAAAGTTTGTACAAGGGTTTTTCTATGATTGCAGACATGTGGATAAAACATCGATAGTATCCACAATGACCCATAAATGTTTGTACCTCCTTAACTATCCTAGGTCTCGGTAGTTCTGCTATGGCTCTCACTTTGTCTTCATCTGTTGATATTCCATTTGTTGATACAATATACCTAAAATTTTTGCCTTGTCTAACCATAAACACACACTTCTCTAGTTTTAAACACACCTAGAATTCTCTACAATTATCGAAGATTTTGTTGAGTTGTAGGATATGATTTTGTCTTATGTGGGAATGAGCACACAAGTCATCCACATAAACTTCTAAGTCTTTACACAAGAACTATTTAACTACATGACACATGAGCCTTTGGAATATAGTAGGTGCATTTGTGACCCCAAATGGCATGACCCAAAATGCAAATATTCCCCATTTGGTGGCAAAAGCCATCTTGTATTGATTTTCAAGGGCAATGGCAACTTGGTTATAAACCATCAAGAAATCTACAAACTTCCTTGCCCACTACTTGCTCCAAGAGATGTCCCATTATAGGAAGGGGATAACTATATCTTATGGTGGTTGCTCTTAGGCACTACCACAATGGGGGATACCCACTTAGTATGCTCAATTTCATAAATGAATCCAACATACACACACACACAGACACACACACACACATAATATATATATATATATATATATATATATATATATATATATATATATATATATATATATATATATATATATATATATATATATATATGTGTGTGTGTGTGTGTGTGTGTCAACCTATCAAACTTCTCTTTTATCTTTGTTTCATATGTTTCATTGTATGTGTATGGCTTCTATTTCATAGGCTTTGCTTCTAAGGTCATGGGGATCCTGTATGAACATATATGTGGATCCAGTCCTTTTAAATCTTTAGAAAATTCCAAGCGAACATATCTCGATATTCTCTCAAAAGATATGTCAACTCTTGCTCTTCCTCAAGACTTATGTCATTCCCTTTGTATGTGCTTCGTTCCTCTCCATCCTCTATTGTTGCTACTACTTTCTCTATCTGTCTTTATTCTATAAGCTTCTCGTATGAGAGCTTGTTGTGGCATTCTTACCATGATTTTGCTACCTTCTATCTCATATTTCTTGAAATTTTCTAGCACTTCGAACAAGGATCTTCTTCTTTTGGTGTGGAGAGGTTATTTTTACATTTCTTTTTCTTGTTTTCAAGCTCTATTTGTGTGGCTAACAACACAGCGTTTTTACACCCATTTTTTGTTCGTGGTTCTTAGCATCTATCAATTATGGTTATTCTTCTTTTGAAATTCAAAAGGGATCCATCAAGATGGAATCTAATTTCTCATCGTTCTCTTCTTCACATGTATATATAATAGGCTCATACTCTTTAGTTATGGGTTCGCACATGAGTATTGAGATGTCGTAGTTGTCCTCATCAAATGGGGAGTCCATTGTTCTTCATTTACTAATATGTCCATTGTTGCTAAGATTTTAGCCCAACTATGAGGCTCAAACTCTTTGTCTGGGAAGACCATAGGTGCATAGGCTAGGTCCTAAATTGATCTACTATTTTTCCATGTTCGTATGTCTTTGACTTCTAACCTTTTCTCCTCTTCTTCTGTAGGCTTAACATCCACAAGTGAGTGTCCTCATGCATCCATGAAGGGTCTGATCCTATGGAGTGCACAAAATCTGTAAAGAGTCTACCCATGATCATTTCATACACATGATTCTTTCCAAAATTGCAAAGCTATGCTCAAACTCTACACCAAAATTAGTGAGAATGATTCCTTCTAAGAATCCTAGAGGCTTTTCTATGTGTCCATCTACCATCTGTAGCTTCATCAGCATGGGTATCAAGGCTAGTTTGCCCCAAAACTTCCACAAGGAAGTGGTAGCAATGGAAACTCCTGCTCTTGAATCTAGGATTTCCTTGAGCGTATATCCTTGATAGGTGATTGGAAGGTGGGTGTTTCCTTCTTCTCCATCGCTCTTATATCATATATTGTCTATGGGTATTTTTGGGACTTTCCTATGGGATTCTACCTATGAGCAAGAACTAGTGATTCTTGTCACTTGATTTTTTGTGTGTTTCCATAGCTCTAGCTTGACCTTTAACAAATCTTCTAGTGTGAGATGAAGCTTCACTTTAGTGTTCTTTTCTACCTTTGTGTTTCTAGGTATGATTAATTCTTTGTCTCTAATCATTATCGTGGGGGCTCTCATTTGAATAGATGTTGATTCCCATGGGCCTATGAAATGAGGCAATTCTTGTAATGAACCGGATTCAACGTCTAGCCATTCACCTGATTGAACCTCTTCCTACTCTTTGTATATAAAGGGAATGTCTCGAGGAATTTGATATGAAGATCATCTATTTTGTGAATGGGTGGGGAGTCATTTGTTATGTATCCCACTTCTCTTCTTGAATTCCTTCAATAATCCCTGTGAGTATTTGTTAATTGAAGGAGGAATTCCTCCCTCTCTTGAGTTAAGAATATAAGAATCTATTGAAAAGAACTCTCTTCTTGAGTTAAGAATATAAGAATCTATTGAAAAGAACTCTCTTCTTTCACTTTCAAGTAGTTGAGCCTTTTGAGACACCAAATTCTTGGATTTGGACACCATTTGCTCTAGTCATTATAATAGACCTTGAAAGTGCAATTTTGGTTTGACTAGGTTATTTTGGTTAAAGATTTGACTAGCCTTGAACATAGCCTCAGCTCCTCAACCATCTTGATGCACAACTTGGTCCTTTCTACCTCTAGGTCTTCTCTAGGGTAGTACTTGTCTAGGTTTGCTACATTTGGTCCTTCTCTCATCCATGCTAGATATGCCATGAACATCATATCTAAATATTTGGGGATTGGATCTACTAATTATTGAGCTTCACTTAGGGATGGGTGGAGTCTCTTGGGATTTGTGATGTCAATTCTATAACATTTTCCTTGGTCTCTTTCAGGCTAGCTTCTAATTCAGCTAACTTCATGCACCAGTTTCTCTTTATACTCTCTCTAGAGCCTTTCCATGATTTGGTCTTTCATTTACTAGACTCACCCATTTAGCTAGATTCTAAGTTTCTCTTGATTTCCTTGTTGGGCTTGTTGTAAAGCCTGTGCTCTAGTGACTATCTGGATATGCACTAAGGTGGGTGAAGTTCCATTTGAGATTTGCACTATTACATTGATCGGTGTGATCTTCAAAGAATTAGCAGGCAACCATCCTCCTTGGCACTCCAAGCAACTTGGATACTACGATATGCCACTTGCCTGTCTATAAACTTAGTGATTTGGTGATTGACTTGAACTTCAAGCTAGTTCAAGTCATTGTATAAGATAATGCAACCCATATATTCATGTATATCCCTTTGCAACCTATCTAACTTTGTACCTTGCAAGTGATCCATCTACAACCCTCTTGAATTTGTATAACCACATGCAACTAATGGGGTTCTTTGCTAAATGTCTTTGGAAAACTATGCCATTGTGTCATTGTGGACAATTGCATATAAAATTATTATTAGCCCCTCATATTACAAGAAATATTTGAATTCATTTGAAAATAACTCACCTCTTCCATTTGAAAGTAAGTCACCTCTTCCATTTGACCCACATATAACTTTTCTTTGGAATCCCCATTCAAAAATGTTAATTTTACATCCATTGATAAATTGGTCATTTCTTGTGGATAAAATTTGCTCAAAATTTTATTGCTTTGATTAAGAAAGAGCATCATGTGTCTAAATGTGGGATTACTCTTATGATTTCTATTTTTATATGAAATTAATCTAGATATTTTTTGATAGATCACTCTTTGAGAGAGATTATAAATTTCAAAGCACATCTTTCCTTCTAGATTTTCTAAAGGGACTCACCCTAATCAAATTCAAGAGGAAAGCCAAGCAGCCAACTAGCTCGTCAAGAAGGGCTAGTTTACAATTGACCAGTTGTTCAAGCCTGAGAGTATTATGAACATCTTTCCACACTTTGATACTTTGAGGTAAGAGAAGAAGAGATGACTAATGTCTTGTTGCTCCTTTTTCTTGCACAAAGGTAAGAAATTACAAATTTTAATAGCTTTGGCATTGGTCTAAATACTCGGATGGACAGCTTCTTTCCTCAAAATTATCCCCTCTCCAATGCCATAATTAAATTGGTAAGATCAAGGGAACTTTATATGTGAGAGAGGCGAGTTTATCACTTCTCACTCATCCATTTACTCACGATGGAAAATATTTGACTAACATTATGCTATGCCACTTGCTTCTCTATATCCTTAGTAATTTGGCAATTGACTTGATCTTCAAGCTAGTTCAAGTCATTATATAAGATAATACAACCCATATGTTCATGTATATCCCTTTGCAACCTATGTAACTTTGCAAGTTATCCATCTACATTCCTTTTGATTTTGTATACCCACTTGCAACTAGTGTCTTTCTTTTGCTAAGTGTCTTGGGAATGTAGATCTAGTCTTATTCTACTTAGTGCCTACATTTCATCATCTATAGAATCTCTCCATTATTTATGCAAAAACTTATCATCATATTTGGTAGGCTCTTCACACTCAATCAATTGACACATGTAAGCAAAATATTTAGTGATGCATGTATTCTACGTGAGTCTTTATACATGGTATTTTAGTTTGCCGTAGGACCTTGTATGGGGCTAGAGTGGATCCTTTTTCCTTGGTTCAGTGTTTAAAGTTCTTGAAGTTGGAATCTCCTCTTCATGTTCTTCAACTTCATCTTCATCTTCATGTTGATTAGACATGTCTAGACACATGTCTTTATATTCATGTAACTTTCCTTTTCCTTTGATTTTTGTTGGACTTTGTTTAAAAGTTTAGAGAGGATTTCCTTAGACTCCCAAAACATTTAAACTTATATTTTTGTGAGGTATTAGATGATATTTATGGTCTAGTTAACTTCACACCCTCCTAATCCATCCTTTCTCGGTGTACCCGGTGTACCCAATCTAACATGACTCTTGCTATCTTTACAATGTGCCTTTTCCTTAAAAGTGTACCATTGTGTCATGGTGCACAATTGCATATAGAATTCATTATTATTCTTTGATCTTACAAGAAAGAGCTGAATTCATTTGAAAAATACTCACCTCTTCCATTTGACCTCAAGCATAATAGATACCTACGTACCTCTTTCTTGCTAATAGCGTCAAACTTTTAAAGAAGGTCATCCACATATACAATTATTACAATAGACATTTCATCATTGCTATAAACATAAAAATTAGCGTTTGTGGCAAATCTTTTTACAATTCAAGCATAATAATAAGAACTTTTATATCTATTGGACCACGGTTTAAGGGGTCTTTTTAGCCCAT
>CM035406.1:110951175-110966175 GCA_020310875.1 Ceratopteris richardii
GAAGCAACATATTCCTCTGCATGTCTTGGCTTGGGATACTTGTCATTGACAATATTTCATAAGTCCTTGGAATCTAGCAAACTCATCATCATAAAACTCCACATTGGATAGTTAGACATTTCATTAATTTTGTCTTCTTGTTCCAATCTATCTCTATGGTCACTCATCTTGAGTCAAGGGTGTATGTCAATATGTTCTGAAACCAAATGTTGGAAGTGTGGTAGGCCTAAATAATAATCACAGGCTAATCCAAGATCTTTCCAACACTTGACCTTAGCACATAACACACCTTGACTTGATGAAAATATAGAGAGATGAGAAGACAATTACATAAATGAAGTAGAAGCACGTGAAGAAACCCTAAATTGGGTGCCACAATTCTCCAAAATCAGCATGCACACTTGGTAGTGTGAAGAACAACAAAGGGAGGCTGCCATAAACTCCAAATCTGCATATACACCTCCAAAACTCCTAGCTCTTAACCCTAGAGTTTATGTCTCGAGTGCTTCAAGAATTGATGACTTATGATTTTCCATAGGTCCTCTTTATATAGAAGTTGAAGTGCCAAGGAAAATCAACATGAAAATCATGAAAAGCTTCGAAAAATCTATTGAAAAGCAAGTTTTTGCGTGAAAAGCAGAAATTAGGGATTTGACTTTTGATCTACTTTCTGATGCGAGGTGGTGAAGTGTTATATATCATTAGAAAGCTCTCAAGAAGTACTTTCTAATGTGCCAATATTTTTTTTTTTTGACCATCTTTGACCAAATTTTGACTAAGTACCAAAATTAGGTTTGCTGGAATTTTCTGCAAATTTGACCATATTGACATTGTTTTCCAACATGATCTTGTTCTCCTTTAAGGGATTGCTTTCCATCATGGTCTCTTTGATCTTTCCATATGTTGGAACTTGAAGGCTTATTGTCATATGCTCGTGTCCTTTTCATGTGGGTAGCTTTAATTTTTCATTTTTTGTGTTTCTTGCTTTGTAGCGCTTTTTTAGGACTTATATTGCCATGGATTATCTAGAGAATTTCTTGAACCCACCCGTGCTTTAAATTTTGACCATTAGCTATCGGCTCTTTCTAGGTATGCAATAGATGCCCATGAGTGTGCATGCGCACATGCGCATGCGCTGAAATCCCGTCTCCTATAATGGATTGCCGGCATTTTGATTTTAGGCAGATGTGAATGACTTGGTTGTCTCCTTGCTCCAGCCCAGAGCCTCCTAAAAATCAGATACACATTCTTAAGAGCACTAGGACTTGTCCCTTCCTACAGTTTATCCTCTAGGAGTGATATTGAATGCATGTGCTATTGTAGTTGTCTAGTTTTTTAGTTGTAAAGATGCCTGCCTTTGAATGCATCCATTTTCATCATACTGTATTTGATTGGTTCCAGGATTATTTTGGTTTAGTATTCAGGAACAAATTATATTTTGAATGTGAGAGGGATGCTACTTAAAGGAGTGGAGACATTTTAGATTCTGAAGTTTTCTAAATCAAGGTTCTTATGTATGACAGAATTATTTGAGGTTGTTGATCGAAGAGCAAAACAAGTTACAGACGATCTTTTGATAGGAGCACAGAGTTCTGGTACTTGCCTTTTCCGATTCTCTGTAATAATATGTGACTTGGCATATAATCTCTGCCACCTCATCGTCTCCACATCAGGTGGTTTTCATAATATGACAGTTACTTGTGTGTTTCAGGAAGGGTACCTGCAAATAGCTCTCTAACCAAGGTATGTGCTATTGGCTATATGATTCTTGGGGAGAGAAGATTATGCTTCAGACTCCAGAGATGAGGTTTAAACTGTAAATATGGTCTGCTTCAGGGCTCAGGAATCTCTGGAAAGGAAGTTGTAGAGTCATCCTTTTTGTCAAAGGGCAGTGATGCTAATGCGGGTAGTCTTTCCAGTAGCACAGATGCAGCAATTTCAGTCAACAATGATACCGACAGCTTGAAAGCATTAGCGGATGAGAAGTTAAAGAGCCCTGTGGAAAGGTCAAAGTTACAAGAGACATCTTTATTAGATGATACTGATAACGTAGGGCCAGCAAATGAAGACAATAGATCAGGTTCTGAAGGTTGCTTGTCTAAGGAGGCCTCAGATGATCAATTCAATAAACATACAGAGCATGTAGCGGCTGGAAAGCCAGTTGAATGCAAGATACTTTCTGAAGACGATAGAGTCAGTGTTCAGCTGATTGCCAAGCCACTGGAGGGTGATCAAAGTGATTCAGTAAAACATGTGGATGCTACTGCTGCTAATTCTACGGAACCTTCAGACAAGGCAACGGATGGCATCACAGCTTATACTGCAGAGCAGACCTCAGCCATTGACACCAATGCAAAAGACAGGCCTAGATTAGATGAACAGCTTGATGAGGTAATGCTATGAAGCCTTCTGCTATTTTATTTCTCTGAACCATCACATATCTCTGATCTTAGCGAGAATACTGATATATGAAGGCACAAAAGTTACTTAAGGCGGCTGCTACTTCTGGTCAGTCCAAAGAAGCAAGATTGGCACGGGTATTTATCAATCAATTCACTCTTTTGTTTGACTCATAACATGTGCACTGGAAGTGAAAAATGTGCTCGATTGTTGTGACTTTGTCCTAATGCTTTGAATAGTTGATTCTTCTTCAAGTAATCAGATTATCTTTACTGTTGTTGGACTGCAATTGAAGAGAATTCATACATGTACATGGTTATATATTTATTTAAATTTATGTTAAAATTTTAAAGTGTTTTATTAAAACAAAGATTTATTTGTATGCACAATGCATACGTTTTAGTTCTGAAAAGCATGGCCTATGGTATTGTTGTACTTGTTATTGTAGATGCTTCACTTTAAACAATCTTCTGCCATATTATCTTATAACGCATTTGTAGGTGTAATCCCATCAGTGGCTATCAGAAGCTACCATTGTATGTCTCATGGATGCTTGAACCTTATTTGCATCCCCAGTGGGCATATCTACAATCGAGCACACATTAGTAAAGAGGGCACAATCTAGTGCTCCCCTGACATCAGATGCCCGTGTCATAACCTTACTTCATAACAGATGGGTAAAGCTTTGTATGGCCAAATCTTGAAGAATAGTAGTAATATGTGAAGTGAAGATGTCGAGAGGGGCATGTGGATCACGTGAAAGCAAATGCAAATCCAGATGTTGTGTGTATACGACAGCTCATGGGTAAATGGAATCTAGTGTGCATAATGATTTGCGCTGAAGGCATTGGGGGTAGAGAGGAGAGAAGTGTGAAAGTGAGATATGTATGGTCTGCACCAAGGAGGCATCTACCGATGGAAAGAGAAAGTGCCATATAGGTTCTAGCTAGTGAGTCTAGCGTATAGTCCACAATACTTTTGCAACCACAAGGCGGAAAGCAAGTGAGTCTACCTGACCCTAGCCAATGTTGCATCCCATTATAAATAATAAGATGAGGACGACTCCTAAGCTCAAGTAGATATGCGCCATACCTCGTTGCATCTTGCCCAGTATCCTTCGATAGTCTGATAACCCCCACCTCATCCGAGTTTAGAACCTCTGATCCACGTGTGGTACTTTGTCTCATGGTGTTCTTGGAGGTAGACTCCTACTGGAATCCTAAAGACCTCTCTTTGGCCTCTCATCATTCATGGGTCTTCATGTCACATATGAAGTCATGTGCCTTGAAGATCTCCTCAAGCCAATTCGATCATGTCCATAGTGAACCATTGTAGTTCAAGAGTGCACCTCTGAGTAGTATATCTCGTTGTCCCAATGTCTTATATATTGTGTTTCTCTTTTTAATAGAGCATACATCCACGAAGACCTTACCAACAAGGTAAAAGGCCTTCCTCCCCTTTCTCCTTGCCTGTAGGGTCTGGGGCATACAAGCCCGTCTATGCTCAAGCTCCATCCTCGTGAGGTCCTCATCCATAACTTTTGTCCTACCTATGAGTCCTCTAAGTATGGATCGCTTTTTGAAGGAAGCAATCCTCAGTCTCTGATGAGCTCATCTTAAGAATTAGAGCTCATGTCTTGGTGGTGTCTCTCCATGAACGAGTGAAAGGCATGTCACTATATCCAAGTTGACTACATAAATCTAATGCCTCCACTTTAGTTGATGTGCCTTCTGGCAGGCTTGATAACATAGTGATGATGAGTTTGTCTAAGCCTCTCCGCATCAAGCGTATCTGGCACTTTGAGATATTCATCCTTCATGACTCCTTCTTTAACTTCTTTTCTTATAATTTTGCATACCACCTCTACCCAATTGTTTTGGGTGGATTCCTACTTCAAAATTGATATGCTCTTGTATGTTTGTATTCCATTCTTTTTCCATTTTCTCTTTGAGGTCACTTATCTTTGTGATTTGGCCTTCTTTGGAGATCTTCAAATGGACTATTTCTTCTTATAGAGTCTAGATGATTTGTCTCGGTCTTCCATTCAGTTCGTTCTTCCTTGAGATGCTTTATCATGTTTGAAGGATTTTATTCTTTCTATGGCCCTTCTCATCTCTTAATTGAGAGCTTCTCTTTAGGGTTCCTTGACTTCCCAATTGATCTTCCACTTCCCTCCTTTGTAGAGGTGCCGTGATGTTATGCATATCTATAAACTATTTTCACCTCTTTCTCTAGGGTTCCATTGATTAACTTTCTCCGTCGAGACATCAAGTTCTCTAGTTAGTTTTCCCTGTGTCCAACCTTCTTCTAATAGAGACGAACCATGAGAGAAAGAAAGAAAGACTTTTTAACGTCTATTAGAGGCCAAAATCGGCTTATGAGACAAAACATATACATCAGTATGATCCAATCCACTGTGATCCCAAAAGGAAAATAAAGTGTGAGTACAAAAAACGGGTATAAAAGGAGTGGATAGTAATTGGCATCAAGGGTGTGGGGTGCTATGGGTATGCACTCTATATGCTCAATGGGTGAGATACAAATATGATATGCATAGGGAGGGGAGGCTCGATGGTATCACAACCCACTAAATGCCTGGAGTGGGTGTAGGATATAATGCATCGGTGGGTAAGGCATCATGGCGATCCTCAAAATGCTCTGAACATCCAAATCGACAAAGGTGCGCTGCTGACGTCTCCGTATCTCCATGTCATGGCGTGCGTGAATCGCCTGAATCTCTCTCTGATGTGGACGGGCTCTCCGGAGTGGGGGTCTCGGTCGTCGACGCTGTCGTCTAAGCTCCTCTGCTCTGTGTAATGTGACACCCTGCATCGAGCTGGGTCCTCGAGTGGCCGTGGGTCTGAAAAAATCTGTAATATAAGTCTGAGGGAGGGGGGCCAGGTGTATCTCCATTTGCTGCTGGAGAAGGGACGCACGACGGTGCTGGAGCTCTACTAGGAAACGACCTAGAGGGCGCTGGTCCTCTGTCCCAAATAAAGCCCTGATCTCTCTAGGCCCCCTAAGAGTTGTGGCTAGCAGTCTCTGATGTCCTCATATGCCTGGCATCTACATGTGTAGTGCTCCTCGTCCTCTACCTCCTCTCGGCATATCCTGCATAATTTCTCGTCCCTTGGGGTATGTGTCGCTCGCCCAACCTCAATCTCGAGCTGGTGTGATGATACTCTGAGCTGCCCAATGGCCACTCTCTGAGCTGGTGCCATGTATGTATCCATGTATCGTGGTCTCTGAATGAAACCATCCGCCGTCAGCGTCAAGAAGTGCTCTCTGTAGTCTCTGATGTCCTCATATGCCTGGCATCTACATGTGTAGTGCTCCTCGTCCTCTACCTCCTCTCGGCATATCCTGCATAATTTCTCGTCCCTTGGGGTATGTGTCGCTCGCCCAACCTCAATCTCGAGCTGGTGTGATGATACTCTGAGCTGCCCAATGGCCACTCTCTGAGCTGGTGCCATGTATGTATCCATGTATCGTGGTCTCTGAATGAAATCATCCACCGTCAGCGTCAAGAAGTGCTCTCTGTAGTGTTGCCTCTTTGTGGGAAGAGGCTCCCGTGGTGCCATCCATGTCTCCCTGACGTGTATCTGTAGTAGGTCCTGACGGATGATCCTATTCCTCTCCGAGCGAGAGAGGGTAATGTGGGGGGGAAGAGGTCATACTGAAAAGGGGGGAGATCCGTAATGCTCATGCCATGGTCTGCTAACCATCGGGAAGTCTGTGCATACCATACTCTCTCATGCCCTGTCTCTGCTAAATGTCTATTCTAAATGTCTAGAGCTCTCAAATGCAAGCCTGGTGAGTCGGCTGGTGGGGAGCTCTCTGACTCTCAGAATAAAGGTCACCAACTGGAAGAGGGCCTGAGTGACACCCGCATTGATGTATGCAGCAGCAGTATGGGCACCAGGGATCACAGAGGCGATGTGGACGCGGATTGAGAGGCACCAGGTCACCATGATCTCACGGTTGCTGCGCAGCAAGCCCTCTGTTCCACATGACATTATACGAGCTGAGCTTGGCACACCACCGAACTGTGGATAAATCATGATAAATTGAGAGAATATCACACATCCTCATCCACTACATATCACATGATGATGGTCAGTCAACATTGTGATTAATAATGTCACATAGTACAATGTATTATGTATACACTTGTTCAATTGTGAGAGGAGGCTCGTATGCACATTTTTTAATGTTAATTCAGTCCACTGTCCACGAATACTGCCATGGCCTTTGTCTGCCACAACTTACAAATAACAACTTCAATCTTCACATTGCTATTTCAAAAGTGCAGCATGCCAGCACCTAATCAAAGAATTATAGGCTACATGAAATATCATAATTCATATGCATGTATAAAGACATGTATGCTATATACATACATACATCTAAACCAAAGAACCCTATGGCAAGGTAAAAAATGCAAAATTCCATCATCCATGACATTCATATAACTGCTGTATGACAAATTAGATGTATGCTGCAGCATATGAATGCTACATAATTGAAAACTGGAATCCATATGGACAGGACTCAGGAGTTGACGAATCCAAGCCCCTAATTCACCTACTACTACAGCAGAATGTGGGCCAAGTTCCAAGTTCCAACAACCCTTGAATCTTGATTCATTCAGGCTTCTGCCTTCCAAACAACTGAACAACAGCTAGAGTATGTACCAACTCAATAATCACTGACAATTTTGACTCCTCCCATATACAAACTTCCAATCATAAATCACAATTGAACAGCTGTATATACATATGATGAACTGCACAGGAACGAAAAAACATGCATGAATGATGATATACACATGTACAAACATAGACTCATAGCTATTAATAAAGCCTACAGGCTTCAGGCACCTTTAAAAAAAAAGGTCAGTAGCTTCAGACTTCTCTGTTGAATACCTTAGGTATTTTCAGCTTTGCCCTTTCATAGTTAACCTGAGGGATTCCAGGGCTCAGATTTCAACATTTCAGGCAAACATAAGAGTGCTCTGGTGTTGGATATGCAAGCAAAGGCAAAGAGGATCCAGCTCATGTATGTGTGCAGGTAAAAATTAAGCAAAACTGGAAAGTCCGTGGTAAAAATTATGTATAAAAAGTACACCTGCCATAGTCACGTCAGTAACAAGTCAGCTACCGCCGTCAGCTACCCGAAGTCGGTAACATCAGCTAAGGTTTATTGACGCGTCAGTAAACAACTATGGATTTATCATACATCCATACGGCCTTTTACCTATATGATGTACCACATACTAGGTCGATTTTGAGCTACTTGAGTTTTATCTTTATCTTACTTGGTAGTCATCATCTTTAGTCTTGGATCCTCACTTTTTTGATGTATTATCATTCATGAATGATGAATCATGTTTTTGTACTTATCTAATTGTTATTGGTAATGTGTATGCACCATTCTACCATGGTCACACTGTCACACGATCAATGTATGATTGTGATTCATCAAATATGATTAAGATAATGTTTTCTCATGGATTTAATGTTATCAAATTAATGCTATTGCTACCATGTTGTTTCTACTCTTCCTTTCCTTTACTATTTTTGGAAAAAATTAGGCGGCGTCAGATAACGTCAGAAACGTTTTACCTTACTCGTCAGACGTCGGGTAAACGTCAAAAGTCAGAAGTCAGAAACCCGTCAGAAACAACTATGGTGTCACAAGAGTGTCAAAGAGCCACCCCTTAGTCCGGGGCTCCTGAAAATGTGTCTGAAAGCAGCGTCTCTCCAATCCTGCAAGTGCCGCATAGCCTCGCGTCAATCTATCTCTCGCTGCCTGTGCCATGGAGAATACCCCTGTGCTGCCCGAGAAGGTGACACCTAGGTAGACGTAGGAGTCCACTACCTCTATTTGTCCTCCAGCTGCAGTGAAAGAGGCGCGATGGCGTACTGTCCTGGAGGTATGGATTCTGGAAGATCATGACCTTGGTCTTGCCAAGGTTCATTGTGAGTCCTCTCTCCACGCAGAAGGTATCGAGCGCATGTAAATGTGACTGCAACCCCTCCTATGACTCTGAAAGCAAGACAATGTCATCAGCATATAACAGGATGTGTACTGGCATACCTGTATATACTCCCTGTATATACTCCGTGATCTTGTCGATGTAGAGACCGAAGAGAGTGGGTGAGAGAGAGCAACCTTGTTTCACACCAATGGTGCTAACAAGGCTGTCTGATAAGCCGCCGGGGCAGCGTACCCTTCCTGTGACTCGTGCATACAAAGCATGGATGGCCCATAGCATGTCTGATGGTAGATGTAACTCCTGGAGCCTCCGTAGTAGTCTCTCTCTCGAGACCATGTCGAAGGCTTTGCGGAAATCCACAAAGCAACAGTATAGTCTATGCTTCCTCGCCTTCACGCTCTCAATCAAGCAACGAAGCACGAAGATGTGGTCGATGGTGGAGAAAGTGCGGCGGAAGCCTTCCCGGCCGGGTGCTCTGATCCGAGCTGCCTCAGCGTGTGTAATGAGCTCTGCCTCTAGTACTTCCCCATAGATCTTGGCCACGATATGGCCTATCATAATAGTCATGTAGTTCCCTCGGTCCATCATATCGCCAGACTTATGGATAGGCGTAATGGCATGCATAGTCCATGAGTCAGGTAATCCCTCAACCAAAGCACGGTTGAAGAGATGGGCGATCAAGTGGGAAACTACATCTGCTGCATATATAAAGTGCTCGCCCTGTAGCCCCGTGTGGTCTGCTGAACGGCCATGCTGTAGCCTATGGATGGTATGTCATACCATGCCTGCCGTGAAGAGGGTGGATATCAAAGGACGCGGTGTGGGAGGGATCGACAATGGTGGCTGTCCTGGGACGTCATATAACCTCTGGGCGTAGGTGTGCCAAGTCTGAGGAACTGCTATGGGTGTAGGTGTGCGTGGCTCATGTAGTGCCTTCCACGCGGTGGCACAATCTCTACTCATGAGAAGGTCGATCAACTCTGCCTCCTGTCGCTCCTCGAAAGCTCGCCGCTTCCGGCGTGTGAGGGCTCGCATTTGTCGTCGTGCCTCCCTCTCTGTGATAGATCCCAAGATACTCTGTGCTCTGAGATGTCGGTATAGTCGCCTACACTCCTCATCGTACCATCTATTCTGGGGTGTATGCCCCAGCCATGTCGAATGTGCGGTGCTGTGGGTGGTGTATGGGAAGCTGAGAGTAGCAGATGTGTGGAGGATCGAGGAGAAGTGGGCAGTGAGGGTGTCCAATGAGGCAGAGGGATCAAGGGAGTAGATGCGCTCTCGAACATGGGAGCTATAGATATGTACTAGCTCATGTCTAAAGTGAATGGTGGTATGGGCTTGTGGCTGTATGGTGACGGGGTGGGATATGCATGGTGAGCCGCGAATGGATAGGGCAAGATATGCGTGATCAGCTCAATCGGTATGGGTGGGATAGTGAATGAGGTGATAAGATGTGTTGCCTCCGGGGGTCCGATAACATAGTCTACCACATTGCCCCCCTGTGGTGTCCTGGGTGGAATGTAGGTGAGACCACCCGAGGTGGGCCAGGTTGCCATCCCATTATATATAACGAGACGGTGTGCTTCTCCCATTTGGAGTAGGTGTCGGCCGTATGAGGTGGGTGTGGCGGTGTCGGCTGAGGCTCTGAGTGTAGACATGTCCTCTACGGTACAAAGCATCTCAGGGTCGTCAAAGTCGTAGATATCACACTGGTGGCTCTGAGTGCGGGCATTGAAATCTCCTACAAGGAAGACTTTGCCCATCCCTGTATACTCCATAATCGTGTCACTGAGGCAGTCATATGGCGATGTGGTGTCTGGTCCCTCCCCCCTTGAGAGCTGATCGGGGAAATGTGTGAAGCGCGACCCGATGGGTGGAATATAGCAGACGGCGAAATACGCTGCTCTCTCCTCTGATAGCTGGAGGCGTATCCACATGAAACGTGCCTCTGGGTCTCGGGGACTACCACCTGTACCCTGTGCTGTAGCGATTGTCTGTAGAGCACGGCTACTCCTCCTGATCCTCGTGTGGTGTGCTGTCTCATCTGTCGGCGGTGAGCTGACTCCCACATATAGCCCTCAATCCTCGGTAGGCTCCTCCCCGGGCTCTCGTGTGTCTCTGTCAAGAAGAGAGAGAGAGAGAGAGAGAGAGAGAGAGAGAGAGAGAGAGAGAGAGAGAGAGAGAGAGAGAGAGAGAGAGAGAGAGAGAGAGAGAGGGAGCTGGAAGTGAAATTTTAATGATATAGATGTTATCAATGAATTGTGTGGTGATAAATATTTTTTAATGTGGGAGTGAAAACGATATATTATTGGTTGAGCTATGGATTTTGAATTTCTAGTGTGATAAGGTTTTGAATCCAATTATAGTAGATGATAGGAGATTGATTGCAAATATGTAGTGAAAAAGTTTGATAGAGATCCTATATATATATGAGGCGTACGACAAGTAGGATATGTAATAGTACGATACGGGGTACGTACTAATCATGAGGTACGAATTTGCATGATATTAGTACGATTTTTTTTTCATTCTTTTTAATAATTATTATCAAATTTCATAAGTTGCATGTAAAATACATATATACATAGCTATATTAGTAAAGATTGATGTGAAATATCTCCATATATACATGTAACATGTGTTATGAGCTGCTGCTCATGGGAGCGATGTCGTAAACAGTGACTTGTGTGCAATGTGTATTCATGAATCACTGTTTCACATAATATGCATTGTGCATTCACGTTATGTGCAATGTGTAATCATCAATGTGTAACATTGTGCAATGTAATTTGCATTTTGTGCATCGTGCATTCACATTGTGAATTGTGCAATGTGCATTCACATTGTGAATTGTGCAATGTGCATTCACATTGTGAATTGTGCAATGTGCATTTACTATTCATATTGTGCATCATTTATTTTACGACTCACGTGCACTTTGCATTATCACTTGTGGAGTGTGCTATGTGCATCAATGATCAATCATCAAAGTTTCAAACAAAACATACAAATTGTAAATTATAATCATGCCATGACTCACACAATATGACTCACACAATACATCATGATTCATATCATCATCATCAATCATAACTCATGCATCATCAATGATCACTAGTATCCACATCATAACTCGATATCTATATACAGTGCTCGGCTTTTAAATGGAGGATGCAATAGGCTTGCAAATCCATGAATGGATATGTGCATCCATGTCCATTCCCTCAATGTCATCTAATAAAAAAAAGTAGCTTATAAGTACTTGAAAATTATTAATTAAAGAATGCTTTTCAATTTAATAATTTATGAAATTTCTTTCCTCAAGCTTTTCAATTTAATTTTCAATTTAATAATTTATGAAATTTCTTTCCTCAAGCTTTTCAATTTAATAATTTATAAAATTTATGAAAGCTTGCTCCACAGTAACAAGAGTGGCTTCTCTAATAGCATCTATAGCTCTCCTCATCATATGTATGAGTAGCCCCAAGGTGGAACCCTCACAATCTATCATGTGCAAAACTTTATAGATTGGTGTCATGACATTTAAGACACACTTCACGGTCTCCCAAAACTCCTCATGCAAGCATAGCCTCTCCATGCTTTTGGATTCCTTCAATAAGGTGTCATCCCAATCATTCCATAGAGGAGAGACCACTGTTTGTCTAAGAGGGATGCTGATCTCAAGTAGGCATGAAAGAACAATCCAGATATATGCAAAGCGAGTGGCAACGAGATTTTTGATTTCAAACCTACTATGCTCTATAAACATGGATAACACTTTCCCTTTTTGTGTGAAAAATATCACCAAGCTAGAGGCTTTTTGTGTGCAAGCCTTTACCCATGAAAGTTCTTTTCACACAAAATTTCAGAAGTTAGGGCTTGACTTTTGAGCCTCAAAATTTGTCTTTAATGCTATGTTTTGGAAGCTCTTGAAGAGTACTATCCAAATCTGAAATAAAAAATCTCTGTAAAATTTGACCATTTTGATTATATTTTGACTTAATTTGACCAAGTTTGAGTTTGCCAAAAATCTGATTTTCTTTGCAATTTTTTTGAAGAATATGTGCAACCCTCTTGTGCAAGGTTGCTATTTCCAACATTGCGAAAGTGATAATTCAAGTGCTCAATACTTCGTCTTTATAAAGATTTGCTGTCCCATGTGTGAAACTCGGTTGCAGCGGTACGCGTACCAGATCCATCTTGAGATTCGGTTCGAAAGAGTCCATTCGGTTCGTTCGGTACTATCCGGTTCATGTAGGACTGGATAATTAGGTTTCTTGAAACTCGTGTTAAATACATACTGAATGGTGACGGTTGAGGGAAAGTTGCCCGCGAGAGTGAGCATTGAGCGAGGAGCGTATGAGGCTGAGCATTGAGTGAGCAATAGCATTGAGCATCAGTCCCGACTCCCTTCAGCAGGCAGCCTCTTCTCACGGTCCATAGCACTCGAGTCTTGAGCTTGCCCGCAGTCCCTCGGTTGAGACCAGCAAGTTGCTGCCTGCTTTATTCATTGAGCCCTACTGCCTCTCAAGAGTCCATAGCACCACGGGAGCCTCTTCCCACAAAGAGCCTAGAGGCAAGTTGCAACACTAAGACTCAACTAGGTACCTTTGAACTTGTTACTCCATATCCATTGCCTTCCATAATCCATTATCCATATTCCATAATACATAATACATAATCCATTGCCTTCCATAATCCTTCCATACTTGTCACTTCCATAATCCAGTTGAAATGCATCTGGATCTGGTACTAGAAAATGGGTCTATAAGTATTGTGGTAAGAATTTCACTACTACCACACCACGACTCATTAGCCATGTGTCTGGTGTAGGGGGAGGAGGCATCTCAGCTTGTGAGAAGGTCCCTCCTGGAATTGCAGAAGTAATTCAGCATGAACATCGTTCTGCTCAACAAGGGAAGGAAGCTCGTTGTCGTGAGATGGCGGCAACCTATGTCGAGATGGTGGATGATGTGGATGCCTCTGTTAGTCAAGAGACCTCTACCATGAAGGGGAGACTTGCATCACTACGTGATGAGGAAGATACTTCTCTTCCTCCTCTTTCTCAAAGAGCAAGCCAAGCCACCATGAGCTCTTCTTTTATGTCCTCCGCATCGCAAAAAAAACGTATGAAAGTGGCTGAGATTGAAATAGAACGTTGCATTCTTCAATGCAATCTGTCATTTAATGTAGTGAGGACAGACGCTTGGAGGAGAATGGTTAAAGCCATTGCTCAAGTTGGCCCATGTGATGATTGGCATGGAGTGGAGTATAATAGACTACGTGGACCTATGTTAGATGAAGAAAAGGAGCGCATAGAGTTGCAACCAGAGCCCATTAGAGTGGGATGGAAGACCTATGGTTGCTTCATCATCTCAGATGGATGGAGTGATAATAGAAGACTCCATATCATTAACATTTTGGTCTCTAGTTGTTTAGGAACTTATTTTTTACAAGCTATTGATGCGAGTCATGTAGGGGTGCGCATCACTGGGGAGTTCATCTTTCAACATATAAAAATTGTTATTCTTGAGATTGGTGCAGAGAACGTTGTACAAGTTATAACGAACAATGCTTCAAATTGCAAGAGAATGGGGGAATTAGTTGAGAGAGAATTCCTTAGTGTTGTGTGGACCCCATGTGCCGCACATTGCATAGATCTTCTCTTTGAAGATCTTGCAAAATTGCCATGGCTTGCATCTTTAGTTGGAGATGCAAAACGTATCGTCACATTCACTAGGAAGAACCATCAGGCCCTAGCTATTTTTCGATCGTATAGTGCACATGACATGATCCGACCTGCGGACACGCTTTGCATATATTTACTTAGTGTTCCAAAGACTCCACATGGTTATGGGCTCTTTGCACATGATAGTTATTGATCGTCATTGGTTGACCATGTCCACGGCGAACACTGATATTGTACGATATGTGCAACACAAAGTTCTAGATGAGGACTTCAATCTTGGTATAGTGTATCATATGTATACACGTATGCCTCAGGCGATTGCTACATCCATGGCTTTGATTCCTTCCAGGTATGTTCAATGTTTTTGATTTTGTATAATGGGTATTGATCAATAATCAATTAATTTAATGTATAATTTGTTTTACATTTTTTTTTAGGAGGGAGGATGTACTTCGGTTGATTGATTCACGATGGGTCCACTTATCTAGACCCATTCACGTATTTTCAGCCTTACTATATCCTTTCTTCAAAGGACCCTCATTATGGTCAAAGGGTTCCCTTCGGCTTATGAAGGATCAGTATATGGCACATATTTTCACGGACGAGGAGCAGATAGCATTTGATAGCGAGTTCACGGGATACATGAGCAATGTTGATATTGCTGATGGCCGTAGTACCTCGCTACATGCAGAGGTGACCATGCGACCCTTAGAATGGTGGCAACATTATGGGTATGGTCACCCAACTATTTCACGGGTTGCCCTTCGAGTTCTTTCAGAGGTATAGTGGTTTATTTAATATTCAATGAATAATGAAATTATCATATTGGAATATAGCAAAATTTTGATTTGATTTTTTCTCATCAATTTGGTTTAAGATGCTTCCGCTTCTGCTTGTGAGCGGAATTGGAGTT
>CM035406.1:110968675-111006175 GCA_020310875.1 Ceratopteris richardii
AGAGGATACATACAACTAGCATACCTAGAATCTTATTAAAAAAAATAAGAAAAAAAAAAGAGGAAATTGATTCGTGTACAACTTCTTTGCAACTTTGAGTTCACACCCCAACTTGTTGCTAATGCGTTAGCAACATGTTCCCTATGTCCTTTCCATCTCGTTCCTGACCACAAGCACTGGTCACACTGATATGGACACACACACACACGTCACACACACACACACACGTCTCACACACACACACACACACACACACACACACACACACACACACACACACACGTACATACATATACACAGACACATAAACTTGATAAGTAGCGAAACACCTTTTTCTCTTCAAATGATAGACAAAGATTTGCTTTGGGTCTGGTGAATATGCATCTACTATATGTGGTGGTTTACCAGGCAACTTTGAGACAAAAAAGCTTTTGGCAGTAAGGCGACCATTTCACTTTTCACTTCGGTCAATGTGCAAAGTTAAGTTGAAACTGGACATAGACACACTACCAGCTAGTAGAAAACTGGGATTACTGAGCATTCAAGAGTTGCTGATAAGATATACATGTAATGAATAAAGTGAGAATTCCAAAAGAGAAAATTATGTATGTATATTGTGGGTGTGTATGTATATGTATCATGTATGTATGTTTTTTCAAATATATTTCAGTTATCTATTTATTATTATTAATAGTATTCTTATTATTTTTATTTATCTGATGCAAAGCTCAACTTTAACAGTCCCATGTAGATTAGGCTGGGCTGATCATAAACAGTACATGACATGGGATGTGTTTGGAGACGACAAGATAGAACATCCCCTCGTCTAGACAAAGAGTTCCATGTTCATGGTTGTAGAGATTGGTCGTTTGTTATTGTTTTAAGAGGTGAATGGTGCAAGTATTAACTCACCTACAGAGGTGTTGTGCTGATGACTTTCATGCTTGGGTTTTGGGACATTTGAGGTGCTGTTCATGGTTTTTCAGATTTCATGCTTGTGATATGAAGAGGTTCATCATACATCTTGATCAACCTACAGACATGTTGTTTTATCTATCGCATTCATGTTATGATTTGGGACGTTCATGATGAAAGCATAAGTCAATGATCAGCTACAAATAAAAAAGCATCTTCATAAAATTTATTTTACTTCTCTGATGAGGATGGTTGTAAAGCTTTTAATATTTTAAGCTGCGTTTCAGGTATGTGCTGGGCTGTCCTCCCGTTTACAGGAGTATAAAACTGAGAATGGCCAACTGGAGACACTGCTTCTTAATCAGGTAAATGCTCACGTGTTAGTTGTCTGTTACTCGGAATCCAAATGTTTATATTTTTGCTTGCAGAAAGAGGAGAACTCTAGTTTGAGAGCAAAGATCAAGGATTTACAGCTTGAGATTGCTTCGGCCAGGGCAGATGTAATTGCAGTTGAATCAGAAATGTCATCTGCATTTGCTTCTAAGAATGCAGAAATTGAAAGTCTACTAGCATCCTTAGAAAGCTTCAAGAAGCAAGCTGCTCAATCAGAAGGAAAGCTTGCAGCTTTACAGGTTTTTCATTTAACTTAAATCTTGGTTTTGATCTGTGTGAACTTAGTGGTTTACGTAAGACGATTCCTCTCCTTGTATCTATCTCACTGTTTCCCTTTTCTCCTTCATTTTCTCTCTGTCATTGGAATAGGCTGATATGGATGCAATGTCAACAAGTCGAGACATGACAGAAAATGGAATGATTCAGGTTTTGATAACATAGTATGAAGCACTCCTAAATATATTTTCCATATTGTTGCAGTTTGATAATTGAAGGATTTTCTGTAATTGAGAAATAAACTAATCTATTGCAATTTGGCAGACATTAAAAGATGCTCTGGAGATTGCTGAGAATAGGGCAGAAGAGGAACATTTGGCGCATGTGGCAACTCGAAAGGTGGTTTTATTAGTTTCACTATTCTGATCATGAAGAAGCACATAGTTATAAAGCAGAGAACTGAAGTCCTAGAGTTAGTACTTCTTGTCTCTTTTTTTGCGTGTTTAAGTGCCATTCAAGCCACCCAGCTTTATTTTCACTGCGTGCTTATCATTTTTTGCATAGAGTCCATGCACCCAACATATCCTAGTCTTAAGAAGATATTTCTCCAGAGAGTCTGTGTATTTTGATGTGTAATGATTTTCAGAAGGTTTTTAAGTGTGTTTGGTGGATAGCTCCATATTAAATAAACCATGCATTAGATTTCACCTTAAAAGCTTTGTTCTGGCTGGTTATATGCTTTTTCTGTTTGACTCAACTTTTAATAGGCTGCTGCACAAAGGGAGGCAGAATTAGAGCAATGTGTTGCTGACGTGACAGCATCTCTGTCACGAATGCAGGTTTGTGGATTGTAAGTACGGCTTTTGTATGTTGCAATGCTGATTTTTGTGAAATGGATCTTAAGCTCATGAAGAGAACTTCACATTGTCTACAGTTGTTCATTCTATACATAGGATTTTTGATATATTTGAATGCATTCTGACCATTGTTTATATGTTAGTTCATTTTTGGCTTAGCAAATAAATGGAGGAAAATGATATTCCCATGTGTATGTTCTAGCATTTTGTCATTGCGTAATATTCTTTCGCTATCTTATGAAATCGAAGGTAATTTCACCACAACACCATGCTTATTTTGTACTGCTTGCAGAATAGAATTTTGTCATTGAGCTGGAATTATTTCCTGTTGTTCATGTGGGATAATTTTTATTGTGAATTCTGCAGAGAGTAGTTGATGAAAGGACACAAAGAGCAGCTGAACTCGAACAAAAATTGCTAGCAGTCGAAGTAAGGACATAGAATTATTAAAATGTAATTTATGAAGAATGCTCAAAGATGCTCAAAATGTGAGGATTTTTGATTTCAGGATAGCAATTTTGTGAACCATTATTGACAATCTTTGTAACTGTGTGAAATCTTTGCAGTTGGATTGTGCAAGCTTGACACAAGAGCTGCAGAATGCAGAGGCAAAGTTACGAAAAGAGCAGAAACGGTCTCTTGAAGATTCAATTCAGACTTCACAGGTTTCCCTTCTTTCGTACATGTAGAATTTTGTGTGTATGAACGTTTCCCTTCTCTCGTATATGTAGAATTTTGTATGTATGCACATACACACACACCTGCCTGATTGTATGCATATACACATACATATATAACAGAGTTTTTGAATTTCAATGCAGATGTATGCGACTTAACCCTTAATAGTCAATGCACCTAATGCACAAAAGCATAAATTGGAAATACAAACACATACACACACATACATGCACATGCATGCAGGCGGACCCATACATGTGCGCACACAGTCCCCCCTTTTCAAAAAAAACCCCAAATTCATACACATACATAGTTACATCTGTACCCTTTTTTTTTTTTTGAAACATGTTGCTACCTTCTAGTATGCAGAGAGGAACATGTCATGAGGAAACCAATAGCAAAAGCAGCTGCTTGTCGGCTGAAAAGATAGTGGATGTAGTGAGGCAGAAAGTCCTTAACACAGAAGTGTTGGAATAGACCTGGAGAACTTAGTGGTGTGTTCAAAAACTAGCATTTACAGGACTGCCATATGAACCATGCTGGGGATAAATGTGGCAAGATTTCATTTCATCATCGCTTAATGTGGCAGAAATGAAGGAATATGTGCCTCATCGTCTCATTCTGTGCACCACATTGCATACATGGAAAGTGCAAAGCATGAGACGAATGTCTACTACAAAAAGTTTGACTCGCACATCACTGGTAATCATTGATTCTTACAATACCTGTAGGCTGTACTCATTCTTCAAAAGAAAACACAGTGATGAAGTAGAAGATAATTCTTGGAGATAGCAGTGTATTAATGCTTCCACCAAAGGAGAGGCTTACGCAAGCCTCGATGAGCATTGTATATGAAACTGTGATCCAGATTAAGTAAGGAGAACATGATAGTATGATGCAGCAAAGCATCAAACCCTTTCTTAATTTTGCGAGCTTCCCATCACTATGTTGTCGATAGTCACAACATAGGAGACCAAGGTTGCATATCTATCCTCTAGAGCAAGTTATGATTGTCTATAACTATTAAGTAGGACCCTTATGAAACCTACATCTTGCCATAGGGAAAGAGAGCCATTGCCTTTTATCATCCATACATTCAATCAAATAGAGTAGCCTTTTTCTATGTGAATAACGGGCATTAGACACTAAGAAAGGCATGCATAACGGAGTCTAGTAAGGTGATTTGAATAGTAATGAATTATCTCTACCATCCCATCGAAGGAAGGAAAGCAAATGCTTACACGAGCACAAGAAGGTTAGTAATCAGGGTATAGACTTTAAGAGGGACATAAAAGAAGATTTTTGATTGTAAATCTAATTACCATGCACCTTTAAAGTATACCAGACCATTTCAAGAACATTGCGAATGGTCATAAAGAAGTGGAAGACCAATCCAAAATGGGCATATTCAACATAATGTATGGCTGTCAATGCTTTAGAGTGTTTGCACTCTGAAATGTAAAGGCTATTCAATTGACTTCGTTCATGATAGTTTAGACAGCATCTTTCTTAAAATCTAGTACTTGCTGTTTAGAAAAGATTCCAACACCAATTGGATCCTAAGTGTCTTGAACTACAACATTTGCAAATACAAAGATATCCACCTGTGTCGGAATTGTTTCTAAACAGCAATCATGATGGATTTTATGGAAAGTGCTCTCTAAACCATCAATGTCAATCAGTTTAGAGTCAATATCAGTCAACTTACATTCAGTGAGGTTGACTAGTAAAACTTGTGTTTGCTATTTAGAAGTGATTCCAACACCAAGTGGATGTCCCAAGTGCCTTAATATACAACCTCCATACCACAATAGTGCATGAAAATCATTAGAGTAAGTGTCACTCAATTTAGATTATCAAGGTTGATTTTTTGCCTTGAAGCATGTGCAAAACATCAAGAAGGTGGGGATGATGCTTTGTTCTTTAACCTTCTTTGTATCTCCTCTTAATTCCTTGTACATTGCTGCCTTTTAACTAATTTCAAGCTGTTCCATTAAAAGAAAAAAACATAAAAAAGGTGGAGGCATTGAGGAGATGTGTTGTGCTTTCAAGAAAAAAAAAAATGTGCCATGTGCGACCCCCTTTTCAACTATAATGTGATCTTCTAGTTGAAGGGAATGAAATACCATCTTTGACATGAGCCTCTAGCAAATGATAAAGTGGGAGTGCACAGTGGCAAAGAGAAGAGGGCTGAGATAACAGCCTTTCCTTATTCCTCTAACTATTTGAACATGTGAAGTTAGAAGACCATGCACATGAAAAGAGGTCATAGCCTGCCGATAAAGAAGGTAGGTTATTACAAAAAACTTTTCTCTAAATGCAATGCAATGCATAACATGACAAAGGAAATTCCCAAGATAATGTATTAAAGGCTCTCCCAAAATCTACTTGCAGCATAATCATTATGTCCTCAAACCCAAAGAACATCATGCTGGACACCTTTAGTTAAGTGTCTGGCCAAGTGTGGATGGCTGGCTTGTGTGAATGGTCTACGTCCTCAAAGTGAGTCTATAAATAGGACCTATGGGTTCATGAAAAGAAATCATAGCCTGCTGATAGAGAAGCTGGATTATCACAAAGGTCTTTCCTAAATCCAATACGATGCATAACATGATAAGGAATTCCCAAGATAATAGTGTATTAAAAGCCTAGTTTTTTGGAAACTCCTAGCACTTGGTTTTGATTGGAACCCCCTCCCCCCCTTCCCCCCCCAAGGAGGGAGTTTTCAGTGTTTTCATACCTATTGGGACTTAGTTTCCTTTGGGAGTCTTGTTTGTATAGAACTTGAGATCATTTATAGATCAAAGGACATATAGCACACACACTCTAGACTTTGGAGAAAATGTTGGTGGTGTGATGAACATGTGCCTTATGACACTGATTGATTATAGATGGCAAAGCCATCACGGATACCTATGCAAACACAAATGATATGGAGCTGGATATTTGATAGAGGATATTGCCCTTGATGGAAGCCTTCTTAGCTTCTTATTCGTGATGGTAGTTCCTTGAGTGCTTACCTAGGAGCTGTTTCCCATGAGTATATGCTCCATTGTTGTGCCTATAATTGGTACAGACTCACACCCATCATATACCTCTCGTTTATTGTGGCTTGACAGTAGTTGCCCACTTGGAAACTTGGACAGGTATCTTGGTTTCATGGTAGTTTCCTTGCCTTCAACTTGGATGGAGCAATCTTTGTGATAGCTTCGGAGGAGATACGAGCTTGGAAAGCATTGCTCAATGTTCCACTAGAGCTCAAACTGGTTCGGATGGAAGAGAGAAGAAGTCCCAAAGGATTTCTTATCTTGAGTATCTTATCGAGTGGAAGCATTGGCTAAGTCTCTATTGACTTGGGTGTCCATCAGGTCATCGAAGGATTGGACTCTTGGTTTTTAGCCAAGGAAATTGTTGAGAACAACAATAAAAAATAAGGGTGTGTATAGCTTAAATTGTCCCCCTACACAATTTTTTGGTGCACCTAGAGACTAATTTTTCAATATTGGTCTGCAAAATGAGACTAATTTTTGAGAATTGGTCTGCATAATGAGACTAATTTTTTAGAATTGGTTTGCATAATGAGTAATTTTTCAGAATTGGTCTACATAATGAGACTAATTTTCAGAAATTGGTCTCCAAAATGAGACTAATTTTCAAAATTGGTCTCCAGAAGAGACCAATTTTTCAGAATTGGTCTCCAGAATCGACTAATTTGTCAAAATTGGTCTCAAGAATCGGACTAATTTTTCAGAATTGGTCTCTAGAATCGGACTAATTTTTCAGAATTGGTCTCCAGAATTAGACTAATTTTTCAGAATTGGTCTCCAAAATTGGACTAATTTTTCAAAATTGGTCTCAAAAATCGGACTAATTTTTCAAAATTGGTCTCTGGAATCGGACTAATTTTTAAAAATCGGTCTCCAGAATCAGGCTAATTTTCAGAATCGGTCTCCAAAATGAGATTAATTTTTAGAATTGGTCTACAGAATGAGACGAATTCCCAAAAATTTGTCTATAGAATAAGACTAATTTTGAGAATTGGTCCAAAGCAAGAGACCTATTTCACAAAATTGATCTTTTTTAAAATTGGTTCAAAACAAGAGACTAATTTCACAAAAATTGGTCTTTTTCAAAATTGGTCTAAAATAAGAGACCAATTTCAAAAAATTGGTCTTTCTCAGAATTGGTCTAAAATAAGAGACCAATTTCACAAAATTCATCTTTTTCAAAATTGGTCCAAAGTGAGGGACCAATTTTCAGAATTCATCCAAGGCAAGTGGAGAAGGCCAATTTCACAAAGTGGTCTAAGGCAAGAGAAGGACCAATTCCTAGAATTGGTCTAAGGACTAATTTTTCTAGAAAGGACTGATTTCTCAAACTCTTCTCGTAAAGGCAAACTAAAGAGAAGGGACCCACCAGAAGCGGCGGAGCAGAAAAGAGAGTGGAGACAAAGAGAATAGAGACAAAGAGTGGAGGTCAGACTACCGAATTCGGCAGAGCATGCAGAGTACTAGACGTGGTAGAGTATTGGATTCGACACACTACCAGAATTGGCGGAGTACCAAAAAAGTGAGAGTGAAGGAGAAGAGTGGTGGAGTATCCGCTTTGCAAAGAGCAATCTTATATAAGGAAGTGGTTCGAGTATCAAGGGGGAAACATCAGATAGGAGACACGAGATAAGAGATATCAAATACTAGACACAAGATGCACATCATATGTGATATATTAGAGTGAGGTTACTGGAGGGAATTGTGTCACTACCCCAAGCTTTAGCCGCTCAATCGAGGAGTTAGACAAGAGGCTCTAGTCTTGTCATTGAGGGTGGACATGTAGAGTAAGCCTACGAGGACTGAGTGCTTAGCAAGAGACTTGTGTGCTTCACTAGTGCCTTGAGTTGGATTCTGTAGTCAGATTGTGGAGTTGCTAGCTGTCCCTTTGCTTTCTTCATTGTGATTGTACCGTGTACCTTGTACACTTCTATGTTTATGTTAATGGAGTAATGCTTCTGTAACTTTCCATCTTCACTCTTCTTCTGCCTAGTTTGTAATCTATGCAAAGCAAACACATAGTGCATACTGCACTCAGAAAAAGAATCCAACATGAGCACAAGAGAACAAGAATTTCCTCTACAGGTGCTCAATTTGGCACGTCTGGTGGGACCTTGCTTTGCGTAATCTCTCTGCTTTGTTCTTTGTTTTACTATTCAATCTCTGTTTGAGAATTAGACTTTCAAAATTAGTCCCTTTTCTTTTTTTGACCAATTTTCTCGGTCGAGTTTTGAGACCACTTTTTTTTTTATTTTAGCTTGAAGACCAACTTTTTTGTCTGAGTTTTAGTCCTTAGTTTTTTTACTCCTTGTCCTTAGCCTTAAGTACTAGTTCAATTTTTTAGTCCAAAATTTTAGTCCAACCTTTAGTCAGAATTTTTAGTCCTAGCTCAAGTTCCGTACTGTTCGAGTCCTCTTAGTCCCATTTCTCATCATATCTATGAGTTCATACAGAGTGGTAGTCTATGATTCATACCCGACCTCATAAAGGAGGATCTCTTAGCCCTGTCAAAACAGCCATCAAGAGCTACCATAGAAGGACTGTTCACTATACTACTCCTCTGCCACTTCAAGTTGGGTCTTCATCATCATCTTCCGAGGAAGTACTTGCCCACAACAACAACAACAACGCAAGAAGGATGGCTGACAACTTTGCAGCTCTTTTGTCTCGGATGGCTCTCTTCGCGGCTACCTTAGAGAGCATTGTTGAGAGATGGTTCAGTCGCTATGCTGAAGGACATTTCATGGGAGGCCTTACGAACAACCTTCACCAACACCTTCAGGCCAGGTAACTCTACTCAAAGAACTCTCGACCATTTTGAAAATCTTAAAACTTCAGCCAGGGGAATCATTTTATGAGCTGATGACTAGAGTAAAGTCTCTAATAGCAAAGCTTCTTGCTAAACCTGGAGATTTCCTAGTTAAGAAGTGGGCGGAGAAAGCCCTTCGAAAATCATCTCAACAAAACTGAGGGAATTGTTAAGAGACAGTGTAGTGGCATGGCGACAGTTGAGAGAGAGGAGACAAGAGACACCCATCCGAGACCCGAGCACTTGGCATAGCTATGCACAGAGCCTATACGAGATCCCAGACCAGCCCCCCATCCCCATACCACAGAGCTCACGTCCTACTACCTCTGACATCTTCACACCCACTATGGTGGGATGCGCTATTGCCCGTCTACAGCATGGCAGGGCCCATGACCATTTCGGTTTACAGGCAGAGCATCTCATCTACGGAGGCACTACCCTTGCACCGCTTATTGCCCACCTCTTCAACTGTGCATTGGTTGAAGGGTTCCTTGACTCATGGACTGAGCACACCATTGTGCCCATTCATAAGTCAGATGATACTATGGATCCGGCTACGTACCAGACGATCATGATTGGCCTTATATTGGCCAAGTTATATGGGGCGGTACTAGAGACAGAGTTGAGTACTCTCGCTGAGTGGAAGGGTATCAGGGCTCTAGGACAGGAAGGTTTGAGACGCCATTACTCTACCATTGACCACATCTTCACTCTGAGATGCCTGATCGACCAGGCAAGGGTGAGGAAGAGGAGATTATATTGTTGCTTTGTGGACTTCTGCAAAGCATTTGACACTGTTCCTAGGGAAGGGTACTAGAGACAGAGTTGAGTACTCTTGCTGAGTGGAAGGGTATCACGGCTCTAGGACAGGCAGGTTTCAGACGCGATTACTCTACCATTGACCACATCTTCACTCTGAGATGCCTGATCGACCAGGCAAGGGTGAGGAAGAGGAGATTATATTGTTGCTTTGTGGACTTCCGCAAAGCATTTGACACTGTTCCTAGGGAACGACTCTTCAGACGACTACGTGATATCAGAGCTCCTTAGGAGATGTTATGGGGGATCTACGCCTTATACGAGAGAGTATCTGGTAGAGTCAGATATCCGGGGGACTTATATCATCCACTTGCTAGCACTATCGGGGTGAAGCAAGGATGCCCTCTTTCACCCACCCTCTTTGGTCTCTACATTGATGAGATAGTGGACTACATACAGCAGCAGGGGGGTGATGGCATTGAGGTATGTGGGTCCACGGTTCATATTCTTTTATACGCTGATGATATTGTACTAGTTTCAGAATCTGTAGAAGGTCTACAAC
This sequence comes from Ceratopteris richardii, assembly GCA_020310875.1. Classification (NCBI taxonomy): domain Eukaryota; kingdom Viridiplantae; phylum Streptophyta; class Polypodiopsida; order Polypodiales; family Pteridaceae; genus Ceratopteris; species Ceratopteris richardii. The sequence continues at coordinate 110,978,912 of CM035406.1, forward strand.
ATCACCTACATGGCTTAGATGACTTTTGCAGACACAGAGGGTTATCTCTGAACCTTGGTAAAACCAAGGTCATGATCTTTCATACATCAGCACAGGTACGCAGACATAGTTTCTTCACGGAAGCAGGTGGACCGATTGACGTGGTGGGATCATATGTTTACTTGGGAGTGACATTTACAGCAGCATCAGGGGTCTTCTCTATGTCTCAGGCAGCCCGTGACCGCATCACACGTGGGTATGCAGCACTAGCTTTGATGGAGAGACAGTGCCACCAGGCTTATTTTCAGGAGCCCCGCACTAAGGGGTGGCTCTTCGACACTTTGGTTATGCCGGCACTCATGTATGGGGCAGCCATATGGGGACCAGGATTAGCTACATCAGTATGGACAGCATTAGAGAGGCCACAGATTCTCATGATTGCCAGACTTATCCGCAGCAAGCCTTCAGTACCACATGATATCATTAGAGCAGAGCTCGCTGCACCACCGATGCCAGTGGAGGCACTATTCCACAATATGTCTATTACACAGACTCCGGAGCATGGATACAGAGCGCATTGCTTATCGTGCTTTCCAGGCATCACGTGATATGGCATTAGCAGGCGACACCTCCTCATGGTATGCACAGACACGAGACTGGCTGGCCACCCCCAAGTAAATGTCACCCCCAAGTAAACATATGATCCGACCACCTCGATCGGTCCACCTCATGGTATGCTGTAAATGTCACCCCCAAGTAAACATATGATCCGACCACCTCGATCGGTCCACCTGCCTCTGAGAGAGAGAGAGAGAGAGAGAGAGAGAGAGAGAGAGAGAGAGAGAGAGAGAGAGAGAGAGAGAGAGAGAGAGAGAGAGAGAGAGAGAGAGAGAGAGAGAGAGAGAGAGAGAGAGAGAGAGAGAGAGAGAGAGAGAGAGAGAGAGAGAGAGAGAGAAAAGAAAGAAAGAAAGAAAGTGTTTTTACGTCTATTAGGAGGCCGAACTCGGCCTATGAGACAAATCGATGTACATGGGTGTATCTTCTGTCAATCAGAAAAGATAAAAGTGCTGAAAAGAAACTGGTTAAGCTGATATAGATCTCCGTAGTATGCATGTGGGGATACCCATGAAAGTGGTGGGGGGTGTATGGAGTGCGATATCTATGATAGTCTATATGCAAAAGGGTAGTACAACAACCATGAGAATGCATCTAAAACGACTAACTAGCTCCATCCTGTGCTAGTGGGTGGGATGTAATATGTGATACATAGGTGGAGGTGGAGTCAGGGCCACCCTGATGGCTGCAACGGGATCGGCCATCATCTGGGATCGTCTCTCCTCCATGGCGCGATGGTCACAAGCCTGGATCTCCGCAATCTGGTGTCGGTGAAGTCTCGGGGCCCGATATCCTATAGCACGGGGTCGTCTCCTAGCTCGAGATATCTGAGCCTGCTGAAGAGTCACCCCGCTCGGTATGTGGGCTGAGGGGGGGAGGGCTGCAGCACGTCGTGGAATAAAGAAGTCAGTGAGCTGACTCTGTCTCCCTCCTGTATGGAGTGCTACAGTAGGCTGGAGTAGGGAATCTCTGTGACTCTGTATCTCTAGTAAGAATCGCCCGAACTGTCGCTGGTCTCTAGAGTCCATGATCTCTCGGAGGGTGGGCTGCCCTGCAAACAGAGTCTCGTATCTGCCTCTGATGCCATCATATGCGCTACATCTGCATACAAAGTGCTCCTCATCCTCCATCTCTACTCTGCATACTCTGCATATCCGCTCCTCTCTGGGAATGTCTGCGGCTCTGCCCGTCTCAATCTCGAGTCGGTGTGATGAGACTCTCATCTGGCCAATCGCTACCCTCAAGCTATGAGGCATGTGAGTATCCATGTAGCGTGGTCGCTGGATGAAACCGTCAGCTAGTATGTCTATGAATTGGTCTCGATAGTGCGATAGTCTCGATCCCATGTGTGCTGTGTGCCATGTCTGACTAATGTAGAGCTGCCAGAGATCCTGTCTGAGCACAACATTCCTCTCACGACGAGAGAGGTGGATGTGAGGTGAGTCTGGGTCATACTGAAAAGGCGGCAATCTGTCCATATCAAGTCCATGACTATCAAACCAGACTCTAACCTGAGTGTACCAAGCTCTCTCATATCCTAACTCTGATATCTGTATAGATGCCTCAAGAGCTCTGTGTGTGAGTCTATCTGTAGGGAGGTCCCTAATCCTCTGAATAAAGCAGATAGTCTGGAATAGTGCCTCTACTGCCATGGGTGGTGCAGCTAGCTCTGCCCTGATGATGTCATGTGGCACCGACTGTTTCCCACGAAATAATCGCGAGATCATACGTACCTGTGGCCTCTCGATCGCACTCCACTGGGTGACTGTGAGACCTGGGGCCCAAACCGTCGCAGCATACATCATAGCTGGTCTGACCAGTGTGTCAAATAGCCAGCCCTTCGTGCGGGGCTCCTGGAAGTGTGCTTGGTGACATCTCCGTTCTAACATGGCTAAAGCTACATATCCACGTGTGAGTCTATCGGCGGCTGCCTGTCTCATGCTGAAGGGGCCAGGCAAGCTCGTGAATGTGACTCCGAGATAGACATAGGAAGTGACCACCTCAATCTGTCCACCACCAGCTCTGAATCCTGCTCCATTCCTCACCATGGGGGAGGTGTGGAAGATCATGACCTTGGTCTTGCCAAGGTTTACTGTCAAGCCCCTCTGTGTACAAAACTCATCCAGGGCCTCAAGGTGGCGCTGTAATCCCTCGGGTGACTCTGAAATCAAGACAATGTCATCGGCATATAATAAAATGTGGACATGTGTACCTGCGAGGTCTGCACCCTCTCCTCCAGCTCGGAGAATGTAGTCCTCAATCTCGTCAATGTAGAGACCAAATAGAGTGGGAGAGAGTGGGCAGCCTTGCTTAACACCGATGGTGCTAGCAATGGCCTCAGACATACCTCCTGGACACCGTACCCTCCCAGTCACCTGCTCATAGAGTGCATAGATGGCCCAAATCATCCCTGATGGTACTCCCAAGCTCTGGAGGCGTTGGAAGAGCCTCTCTCGCGGCACTGTATCAAAAGCTTTGCGGAAGTCCACAAAGCAGCAATATAGCCTCTTCTTCCGCACCCTTGCCCCATCAATGAGGCAGCGCAGAATGAAGATGTGATCAATAGTAGAGAAAGCTCGTCGAAAACCTGCCTGGCCTCGTGCTCGTAGCCCCTCAGTCTCTGCATATGAACTGAGCTCTGCCTCAAGTATGGCACCGTATAGTTTGGCCATGGTGTGGCCAATCATGATGGTCCTGTAGTTCCCTGGATCCAGGGTGTCGCCAGATTTGTGGATAGGCACAATGGTGTGCCTAGTCCACTCCTCTGGGAAGCCCTCTCCTATAGCCCGGTTGAAGACATGTGCAATCAACGGGGCTATAGTGGAGGCTGCATATATGAGATGCTCGCTCTGCAATCCTGCGTGGTCTGTCGAACGTCCATGTCGAAGTCGTCGTATGGCCCTCTCAACCATCTTTGCTGTGAAGAGAGAAGAACTAGTAGGGCGAGGCTCAAGTGGCTGGGGAATGGGAGGCTGCCTAGGTACCTCATATAACCTCTGAGCATAATCATGCCATGTGTGTGGGTCTCCAATAGGTGTGGTCGGGCGTTGCTCTCGTAGGCTGCGCCATGCTGCAGCACTGTCCATACTCATAAAGAGATGGTATAGCTCAAGCTCCTGTGCCTCCTCAAAGGCTCGCCTCTTTCGACGTGTGAGAGTCTTCATCTGTCCCTTGGCCTCTCTCTCTGTGATCTCTCCCAATGCTCGCTGAGCTCGTAGTCGGCGGTAAAGATCTCTGCAATCCTCATCATACCAACGATGTTGTGGCATAGTCCCGGGAGGAGGTGTGTGACGAGAATGGATGGTGTGTGGGAAGGAGCTGATGGCTGATGTCTGAAGAACTGATGCTATCTGAGAGGTGAGTAGGGATAGTGGAGTGTCAGGATGAAGTAAGAGAAGACCCTGCTCGACTCGAGCCGCATATATGTGAGCTAGCTCGTGTGTGAAGTGGATGGTGGTGTGTGGGATGCGTGCTGCGGGTATGCGTGTAGGGGTGTCTCCCTTCAGGGAGAGTGCGAGGTATGTGTGATCGGCCCCAATGGGTATGGGTGGGATGGTGAATGAGGTAAGTAGGTGGATGGCCTCTCTGGACCCCATGACGTAATCTACTGTACTTCCCCCGCCATCTGTGACTGAGTGTGGTATGCATGTCAATCCTCCTGAGGTAGGCCACTGAGTCATCCCGTTATAGATAACGAGATTATGTCGAGAGCCTAGTCTGAGTAGGTGAGTGCCATAGTGAGTGTGTGTAGGGTCAGCTGAAGCTCGAGCTGTAGACTCATCCTCTATGGTATGTAGTATCTCCGGGTCTTCTGGGTCAAATATCTCACACTGATCATTGCCTGTCCTGGCATTGAAGTCTCCCATAAGGAAGACTTCCCCTAATGCAGAGTACTCTGTAATCTCTTCTGACAAGCAAGTGTATGGTGAGTCCTCCTCTCGATCTATGATAGCGAAACGCGAGCTAGAAGGAGCAAAGTAGCATAATGCTATGAAGATGATCCGCTCCTGCGAGAGCTGGAGTCGAATCCAAAGATATCTGGCTTGTGAATCACGTGCGACTATCTGTATCCTGCTCTGAAGTCCATCTCTAAAGAGTATGGCTACTCCTCCTGATCCTCGGGTGGTGTGCTGACGTGTACACTCTCTGTATGTGGACTCCCACTGAAAACCGTGGACACGAGGTAGGCCCCGGTTCGGGCTCTCATGTGTCTCTGTGAGCATAATGATGTCTTTGTCTTTGCGCACCTCTTCCAATCTCTCTGGGTGTGTCCATAGATCTCCATTGCAGTTCCAAACTGCAAGGTGTATCTCCTCGAGTGTCTCACAGGCCGCGAATCCCTATGGGATGGCCTTGCCATCAATGATGACACGACCATCTCTGTATGAAGCCTTCTTTCCTTCTTTGCGAGCTTGATGTACTCTCGGCATGCATGCACGACGGTGTGCTACCTGCATGGGTGTGAGATCATCGTCAAGGTAGATGGGGGGGCCATCAAGTGCTCTCAAAATCACCCTCCTGCGTAGGAAAGTAGATCTTATATCTTCGGAAGGGAAGTGTAGAATGAGAGCTCTCTTCTTCGTGGGGTCTCGTCCCGTTCTCCAAGACTTGATGAATGGGGGGGACTCCTCTTTGTAGCCGAGTATCTTGCATAGTGTTTTCCCATCGGACTCGGGGGTAGAGCCTTCTTTTTCTTCAATGCCCGTGATGCGTACATTGAGACGGCGGGCATGTCTCATCTTTTCTTCCTCAATAGTGGTGTGCACGATGAGGGCTTCTTCCTTTTGTGCTTTCTCTTTGGCTTCTTTTTTGATGTTCTTCTTCACTATGTCGATCCACCCTTCTTTGGTAGCTTCTAATTTGTTTTCCATGCTCTCGGTCAAGGATTTGGTGAGTTCTTCTTTGAGAGCTTCTGTCTTGTTCATATTAATCTCTCCCTCTTCTTTTGTAAGAGAGACCATTGAAGCTTTGAGGAGCTCCAATTCCTCTTTCATGTTTGCCCTCTCCTTAGTCCATTCTTCTTTCTCTTTTTGCCATGCTTCCCTCTCCTTATGATATGTTTCTACTTCCTTCTCGAGCTTTGAGAGGCGGCTGATGATGGCCGTGATAGTGGAGTCCACCATCTTCTTGTTTTCTTTGATAGCTATGGTCAGTTTGTCCTCCATTTTTGTCAAATCGTCCTTCTTAGCCGTAGCGCTCATTGCATTCGAAGATGAAAGAATGCTCAGAGTACTGAGCCTAAAGACTTGCGATGAAGACGGGAGCGCGCCCGATGCGCGATGGAGCAAGGGTGGGAGTGGCTAATAACTGTAGGAAACAGTTATTAGTCCGGGGCAGGGAAGAAACAGTTATTAGTCCGGGGCAGGGAAGAAACAGTTATTAGTCCGGGGCAGGGTTAGGTTACACACTTCAGAGAGCAAGGTCGGGTTAGGTTTTTTGGGGCAAGGTCGGGTTTGGGGTTAGGGTTAGGGTTAGGTTTTTTGGGGCAAGGTCGGGTTAGGGTTTCGAGGGATTAGGGTTAGGGTTTCGGTTTAGGGTTAGGGTTAGGTTAGGTTAAGGGTTTGGGCTAGTTTCGGGCTAGCGTTAGGGTTAGGCATGGGGTGGTCACGCTGATGGGGGAGGGTATGTCTTCGGCCCATACTCCAAGCGGGCGGGGCGCTGTCTGAGGCGGACGAACAGGGGCTGAGCGATGTAGATCTCGGAGTCGTGGGGGGGGGGTGGGGCTGAGCGGGCTTGGTTGAGCGGGCAGGGGCGAGTGAGCAAAGCGGGAGAGAGATCCGACGCTGAGCAGGAGGGGCTGAGGGGCGCTGAGCAGGAGGGGCGCTGAGCAGGAGGGGCTGAGAGAGAGAGAGAGAGAGAGAGAGAGAGAGAGAGAGAGAGAGAGAGAGAGAGAGAGAGAGAGAGAGAGAGAGAGAGAGAGAGAGAGAGAGAGAGAGAGAGAGAGAGAGAGAGAGAGAGAGAGAGAGAGAGAGAGAGAGAGAGAGAGAGAGAGAGAGAGAGAGAGAGAGAGAGAGAGAGAGAGAGAGAGAGAGAGAGAGAGAGAGAGAGAGAGAGAGAGAGAGAGAGAGAGAGAGAGAGAGGGAGGGAGGGAGGGAGGGAGGGAGGGAGGGGGGGGGGGGGGGAGGGAGGGAGGGAGAGTCTTGTACAGGAATAGATGGAATCAAATTGAAAGATGGTCGGATAGTGCTCATTCACAATGTAGGCTCACGAGAAACTTTGAGAGAGAGAGAGAGAGAGAGAGAGAGAGAGAGAGAGAGAGAGAGAGAGAGAGAGAGAGAGAGAGAGAGAGAGAGAGAGAGAGAGAGAGAGAGAGAGAGAGAGAGAGAGAGAGAGAGAGAGAGAGAGAGAGAGAGAGAGAGAGAGAGAGAGAGAGAGAGAGAGAGAGAGAGAGAGAGAGAGAGAGAGAGAGAGAGAGAGAGAGAGAGAGAGAGAGAGAGAGAGAGAGAGAGAGAGAGAGAGAGAGAGAGAGAGAAAAGAAAGTCATATTAACGTCTTCTGGAGGCCAAACTTGGCCTATGAGACAAAAACCATGTACAAGTGTAGTAACCCTGTGTAGAGGATGAAATGAAATAAAAGGTATATCGCGACACAAAGATATATATAAAGCTGGAAAAGGATGGGGAGATGTGGCTCTGACTCCGCAGATAGTGGCCACCTAATACATGGGGGACATGTGAGTAAAAGTGTGAGTAAAACACCCTAGCTACCGGTGAATGGGTGGAGGTGGGTGTAGTATGTGGTACATCGGGGGTGGTCTGAGTGCCTTCTGAAGGAAGACAACCCATGGAGTGGTGGTGCGCCTATGCTCCATCATGTGGTCATAGGCTGTCCTGATGCATGAGATATCCTCCTGATATAGTCGTGGTCGATGATATGTGCCCCTGCGTGGTCGGCGCCATGCTCTCTGTGCTGCTGCCTGGTGGAGCGTGAGCCCTATAGATGGACCTCTCTGATGTAGCTCAGCTCGCTGAAAAAACTCGGTAATGGTCTGCTGCGAGAGAGAGAGAGAGAGAGCGAGAGAGAGAGAGAGAGAGAGAGAGAGAGAGAGAGAGAGAGAGAGAGAGAGAGAGAGAGAGAGAGAGAGAGAGAGAGAGAGAGAGAGAGAGAGAGAGGTCTTTCGGAGGCCAAACTTGGCCTATGAGACAAAAACCATGTACAAGTGTAGTAACCATGTGTAGAAAATGAAATGAAATAACAAGTATATCGCTACACAAAGCTATTTAGGGCTGGTAAAAGGATGGGGAGATATGGCTCTGACTCTGTAGATAGTGGCCACCTAATACAGGGGGATCCATAATATGAGTGAGTAAAACACCCTAGCTATTGGTGATGGGGGGAGGTGGGTGTAGTATGTGGTACATCGGTGGTGGTCTGAGTGCCTCCTGAAGGAAGACAACCCAAGGGGTGGTGGTACGCCTATGCTCCATCATGTGGTCGTAGGTTGTCTTGATGCGTGAGATATCCTCCTGATATAGTCGCGGTCAACGATATCCTGCCATGCATGGTGGGCGTCGTGCTCTCTGTGCTGCTGCTTGGTGGAGCGTGAGCCCTATATAAGGACCTCTCTGATGTAGCTTAGCTCGCTGAGAGAATTGGGTAATGGTCAGCTGGGTACTCACCCGTGGCTGATGTGTGGGCTGTAGTGACCGCGCTCGCCTCTCTTATGTTGTTGTGAGGAAGCGTCCCAAGCGTCGCTGGTCTCCCATAGTCATGCACAACTGGAGTGACTCCTCTAGCTGGAACTATGCTCGTAGGTCTAAGTATGCTCGGCATCTGATAAGAAAATGCTCCTCACTCTCTACCTCTATCAGGCATACTTGGCACCACCTCTCCTCACGGGGGACTCCCTTAGACCAACCCCTCTCAATCAAGAGCTGATGTGATGAAACCGGGAGCTGCCCAATGATGACTTCGAGGTGGTGGGGAAGGTATGTCTGCATGTATCTCGGAATCTCGATGAAGCCCGCGTCCGATATATGTAGAAAATGCTCGTGGTAATAGAGCATTTTTGGTGGCAATGTACCCCTAGGACTCACCCATGTCCACTATATGTATGTATGGCATATCTCCTGACGAATGATCCTATTTCTCTCTTGATGAGAGAGCGAGTAGGTGGGTGCATGTGAGTCGTACTGTAGTGGTGGTAGCCTGTCTATGTCAAAGCCATGGTGGGCCAGCCAGTCTCGTGTTTGTGCATACCATGAGGAGGTGTCGCCTGTTGATGCCATATCACATGATGCCTGGAAAGCACGATAAGCAATGCACTCTGTATCCATGGTCCGAAGCCTATGTAATAGGCATACTGTTTGGAATAGTGCCTCAACTAGCATCGGTGGTGCAGCGAGCTCTGCTCTAATGATATCATGCGGTACTGAAGGCTTGCTGTGGATAAGTCTGGCAATCATGAGGATCAGTGGCCGCTCTAACACTGTCCATACTGATGTAGCTAATCCCGGTCCCCATATGGCTGCGCCATACAAGAGCGCTGGCATAACCAAAGTGTCGAAGAGCCATCCCTTTGTGTGGGGCTCCTGACAATATGCGTGGTGGCACTGTTTCTCCGTCAAAGCTGGTGCTGCGTACCCATGTGTGATGCGGTCACTGGCTGCCTGAGACATAGAGAAGACCCCTGATGCTGCTGTAAATGTCACTCCCAAGTAAACATGTGATCCGACCACCTTGATCGGTCCACCTGCTGCGTTGAACAAACTATGTCTGCATACCTGTGCTGATGTATGAAAGATCATGACCTTGGTTTTACCAAGGTTCACAGATAACCTTGTGTGTCTGCAAAAGTCATCTAGGCCATGTACATGATGTTGTAGACCTTCTGCAGACTCTGAAACCAATACAATATCATCAACATATAAAAGAATATGGACAGTGGACCCGCGTACCTCAATGCCATCTCCCCCCTGCTGTTGTATGAAGTCCACTATCTCATCAATAAAAGAGGGTGGGTGAAAGAGGGCATCCTTGCTTCACCCCGATAGTGCTAGCAAGTGGATCAGATAAGCCCCTTGGACATCTGACTCTACCGAATACTCTCTCGTATAAGGCGTAGATCCCCATATCATCTCCTCCGGAGCTCCGATATCAAGTAGTCTTATGAAGAGTCGATCCGTGGGAACAGTGTCAAATGCTTTGTGGAAGTCCACAAAGCAACAATATAATCTCCTCTTCCTCACCCTTGCCTGGTTGATCAGGCATCTCAGAGTGAAGATGTGGTCAATGGTATAGTAATCTCGTCTGAAACCTGCCTGTCTGGGAGCCTTGATATCCTTCCTCTCAGCGAGAGTACTCAACTCTGTCTCTAGTACCTCCCCATATAACTTGGCCAATATAGGGCAAATCGTGATCGTCCGGTATGTAGCTCGATCCATAGTATCACCTTACTTATGAATGGGCACTATGGTCTGCGCAGTCCATGGGTCCGGGAACCCTTCAACCAATGCACGGTTAAAGAGGTGGGCAATGAGCGGTGTGAGAGTCGTGCCTCCATAGATGAGGGCTCTGCCTGTAAACTGAAATGGTCATGGGCCCTGCCATACTGCAGCGGGCAATAGCGCGTCCCACCATAGTGGGTGTGAAGAAGTCAGAGGTAGTAGGACGTGAGCTCTGCGGTTTGGGAATGGGGGGCTGGTCTGGGATCTCGTATAGGCTCCGTGCATAGCTATGCCAAGTGCTCGTGTCTCAGATAGGTGTCTGCTGTCTCCTCTCTCTCAAATGTCGCCATGCCACTACATTGTCCGACTCATGAGCAAATGGTAAATATTCCAATAATGTCTCTCCTCCCAATCTTGCCGTTTGCGGCGAGTAAGGCTCTGCATGCGACGCTGTGCCTGTGTGTGTAATATCTCCTCTATGCTCTAAAATCCTTAGGTGCTTCTGTAGCTCACGGAAATCTGTATCATACCAACCGTTCTGGGGCATGGATCCTGTGCGTGGAGGGTGCATATGTGTGCGGTGTGGGAAGGTGCGAAGAGCTGAGTGCTGTAGGATGGTGGTGATCTGTGATGTAAGTGTGTCCAAAGATGAGAGTGGATCGAGGGAGAGTAGGCGGGTGTGTAAATGGTGTGCATAAACGTGTGAGAGCTCGCGTGTGAAGTGTATCGTGGTATGTGTCTCAGTGGGTGAGGCAGGGTCTGTTGAGCTGAGGAGATGTGCTCAGGTGATGCAGCAGCTGTGGTAATACCCCCCTTGGCTGAGTAGAAGGGCTGGAGGTGCAAGGAGCAGCCCACGCAGCAGATAGACAGAGATGGAGAGAGAGAAATTCGAATTTGGAGAGAGGCAGCTTGTTTGGGGGCTTCACTAAAGAAAGAAGTGAGCCCTAAGTTTATTTGAGTTCACTTTTATAGGACCTGGCCAAGTTCACATTGAACTTGGCCAAAAGAATAAATAATGAGTACGTTAAGCCTTATAAAAGGCCTATACAAATGTGTACAAATAAGGGGGTCATTTAGGACCTTTACCCCAACAACCTCCCACTTAAAGGCATAAATGACGCCTTTAAGCTACGTGACTCCCACCATCTGTATACATAGCTCATGTTGTGCTTTAGACAAGCACTTAGTGAGAACATCTGTAGGATTCTGTGATGTATGAACCTTAATAAGTGTGATAAGGCTATCCTCAAGCACTTCTCGAATGAAGTGATATCGCACATCAATATGCTTAGTGCGTGCATGAAACATGGCATTCTTTGCCAAACATATGGCACTCTGGCTATCACAGCCAAGCATAGGTGCCTTGTTTGACAAGCCAAACTCACTGCATAATCGTGCCAGCCATATGGCTTCGTTGGAAGCCTCAGTGGCTGAAATGTGAAATGTATTCAGCCTCTGTAGTGGACAAAGCAACAATCTTTTGCAGCCTTGAGCACCATGAAACAGCACCTCCTGCAAGAGTGAATATGTATCCACTTGTGGATTTACGTGTATCCACATCACCAGCCATGTCAGAGTCACAAATGCCTTTCAACTCCAATGGGTCTTTGCCATAGCAAATGCATTTATTTTTGGTCCCCTTTAAGTACCTCAAAATGGACTTTATTGCTTTCCAACGAGCTTTGCCTGGATTGGCCATAAACCGGCTCACAACTCCCACTGAATGGGCAATGTCCGGCCTAGTTGCAACCATAGCATACATAAGTGAGCCACAAGCTGAAGCATAAGGCACATTTTGCATGTCATTGATTGCTTCTTGTGTTTTGGGACAATCTTCCTTGGAAACTTTAACATATGGCTGCAATGGCACTCCAAGAGGCTTTGCATCAGCCATGTTAAATCTGTCCAGCACCTTTTCATTGTATTTTTCGTGCGACAAATACAATATGTGCTGGTCCCTTTGTCTTCTAATCCTCACTCCAAGGACATGCTCTGCTGCCCCAAGGTCTTTCATTGAGAAAGCAGATTTCAGCTGCTGTTTAAGAGCATCAATGGTGTCTCTTTTCTTACCAACAATCAGCATATCGTCAACATATAAGACAAGAATAATAGGGCTGCCATCTACATCAGTTTTCGTATACAAACAGAGATCAGCATGGCTTCTTTTATACCCTTGTTTGAGCATGAAAGCATCAAACTTCTTGTACCATTGTCTAGAAGCTTGTTTCAGCCCATACAAGCTTCTATTGAGCTTACATACCAAATGTTCCTTTCTAGGAATAACAAACCCCTCTGGCTGTTTCATGTAAAGCTCTTCATCAACATCACCATGCAAGAAAGCTGTATGTACATCCATTTGGTCTATTTCCAAATCAAGAGCAGCTACTATTGCAAATAACACTCGCAAAGTGGTCATCTTCACCACAGGAGAGAATACTTCTTGGAAATCTATGCCTTTGGTCTGGGCATATCCCTTTGCAACCAGCCTTGCTTTGTACTTGGGTTTTCCATCAACTGTTTTGATTTTATACACCCATTTGTTAGGAATGGCTTTCCTTTCTTTGGGTAATTCAACCAAATCCCAAGTATCATTAGCATGCAAAGCTTTAATCTCTTCCTGCATAGCAAGCTCCCACTTGCTGCTGTGTTCACATGCCTTTGCCTCTTTGTATGTGAGAGGCTCACCTTCATCTGTCAACAAAATGTAATGCAATGAAGGATCAAATCTACTCACATTCCTTCTAAGACGAGTAGATCTTCTCACCCAATGATCCACATTGTCAGGCAATGGGTCTACATTAGGTGGTATGATCAAATCATTATTATTATGCTGCTGTCCATTGTTTCCAGCACCATTTTCAGCATTATTATTTGGCTGCATATGCCCTTCAGGAGCCTCATTTTGCTGTCCAACTTCTTCTGGCTCAAAAACCACTGGATCGTCAACATTTTCAGTCCTTTGTGGTGCATCCTGAGGGTCAAAATTGGACCTAACAGGTGGCTGGTCATGCTGAAATCTTACCCTTTTATGGTTATTTTTTGAGGCACAATTGTTTTGAAGCAGCCTTGCCTCATTAAAAACAACATCCCGGCTGCGTACGACCTTCTTGAGATGAGGTATCCAAATCCTGTAGCCCATTTCACCTTCTTCACCATATCCCATGAAGAGGCCTTTAATGTACTTAGCATCAAGCTTGTTTCTCAGCTCAGGCCTTATATGCACAAACGCCTCGCAGCCAAAGACACGTAAGTGATCATATGAAGCAGTTTTGCCAGACCAAACCTCTTCAGGGATGTCACCTTTTAAAGACATGTGAGGGGATCTATTGCACACATGTACTGCAGTTTTGAGTGCCTCTCCCCAAAATCCATGAAGAAGATTAGCTGTGCACAGCATGCATCTCACCCTCTCACAAAGTGTCCTATTGTAACGTTCAGCCACACCAATAGAAGAGGGGCTGTATGGAACAGTAAGCTCCCTCTTAATGCCCAAATTTTCACAAAATTTCTGAAATTCAGCACTTGTATACTCACCACCATTGTCCGTACGCAAGCATTTCAGCTTTCTACCTGTTTTGGTGGTCACAAATGCATGAAAACGCTTAAACGCAGCAAATGCTTCATCCTTTGATTTAAGCAATTGAACCCAAATTTTTCTAGAAAAATCATCAACAAAGGAGATGAAATATAAAGCATCCCCCATAGATTTGGTGGGCATGCTACATACATCAGAATGAACAAGATCAAGTACACAAGACTTACGAGACACACCAGAATAAAAGGAACGTTTTACTTGTTTTCCATATTGACATTCATTACAAAAGTCAAGCTTTGTGCCTTTAGCATCAAGCTTCTTTAAGTTACAAAGCCTAGTGAGACCCTTTTGGCTCATATGGCCAAGTCTCTTATGCCACAACTCCATATGGGAGTGAACTTCAGCCAAAGCAATGAACTTGCCTGATAAGGCCTTTCCATGCAAGCAATAGAGAGTTCCCTTCTTTGTGCCTTTCACAATCAGCCTTGAACCTTTAGTCATTTTCCATGATCCTTTCTCAAAAAGAATGCTATAACCATGCAAATCCATTTGACCCACAGAAAGAAAGCTCTTCTTGATCCCTGGTACATAACGCACATTATGCAAGACCAGCTCATTAGTGCCATTTGTAGCGAAATGCACTGTGCCAATACCCTCAATGGAACATGCATGATTGTTTCCAAGGTATACATGGCCATGGCTGCCTGCAATAAAAGTAGAAAAACACTCCTTGATAGGAGTCACATGGAATGAAGCACCAGAATCTACTATCCAAGTCTGGGCCAATGCATCATTGACGATCAGCAAAGCATCTATGACATCACTCTTAGTGATTGACATGTCCTGTGCATGAACATTTAGAGAAGGATCAAATGCATGAGTGTCATCAGCTCAGAAAGTAGCGCATAAAATGTCCTCTACATATGACAGCTCCTCTATGACTACACTAGAAGCAACATTGGCCTTCTCCTTGTCCTTTTGGTTGTCCTGTGCACCAGTCTTGTCTTCTTTCCTGTCCTTCTTCTTATCTCCAGAATTCTTCTTCCTATCAAGCTCTGCTTTGTAATAGCGGCAATCGGGTTTCTTGTGACCTTTCCTGCCACACTGATAGCATGTCACATCATTGCTTTTGCCTTTGCTGCTATTCCCCCTTTCCCTGCTTTTACTCTTATTCCTCTGTGCATAATTACTCTTCTTATCTGTCCTGCCTCTAACCATGTTGGCTGAGCTGCCTCCTTCTCCACCTGCTTTTCTCCTGATCTCTTTATTAAGAATAGAACCCCTAACACCATCAAAAGTCAAGTTGGGGTTATTGGACAATGAGACTACCAATGTCTCCAAAGAGTCAGGCAATGTCATAAGCAAGAAAATGGCTTTAAGCTTATCATCGAAAGGAGGCATTCCTGAGTCCTGCAACTGTGACAAAGTACCTGTAAACGATGACAAGTGTTCAGCTGCACTCTTGGAGTCATCAAGCTGCATGCCAACAAGCTTCCGCATCGGGTGTACTTGGTTAACAGGCGTAGTATTTTCATACGTCGCCTTGAGTTTTACCCATAACTCAAAAGCAGTGGTCAAACCTTTGAGATCTACTAGAATCTCATCGGATACAGCCATCTTAATGTATATAATGGCCTTCTTGTTCAAAGTAAACCATGCATCTTCCGACATGTCCTCTGGTTTCTCTGCCTCCAATGCCCTGTCACAATCTTTCAAGAAGAGGATTCCCTGAATTCTCTCCTTCCATAAGTCAAAACCTGTTCCTTCAAACCGTCGAATCTCAAATAGATTCTTCACATCTGAGGAGGATGACGCCATAGTTGCACAATGAAAAAACCTGTTGGAATTTTGGGAAAATGCACCAAAATCAAAGTGCAGCCTCCAAAAATGATGCACTACAACTCCAAACGGTCACAGGAGCAATTTGGGACAAAAATGGGGTGATTCTGGGCACAAAACTGATCTCTGAATTTTTTGTGCAGAGAATTTCAGAAACTCAGTTTATGCTCAAAAACAACTAATTTTGTTGTTTTTAACCTCAAAGAATGTACATAAGGCTAATACTAAGCCTTTAGATGCATGTAGGAGCAAAAGCCCCAATTTTTGCCACTGTTTTACAAGAAATTATGGCAAAATACTCCACAACTTCTCATACATAGGTCAATTTTGCTGAAACTATAAAAATTATAGCAAAATGTATCTCCCACTATGTGTGCTCAGCCAGTTGAGAGTGAGAAGACCTGCAAAAACTCAGAAATTTGCTGGAAAATCTGATATTTTGCTGAAAAACACATGTTCTTGCTGGAAACTTTGAGATTTTGCTGAAAAACACCTGTTCTTCGCGATAAAATCAGAGAAAAATCACTTTCTTCGCGACAAAAAGCTTGAACATCACTGAAAATGATGGTACAGCAGATTTTGGACCCTTTCTTCGCGATGAAACTTGATGATTTTGCCAAATGGTGAGTGTATGCTGCTGTAGAGAACCTGCGCAGCAGATTTGAGGCCCAATATAGGCTCTGATACCAGTTGTTGAGCTGAGGAGATGTGCTCAGGTGATGCAGCAGCTGATGAAGCAGCTGTGGTAATACCCCCCTTGGCTGAGTAGAAGGGGTGGAGGTGCAAGGAGCAGCCCACGCAGCAGATAGACAGAGATGGAGAGAGAGAAATTCGAATTTGGAGAGAGGCAGCTTGTTTGGGGCTTCACTAAAGAAAGAAGTGAGCCCTAAGTTTATTTGAGTTCACTTTTATAGGACCTGGCCAAGTTCACATTGAACTTGGCCAAAAGAATAAATAATGAGTACATTAAGCCTTATAAAAGGCCTATACAAATGTGTACAAATAAGGGGGTCATTTAGGACCTTTACCCCAACAGGGTCTAATGGAATCGGAGATGAGAGTGTGAATGTGATAAATGTATGGTCAACACCAAGTGTGCGTCGTCCAATACTAAGTGAGGGGATGAGTGAAGCTCCAGAGGTGGTACCCGAAATGTAGTCGACTATGCTCTCACCTCCTCCGTAAGGGAAGCAAGTAAATCTGCCCGAACCTTGCCAACGATTCATCCCTTTATATATAACGAGATGATGTCAGCTACCTTGCTGGAGTAGATGTCCTCCATAGCCGGTGGTGTCCTGACTCATACCTGCCGATACTCTGCTGGTGCTCATCTCATTAGGGTCTCTGGCCCTCATGAGATGTGGGTGATCCATGTCGTATGCCTCGCACTGATGTGACTGAGTGCGGCCATTGAAGTCCCCCATAAGGAAGACTTCACCTAGTGTTCTGTAATGTAGTATCTCATGTGAAAGCGCTGTGTATGGCAAGTCTCTGTCTCGGATCGGTCCCCCCCAGATCCTGTCCTGCGTATCGAGATCCGCCTGGTGGGAAGTAGCATATAGCAATGTAAATGCAGCCCCCCTTCATAGTCACAGGGGGATGCATCCCGAGACCCTAGGGATGCCGGGACGCCGTCCCCGACCCCAAAATCTACGGGACGGAAAACGTCCCCAAGCACTCTTCTGAAACAAGCTTCCATCCCCGGGACGCGTTCCCGGGATGGCCATATGTGATAAAGCTGATTCGGGACGTGGACGGTTCCAATGGCGAGCCAAATTTTGGAAGAAAAACACTTCAAAAGTTTTTTAATCTTTCCACTAATGTTTGCACCCTTTTTGGAGGGCTTCTTGACATGAAGATGGTTGCAACTTACCTACTTACATGGTTGGGTGACAAGTTTTTTATTTCTATTAATGACATTAATGATTAAGTGTTTGCTAGGTTTAGTGGGAGCTAAAATTGATGATGAAAGGATATATTGTTTATTAAAAGCAAAAAATTTGTGGAGCTTATTCCTGTAGAGAAGGAGAAACTTGCCTCTCTTTCAAGAATGGCTATCGGAGGGGTTGTTAGTGCACCTGTTAGCAGGGTACCAGGGTACTGGCCTCTCAAGCAATTTAGGAGTAGAATATTGAAGAGGAAAAGAAAGAGCTTAAGGAAGATTCCAATGAGGACATGGCATTCCATTTTCTTTATGAGAATTGTTCAATGATCTCTACTTTGTAGCTCTCTTTAGGTGAAATGCTCAATTCCTAAAGATGGATATGGTCTCCAAAGCTCTGAACTCTTTGCATTTCTTATCCATGCATCATCATTGACTATGTGGAAGGGATGCCATTTTGTGAATATTGGTGGCTTGTAACAATTATTTAGGTTGCCATAACCCTTAGAACTTTGATGGTGGTGTTGATGTATTGGTAGTTGGAAGAGTTTTGCTTTGTACTTGTCCAATGTTTATACTTAAAAAACACCTTTGTTCTATGGTTTTCTTGTTATAGGTCATTTCATATGCTAACAAAATCATTCTATATGACTTCTCTTGGATTATTTTGAAAATATTAGCATTTTTTTGGTGTCGTCCTGGGGACGCGTTCCGGGGACACCCCAAGCTCCGTCCTCGTCTCGGGGACACCACCGTTCCCAGGACCGGTCCCCGTCCCCGTCCCCTGGTGACTTGGCCCTTGTGATATCTCCATGTGAACCCACATGTATCGTGCCTCCTCATCTCTACCTATAATATGGATCCGGCTCTGTATCTCCTGTCGAAATACGATGGCCACTCCTCCTGATCGTCGCGCTGTACTCTGTCTTGTCGTGGTCCTGAATGCAGATTCCCAATGAAAACCTGCAATGCGTGGTAGACCTCTCTCTGGGCTCTCGTTTCTCTCTATGATGCACACAAAGTCATGTGATGCCAGGATCTCCTCGAGTCTGTATGGTCGCGTCCACAATGCCCCGTTGCAGTTCCACACTGCTCCTCTGAGTGGTGTCTCTTTGTGTAGTGATGTCTCATAGGCCGCGTGGTCCTATTTGATAGGACGTCCATCTATGAAGACCTTACCATCACGGTAAAAGGCCTTTCTCCCCTCTTAGCGTGCCTGGAGTATCTGTGGCATGCAAGCGCGTCGGTGTGCCACCTGCATCCTTGTGAGGTCCTCGTCCATGTAGAGGGCGCCGCCGGGTAGTCCACGTAGTACTGATCGACGTCTAAAGAAGGCGGTCCGTGCCTCCTCGGAGCTCATCTTAAGGATGAGTGCTCGTAAACGCGATGTATCCCTCCCAACCCTCCATGCGCCTGTGAAGGGCATGCTCTCGTATCCAAGTCGAGGACAAATGTCAGTTGCATCGGCCTCCGGTGATGCTCCCTCAGGTAGGCCTGTAATCCGAATGTGAAGTTTTCGAGTGTGTCGAAGCCTCTCCTCCTCAAGTGTATCTTGGCCTCGTGTGAGCTCTTCTTTTTGCACGTCTTCCCTAACTTCTTTCTTAACCCTTTTGTGTACTACTTCCACCCACGACTCTCGAGTGGATTCTACCTCTGTTTTGATTTCCTTCTTTAAGTCTTCTTTGAGTATCTCCACGTTGGAGATCTCTCCCTCTTCTTTCAAGTGCTCATAGGCTGTCCTCCAATTGTCTCGTTCTTCTGTGAGAGTCTTTACTCGTTCTTCGAGTCCTTTGACTTTATCCATTACTTGTTCTTCGAGTCCTTTGAACTTTTCCATCATTTTTCGTATCTCCATATTAAGGTTGGGGTCTGCTTCCTTTTTGGCCTCTTTGAGAGCTTTAGCGATAAGTTCGTCCACTTCCCTCCTGTCCATGAGAGCCATTTCAAAGACACTTTGAAACCCTATGATATAGGAACTAGGGAAATTAGAGAAGATGGAATTCGATTAGTATGCACTTTGCTTCCATGGGAAATTGATAGCCCTAAGAAATTGGAATTCGAAATGCGTTCTGTGAAACCCTAAATCTTCTTTAGGGTTTCGGGGGCAGCAAGGGTCCTTTTAGGGTTTTGAGGGGGGCAACGGCCGCAGAGGATGGGCAGAGATGTGCGTGCAGAGAATCGGGGCGGGTCCTTTTAGGGTTTCGGGCTAGGGTCTCGGGACCGCAACAACAGACGGGGCTAGGGTTTCGAAGCAGACGATGCATGTGACAGGGCAGAGGGCACAAGCGACGGGGACGAGGGGGGTCATAGGCGGCGGGGCAGAGGGGGGCACAGGCGATGGGGCAGAGGGGGGGCACTAGCGGCGAGGCAGAGGGGGGGCACATGCGACGAGGCAAGGGGCTGAGGGCTCTGATGCGCGAGGTCGAGGCATAGGGCTGGGAGCAGGGGGGCACAGGCGGCGAGGCAGGGGGCTGAGGGCTGTGATGCGCGAGGTCGAGGCAGAGGGCTTGGAGCAGAGGGGGCAGATGTGGCGAGGCAGGGGGCTGAGGGCTCTGATGCGCAAGGTCGAGGCAGACGGTTGGGGGGAGGAGAGAGAGAGAGAGAGAGAGAGAGAGAGAGAGAGAGAGAGAGAGAGAGAGAGAGAGAGAGAGAGAGAGAGAGAGAGAGAGAGAGAGAGAGAGAGAGAGAGAGAGAGAGAGAGAGAGATTAACGTCTACCAAAAGGCCAAACTTGGGAGATAATGTAGACTGAAAACTAGAAGATGATGGTTTACCTAGCAATGATGGACTAGTGGAGATAAAGTAGTGGTGCGCAGGGGGAGCGTGGGTCTGTCTCTGTAGATAATGGCCACCTACTACATGGGACATATGTGGGAGTGAATATGTATACCCTAACTGTACAGATGGGTGGAGGAGGGTGGAGTATATGGTACATCGATGGTGGACTAAACATCTCCTGCAAGAGGGCGACCCAAGTTGTGCACCGATGCTCCATCATGTGGTCATGGGCTATCCTGATGCGAGAGATATCATCATGATGCAGTCGGGGGGGGGGAGAGAGAGAGAGAGAGAGAGAGAGAGAGAGAGAGAGAGAGAGAGAGAGAGAGAGAGAGAGAGAGAGAGAGAGAGAGAGAGAGAGAGAGAGAGAGAGAGAGAGAGAGAGAGAGAGAGAGAGAGAGAGAGAGAGAGAGAGAGAGAGAGAGAGAGAGAGAGGGAGGGAGGGAGGGAGGGAGGGAGGGAGGGAGGGAGGGAGGGAGGGGGAGGGGGAGGGGTGGAGAGGGGGGGGGAGGGAGGGGGGGGAGAGAGAGAGAGAGAGAGAGAGAGAGAGAGAGAGAGAGAGAGAGAGAGAGAGAGAGAGAGAGAGAGAGAGAGAGAGAGAGAGAGAGAGAGAGAGAGAGAGAGAGAGAGAGAGAGAGAGAGAGAGAGAGAGAGAGAGAGAGAGAGAGAGAGAGAGAGAGAGAGAGAGAGAGAGAGAGAGACCATCAATAAGAAGAAACACATGATATCGGCGTGGAGA
The DNA here is from genome assembly GCA_020310875.1 of Ceratopteris richardii. Classification (NCBI taxonomy): domain Eukaryota; kingdom Viridiplantae; phylum Streptophyta; class Polypodiopsida; order Polypodiales; family Pteridaceae; genus Ceratopteris; species Ceratopteris richardii. Next base: position 110,999,664 of record CM035406.1, read on the forward strand.
GTACGGTCATTTTTAGAGTCCATGTCCTCTTTCCGAAGGATCACCTCCATGCAAACTTTGTCTAGATGCTACAAGTCACTACTCCAATGATTGTCCAAAGTTGAGGTAGAGCACAAGCCAAAGAGGACTATGTGGGCAGCAGCCAAGAAGTTCCTCCTACTATGTGAAGGTGATCTCATTAAAAGAGGAAGGCATTCTGAAATGGGGAGACCTCGTTGACATGGATAATTTTGAGCCCAATTCTGGAATTGGATATAGGAGATTAATTTCAAATATTAGACCAATTTTTGGAGAGGGCCCAATTCCAGAAATTGGGCCAATTCCAAAAATTGGACCAACTCCAAGCGTGAACAAATTTCAGATGGACCACTTTCAATGGTAAGACCAATTCTTGAAATTGGATCAGCTCCTAGAGTTCCAACAATCTCAGATGAACAAATTCCACACGTGAGACCAATTGCAGAAAATGGAAGGAGAGACAGACCAATTTAACAACCTTCAGAACCCATTCCTGAGATGAGACCAATTTTTTCCTAAGGGCCAACCGGACCAAGAAAAATTTTTGCTGAGAATCGAGTAATAGAGCAAGCTAGTTCAGAATCTCTCTGCAGCAAATGTGGTATCAATGCAAGAAATCCACTTTGCAGAAATAGATGCTGGAATCCTCTCGTGGGCCCAAAAGAAAAGGTTAGAGGACCAAAACAAAGTCAAGAGCAATTTCTTGGAAAAGGGAGGACCTAGCTTGAAGAAGCTTTATTTTGAAGGAACAAGTGAAGAGGTAGATAAGGATTGCAAGGATACAATGAGGGAACTGAAAGAGTTATCAAAAGAACCATACATGGATTCTACCATCATCGACACCGAAAATCTTCTAAAGAATACTGATAAGCACGTATCTCTCTATGATCTCCTAAAAATGGATGAAAGGATTAGGAGTGATATTTTAGGGATAATTATGACATTCTGTCTACCACCTCCGGAGATCACAATTAGTGGTGGGCATGTGCAGACCCATATGATCATGCCAGGTAACACGCCTACTACTGACTCAAGAAGTCCAACAATCACCTTGACCATCAGAGGCACGACTTTTACAAGGGTAATTATCGATGGAGGATGCGACATTAACCTATTGGAATTTGGGGCCCCAGGATCGTTCCAATACTAAAACCTTTTGAGCATACACACTTAATTAATCAAGATGAAGGTGAGAGATAGAAAGAAAGAGATCTTGAGACAAGGATAGGGAACGCAAGCTGAATGCTTACTCACAAAAAAATAGATGTCCAAATTACAACATGGGAGTACTACTCAAATATATGATGTGGTGCACTCACTAATAGAAGAATAGCCAAGAAGATGATGATACAAAATTCAGATTATGCTGTTATAATCTGAGTGTGTGTGAAGTGAATGAGCAATGAAGCGAACCTAATTTTCACAAGATAGTGCAACAAATCTGAAAATCAGCAAACCCTAATTCTGAAATTAGGGTACGGAAACCCTAAAACAGAATATAAGGCTAACTTACAAAAGATAGCTGCTTCCAACTTGTAGAAGACTTCTGGCTCCAAGAGAGTAGCCTCTCCTTCACCAAAACTGCACCTCCAAAGCTTCAAAACTCCAAGAGCTGGCTTGTGTTGTGTCCTTATATCCAAGAGTGTGCCCAATATGGTCTTTATATAGGATTACCCCCAAGGAATAAAGCAAGCGACCAAAATTAACGAAAAAATCTGCTTTAAGCCCAAAAATCTGCGATCGTTTTTTTTAAAGTGCTTTTCGTTAATTTTTAAATCCATTCGCTGAAATTTGCTTTATTTAAAAACTTGATCGCTGAACTTAAGTTGCTTTTGGACCCAAGTGACTTATGAAGTAGCTTTTTAAAGTTTGAACCTTGAAATCTGCTTTTCCTCCATTTTGAGCTAGATTAGGGTTTGGATTATCTCCCTGCTCTGATCTCTGATGAAGAAATGAAGCATGCCACTAGATAGCTCTTGCCAAGCTCTATCTATCTAGCCTAAAAAAGTTTTACCCAAACTGTACAAAAAATGCTAAGTCCAAAATGTAGAATTGTTGGAATGTGGACCATATGTACATTGACTTCCAACAATCCCTCCTTCAATGTCATATTGGTACAAACTTCAATAATCTGCAAATCTTCTCATGGCTATCTCTAGTCAATGCTTTGGTAAATATATCTGCAATATTCTTACTAGAAGGAACATAAACTAGCTCAATGTGCTTCTTAGCTATCTGCTCTTGAATATAGTGGTAGTGTACCTCTATATGCTTTATCCTTGCATGATGCACTGGATTCTTTGCTATAGCTATAGCACTCTGGCTATCTGAAAATATCTGAATGGGTTCATTTACTCTCACATCTAGATAACTGAAAATTTTTTGCAACCAAACTAACTCTAGAGTAGCTGTAAATGCTGACGATATTTAGCTTCACATTATGAAGTGGCAATAGTGGGTTATCTCTTCGAAAGCCATGAGATAAGACAATCTCCAAGATAAAAACAAAATCCACTAGTACTTCTTCTTGTGTCTCTATCACTTGCCCATTCAGAATCTGAAAATCCTTTTAGTAACAAACGTATAGATTTTGAAAATACCATAGCATAATTTGAAGTTCCCTTCAAATATCGAAAGATCCGCTTTACTGCTTTCCAATGTAACAGTATCGGATTCTGCATGAACCTTGATACTTGAGAAACTGCAAACTGTATATCAAGACGTGTATTACAAAGATATATCAAGCATCCAACTGCTTGACTATATAAAGTAGCATCTGCATCTGCTACCATCTGTAAAGATGCGTTCTGATCCATAGGTGTTTGCATAGGTTTAGAATCACTCATCTGAAACCTTTCCAAAAGTTTCTCAATGTACTTCTGCTGTGTCATATAAATACACTCATCCTTGAATAGAAACTGAATCCCAAGATAATAATGCAAGATTCCCAAATCATTCACATCAAATGTTTGCTTCAATTGTTCTTTGAACATCTGCAAATCTTCATTTCTAGGACTTGTGACTATAATATCATCCACATAAATGATTGCTATAATCATCATACCTGGTTCAGCTTTGACATAAAGAGTAGGAACTGCATCTGAGTTATGGAAACCAATGGATAAAAGATATGTATGTATCTTTTCATACCATGCTCTAGGTGCCTGTTTTAAACCATACAAAGCTCTTATAAGCTTACATACCAAATGTTCTTTACCTGTCTCTTCAAAACCTTCTGCCTGCTGAATATACACATCCTCATGTAAATCACCATTTAGAAAAGAAGTCTTAATGTCAAGTTGATATATATGTCAACCAAAATGTGCTGCTAAAGCAAGTATTGACCTAATAACAGTCATCCTAGACGTAGCAGCGAATGTCTCATCATAATCAATACCTTTTTGTTGTGCATATCCTTTGACAACCAATCTTGCTTTGTACCTGTCAATAGTACCATCTGCTTTCCTTTTGATTTTGAAGATCCATTTTACACCTATAGCTTTCTTTACCTTTGGTAACTCACATAGCTGCCAAGTTTGATTCTTATGAATAGAATCAATCTCTTCTTGCATAGCTTTTCTCCAAATAGGAATGCAAAGTGCATCTTTAACACATGCTGGTTAATCTTCAACTGTCGTAAGTGCCAAAATATCATGAATCTCAAAGTCTTCAGCAAAACTTACATGATCTTTTTGTTGTTGTTGTCTAGTTTGACGCCTTGTTCTTCTTGTAAAAGTCTTTATACCACTATCTTTCCAAGTCTGATATAACCATGTAGGTGTATCCTTAAATAGTGATGGTACTCTTTCTGACCCTTCAGCTTCCACAGGTTCTGGAACTTGTCCTTCCGACGTACTAGGGCTTTCTGGAACTCTAACTTCTTCCATTTCTGAACCAAAGTCTCTTGTGGAACTGACTCTGTAGAAGGTTGTGAAATTCCTCTTTCTTCAACTCTTTCTTGAATCCTAGGAATTGTAACTCCCTCCTGATATGGCTGAACATGTAAATCCAAATTCCTTCTAAAAATTCCAAAGTCATTTTCACTACTGAACTCTGGAATTTCTGCTTCTTTATCATAAACCTTATTTTCAACAATATAAGCATTACGTGAAAGAATAACTTCAAATGTCTCTAGAACATAAAACCTGTATCCTTTACTCTCAACAGGATATCCAATAAAAACAGCTTTCTTTGCCTTTACATCTAGTTTGCCTTTGTCCTTTTTCTCAATATGTACATAAGAAAGTGATCCAAACACTCGGAAGTAACTCACATTAGGTTTTCTACCATAATAAGCTTCATAAGGTGTGATTACCTTTAAAGCTTTTGTAGATGACCTGTTCAAAATGTGATTAGCTGTAAGTACTGCATCAAACCAGAATTTTGGTGAAAGCTTCTTGGACGCCATCATGCTCCGCATCATCTCAACAAGTACTCTATTCTTTCTTTCTGCAACACCATTCTGCTGAGGAGTATAAGTAATAGTAAGGTGTCGAGTAATACCTTTCTCATCAAGAAATGTCTGGAACTCATTTGACAAGTATTCTCCACCCCTATCACTTCTAAGAATCTGGATAGTTTCTTGACTTTCATTTTCAACCATAGCTACAAATTTCTTGAACATAGGAAAGACTTCTGACTTGAACTTAAGACCATAGATCCATGAGTATTTCGTAAAATCATCAATGAATAGAACAAAATACCTTAAACCCTGAATAGAGTATGCTCTCATAGGTCCATTCACATCTGAATGAATAATCTGCAATTTCCTGGTAGCTGTAATATGACCATGTTTCTTGAAAGGTAGTTTATGCATCTTACCTTCAAGACAATCTTCACATATATCTGAATCATCTGGTAGCTCGAATGAGGGTAAAATCTCAACCATACCTCTGTCTTTGATACTTTTGAGAGCTCCAAAACTAATATGTCGAAATCTCTCATGCCATAGCTTCATATCTTCCACCGGTGACGAAGATTTGACTGCATATGCGTGACTGATTTTTGACAAAACAAAAATCCCTCCTCTATGCTCACCTTGCAAAATACACGTATCTTCTTTGTGTGATAAGATCTTACAAAGATCTCTCTCAAATACAACTTTAAAACCATCACCTAAAAATGCAGATATAGATAGCAGATTCTTCTTGTTTTCAGGTACATATAAAACATCTGAAATCTGAAAATTACCACCTTCTCTTGACTTTAGGGTTACTGGACCTATTCCGACAACATCCAAATCATTGCCATCTGCAATAGTAACTCTTCTACCTATAGAATAGGAAAGGGAAGAAAACACATCTCTACAACCTGTCATATGCTTTGTAGCACCTGAGTCAAATATCCAAGGATTTGCTGAAAGAACTTGTAAAGCTGCCTAATCAAAAGCTACTTCCTCAGTGGTGATACAGGCATAAGAATCACCTTGAGATTTCCCTTTTTTATCATCTTCTGCAACATTACCTGATGCCTTTTTCTTTTCTGCTGCAATCCGTTTATAACATGCTCCTTTTAAATGTCCAAGTTTCTTGCAGTAATGACATATTACTTCCTTCTTCTTAGAAGACTTCTCTTTAGATGTAGTAGAAACAGAATCTGAAGTAGAAGGTGAAAGGGACTTACTTTCCTTCATGGATTGCTTTTCCTTCTTCTCCTTCTTCTTCTTTTTACTCTTTGATGAAGATAAAAGTGCTTCTTCATTCTCTTCCATTCCTTTCAACTGATCTTCATCTTGAAGCAACAAGAATTCTAACTCTTCAAATGTAACTTCTCTATCTCTTGTGGTAAGGGTAAGAGTGGTTATGAAAGACTGATATGAGATAGGAAGTGAATTAATCAACGTATTTACCATTTCTTCATCAGATATCTCAAACTCCTACATTTAGAAGTTGATCTCTCAAGTCAACGAGTCTCATAATATGGGTTTGAATTGACTCACCAGCTTTCATCCTTTTATTTGCTACTTGTCTCCTGAAGTGAGCTTTCCTAGCAGGATTTCTGCTCTGAAAAAGATTCTCAAGCTTCAACCAAGCTTGTTTAGAACTTTTGCAAGATCTGATCTGTGGTAGAAATTAGAATATGCTGTTTGACACTCATTGCAATGTATGAGAGTGCTAAAGCATCTCTAGAATCCCATCTTGCCTAATCTTCAGTAGGAGGAACTCTAGGTAAAGACCTACTTGTGACTCTGGATGTCGAAGTGGTTACCTCTTCTTTAGTTGGTTCTGTAATAGTAATTCCAGTACCTCTTGAAGCTCCTGTACCTCCTTCTTCGCCTTTTCGTCCTTCTTCGCCTTTTCGTCTTGGTCTTCTTAAGGATTCATTGACGATAGTCCATAAATCCTTTGTCACTAACAAATTCATCATCATGAAACTCCACATGAGATAATTAGAAGATCCATCCAACTTGTCCTCAATCTCAATTCTAATCTCACTCATCTTAACTAAGTGTGTATGTCAACTATGCTCTGATACCAAGTGTTGGAATTTGGGGC
>CM035406.1:111016175-111023675 GCA_020310875.1 Ceratopteris richardii
GCTGTGAGTAGGATTGGTTATCCTTGGGAGGGTCCATCGGGGCAAGTCTTACGTACCTCTGAGTTCCCCAAACAAAAGACATTAGTTGAGACAGAAATGTTGTCATTGAGGAGCTCATGGGAAAAGTATGGCTCCTCTATTCTATGTGATGGCTGGTCAGACATGAGGAAGAGGAATGTTTACAACATTCTTGTCTCCTCGTGCAAGGGCACAATGTTCTTACGTGGCATACCTGCACATGCACCTGGCACAGTGGGTACTGGCCAATTCATATTTTCACATGTTCAAAAAGCCATTGAGGATGTGGGGAGTGAAAATGTGGTGCAAGTTGTGACCGACAATGGGGCTAACTGTGTGTCCATGGGGCGTATGGTTGAGGATATGTATCCCAAAATCAAATGGACACCTTGTGCATCACATAGCTTAGATCTACTTATGGAAGACATAGGGGGAATTCCATGGGTAAGAACCATCCTAGATAAAGCCAAATTTATAGTGAAGTTTGTCACTAGCCGCCCTAAAGTTTGAAAGAAACTTGGAGAAGCTTGTTGAAGGTAGAAAAGTGCGTTTCGAAGCGATGAAGTTTGGTCAAGCCAACCGGCACAAGACCAGCCCTTGAGCTTATGGAGACTCAAATAGACCTTATAGGCATGCTATAAGTGCAAAGAAACACACTATGTACTTTGGAGCATCAAGGAGAATGAGTCGATACAAAACAGATAGGTTCGCGGGTCGACTAGCTCCAAAAACTTACTATCTATGGAAGAGACAATGAACTTCAAAAGCCCATAGCGACCAGTGTGATTACAATTAGGAAAAATCCTTTTATGGGAGTGATAAACATAGGGTTGAGTGTATGGAATGCACAAAAGTATAAGGAATAAGCAAAATATGCTATAGGAATGAATGCGACATTCACCGGTGGTACTTCCTATTTTTCAGGAATACGCAGAGATTGAACTCGAGACAGAAAAACTGAGATTTCTCCAAATCTACTGAACCAAATGCTTTGAAACTTTATAGGCATTATCTAGACACTTATACGTTTCCAACGAGTCATCTTGCACTCAATTTGGAGCTCTGGAGAGAGAGAGGAGCAGCCTCTGCAAGATTACTGTTGGCGAAGAAGATGATGCAGAAAATTGAAGGAGCAAGACAATGATGGTCACAAGTGTATGTATATTGCTTCCATGTAATGTACAAGTGATTTCAAGTCTTTATATAGACTCTAGGAGTGTTCCACGACTTTTACAAGTTGAATTTGAATTCAAATGAAGGTGGGAATGGTTGTTGGAGGGAATCGATTCACTTTCCTACAATCTAGGAAAAGTGAAGATCTTGATTGATCTACTTTTAGGTGATTGATTGCTTGATTGAATGCAACTTCAACCACCACAAATTCGTGGGATTTGGGCTCTATATTTGTACCTTTACATGTGTAAAGCTCAAGGCTTTTACAAGGATAAATGAGCCATCAAAAATCTCTCAAAAAAAAAAACAATAAATGAGCATAATAAAAAAAGAACTTTCCAACGGATATTCTTTCGACGTGATAGCCTTTGATGTAGGTCAAATCCACCTCAAGCATAGTGTAAGCTTGATGTTCCAAGAGCTCCCCCTCAAGCTAAAGTATGCTTGAGTCTTCATTCTCTGATAGGTTGAATACCTGCCATAGCTTTGAATCTACAAAGCTTTATTCCATAAGTGCCTTCGTCATCATATCCGCTGCTTGCTTTTCAGTGGGAAGAAAAGAAATGTCAATTTCCTTTCCCATGAGCTTCTCCCTGATGAAGTGGTAATGGACTTCTATGTGCTTGGTTCTCGCATGAAAAATAGGATTTGGCGATAGATGCATGGAACTTACATTATCTCCAAATATGTGAGGTTTGGAACTCACAAGTCCCAAATCTGTATACAATGCTTTTAACCATATTGCTTCTTGAGTTGCTATGGTCAAGCCTCTGTACTCTGCTTCAGTTGAGGATAAAGCAACTATTGGTTGCTTCTGGGAACTCCATGACACTAGCTTCGAACCTGCAAATGCTAAGTAACCAGATGTACTTTTTCTATCATCCTTAGCTCCTGCCCAATCTGCATCTGAGTAGATTTTGATATCCAAACCAGATGTACTTTTTCTATCATCCTTAGCTCCTGCCCAATCTGCATCTGAGTAGATGTTGATATCCAAATCTGAAGAGTAAGGATAGAATATACCTTCGTTGATTGTACCTTTGAGATACTTAAGTACTCTCTTAGTCGCATCCATGTGTGGTCTTCTCGGTGAGTGCATGAACTGACTAAGCACTCCCACACTATATGAGATGTCTACCCTTATATGAGTAGCATATATCAAGCTACCTACCAAGCTTTGATACTCTTTAATGTCTTCAATTTTCTCACCTTCATAAACACTTAGTTTATGATTCATCTCCAAAGGTGTACCTGCAGGTTTAGTGTTCTCCATTTTGAACTTGAGAAGCAGATCTTGAATATATCTTCTTTGAGTCAAATACATTCCTTCATCTGCATATATCACGTGCATACCTAGGAAATATGTGAGCTTACCTAGGTCACTGATTTTGAACTCCTCTTGCATGTGTCTCTTGATCTTTTGAATGCCATTTAGATCATTACGTGTTACAATAATATCATCTAAATATACACATAGATAGATAACCTCATTGTGATCCCTTTTGATGAATAGAGAAGGATCTGAGTTGCTAGCTTTGAACCCTTGATATTGAAGATATGTAACCAACCTGTAATTCCAAGCTCTTGGAGCTTGTTTCAATCCATACAATGCTTTCTTAAGTCTGCAAACATAAGATGGATGATTAGGGTTTTCAAAGCGAGGTGGTTGTGACATGTATACCTCTTCACTTATCCAACCATTTAAGAATGCATTTTTCACATCAAGTTGGAGGAGTCTCCAATTCCTTGCAGGAGCTACACTTATCAATGTCCTGATTGTAGTCATCTTTGCAACTGGTGAGAATGTTTCCTCATAGTTTATACCATGAGTTTGTGAGCATCCTTTAGCAACTAATCTTGCCTTGTACCTGCAAACTGATCCATCTGAATTTCTTTTAACTTTATATACCCATCTGCAATCAATTACCTTTTGATTCGGCGACATTGGAACCAAATCCCAAGTGTCCATCTCCTTGAATGCATCTATCTCTTCGTTCATGGCCTTTTCCCAATTAGGGTTTCCCTTTGCCTCTTCGTAGGTTGAGGGTTCCTCTGAAATAGAGTCTTTTGCCAAGTAGATTGAATGCTTTGTAACAAACGTGGAATCATATCCATACCTTTCTGGTTGTTTCTTCTCTCTTGCTGATCTTCTAGGTGCTTGTTTGGAGCATTCTCCAACCTCTTGCATCTTTGCTTTGCCTCTTGACTTCCATAGCTTGTAATCCTTTTCTCTTTCATCTTGGTCATCGTCTGTATCACTTCTTGGATCTTGGACCTATGTATCATGCTTGCTTCCTAATTGATGAGAGTTAGAATCAAGATCATATGGTAGTGTTACCTTTTGTTTGTCTTCATCATACCAAGACCTGTGTTCTTCAAACACAACATCTCTACTTGTAGTGAATTGCTTGGTTTAAGGATTGAAGAACCTGTAACCCATCTGAGTTGAATCATATCCAATAAACACTGCCTTTGTTGCCCTTTCATCTAGCTTACCTCTTATTTGTGATGGTACATGAACATAAGCTAAACAACCAAAGACCTTGCAATATCCAAGACTAGGTTTTCTTCCATGCTATGCTTCATAAGGAGTCATATCTTGAAGTGATTTGGATGGTAGTCGATTGACAAGGTACACAGCAGTTGAAATAGCTTCTGCCCATAGATAATGTGGTAACTTCTTTTCTTCAAGCATTGTTCAGGCTGATCCAACCAATGTCTTGTTTCTCCTCTCTCCAATTCCATTTAGTTGAGGAGAGTACATGGTAGTCACTTCCCTTTTGATACCTTTGTCCTGCAAGAACTCATCAAACTCTTTGGAGAAGTATTCTCCCCCTCCATCAGATCTCAGCTTCTTTAGTGATCTACCTGTATGATTCTGCACATGTGCAAGATACTTCTTGAAGCAATCAAACACTTCATTCTTACTCTTGATAAAGTATAGAACAGTCCATCTACTATGGTCGTCGATAAATGAGACATAATACCTTGATCCTGCCAATGAAGGTTCTTGACTTGGTCCCCATACGTCTGTATGTACTAAGTCCAATAAGTTGTTGTGGATGTAGCCTTTGTGGTTGAATGGTTGTCTTTGTGCCTTCCCAATCTGACATGCATCACACCTGTTGATCATGTGTTGCTTTGATATGTTCGGCAGTCCTTGAACACTTTGATCCCTGCATATATCCTTCAAGGTTCTTTCATTCACATGAGCAAGTCTCTTATGCCACACTTCAAGCTCACTTAGGGTTTGAGACCCAAAGTTGAATAGAGCTATGTTCCTGGTATCTCCTACTTCAAAAGTAAAGAGCCTACCATGCTTCTTATCTCGGGCTATCTTCTTGAAGCCTTGACATGGATCTTCTACAAAAGCTCCATGTTGGGTGAACCTAACTTGCAAGCCTTTTTCAACTATTTGGCCTACACTTATTAGGTTTTTAGTGATAGTGGGTACATAGAGAACCTTACTTAGAATGTTTGTCCTACCATTGGAAGCTTTGACATTACCAATCTTCTCCACATTGTGCTTCGTGTCATCCCATGTTTGCACTTCATGTCTATGCTTTGGACTTTCCAAATCAGATAGAAGAGCAATGTTGCCTGCAACATGATTCGAACATCCTGAATCTATGTAGAACAAATGATCATCTTCTTTACCTTCTTTGTGGCTTAGATTCATAAGAAGTAATGAGTCTTCATGTGGTTGATCTTCTGAATAATTGTTGTAGTCCCTTCTATTGTAGCTTCTATTGTTATTGTTGAAGTTGTGTCCACCTCTGCCTCTATTGCCGCCATATCCACCTCTTCCACTTCCTTTCTGGGTCTTCCCATTGAACCAACAATTCTGAGTGGTGTGGTTGGTCTTATCGCATATGGCACAAGGTTAAACATTTTGACCTTTGGCTTTCTCTTGCTTTGGTCCTTTCTTCTTCCCTTTCCACTTGCTCTTGCTTGCAAAGTTGGCTTGGGAAGTCTCTTCTTCGTCTTCTTCCTTCTTCTTGCCTTTCTGCTTCTTATCCTTCTTATCTGTATATAGAGCACTAATTGAATTACCATGATAAGAGTTACCTTCCTTTATGCTATTGTTGGCTTCTTGATTGAAGAGTTGTCCAAGAAAGATGTTGAAATCTGGAGTTTGCACATCCATGATGAGATCATAAGCTGTCGTGAAGGATTGCCATTGCTTATCACTTCGAATGCCGTTGAGAATTTGCCTCATGATGACCTCTTCTTCAATTAGCTCTCCAATGGATGCTAACTGATCCACGACCTCCTTGACCTTGGTAACAAACTCTGTGATAGTTTGTTTAGATGTCTTCTTCATTTGGTTAAACTCGTTTCAAAGATGATTCTTTCTTGCTTTGGTACTAGCAGAAAAGAAAGTCTCGAGGGAATCCCAAGTCTCTTGAGATGTCTTGCATCCTCTAATATGTGGTAATAGAAAGTCAGAGATAGAGTTTAGTATGTACGACCTTGCTTGAGCATCTCTTGCGCACCAAAGTGTGAGCTTATCTGTCTCCTCTTGTGTAGGTCCTCCTTTGGATCTTGGAATAGGCATAGCTTCATCACCTGCTACAATTTCATCAAGATTTCTACCTTGCAAATAGGCCTCCATTCTGATTTGCCAAGCCGCGTAGTTGTGTCGATCAAGCTTCTCGATCATTGAGGTAAAGCCGTCACCCATCTTGATCTAGCTCTAATACCACTGAAAGAAACTTGGAGAAGCTTGTTGAAGGTAGAAAAGTGCGTTTCGAAGCGATGAAGTTTAGTGAAGCCAACCGGCACAAGACCGGCCCTTGAGCTTATGGAGACTCAAATAGACCTTATAGGCATGCTATGAGTGCAAAGAAACACACTATGTACTTTGGAGCATCAAGGAGAATGAGTCGATACAAAACAGATAGGTTCGCGGGTTGACTAGCTCAAAAAACTTACTATCTATGGAAGAGACAATGAACTTCAAAAGCCCATAGCGACCAGCGTGATTACAATTAGGAAAAATTGTTTTATGGGAGTGATAAACATAGGGTTCAGTGTATGGAATGCACAAAAGTATAAGGAATAAGCAAAATATGCTATAGGAATGAATGCGACATTCACCGGTGGTACTTCCTATTTTTCAGGAATACGTAGAGATTGAACCCGAGACAGAAAAACTGAGATTTCTCCAAATCTACTGAACCAAATGTTTTGAATCTTTATAGGCATAAACTAGACACTTATACCTTTCCAATGAGTCATCTTGCACTCAATTTGGAGCTCTGGGGAGAGAGGAGCAGCCTCTGCAAGATTACTGTTGGCGAAGAAGATGATGCAGAAAATTGAAGGAGCAAGACAATGATGGTCACGACTCACAAGTGTATGTATATTGCTTCCATGTAATGTACAAGTGATTTCAAGTCTTTATATAGACTCTAGGAGTGTTCCACGACTTTTACAAGTTGAATTTGAATTCAAATGAAGGTGGGAATGGTTGTTGGAGGGAATCAATTCACTTTCCTACAATCTAGGAAAAGTGAAGATCTTGATTGATCTACTTTTAGGTGATTGATTGCTTGATTGAATGCAACTTCAACCACCACAAATTCGTGGGATTTGGGCTCTATATTTGTACCTTTACATGTCTAAAGCTCAAGGCTTTTACAAGGGTAAATGAGCCATCAAAAATCTCTCAAAAAAAAAACAATAAATGAGCATAAGAAAAAAAGATCTTTCCAACGGATATTCTTTCCACGTGATAGCCTTTGATGTAGGTCAAATCCATCTCAAGCATAGTGTAAGCTTGATGTTCGAAGAGCTCCCCCTCAAGCTAAAGTATGCTTGAGTCTTCATTCTCTGATAGGTTGAATACCTGCCATAGCTTTGAATCTACAAAGCTTTATTCCATAAGTGCCTTCATCATCATATCCGCTGCTTGCTTTTCAGTGGGAACAAAAGAAATGTCAATTTCCTTTGCCATGAGCTTCTCCGTGATGAAGTGGTAATGGACTTCTATGTGCTTGGTTCTCGCATGAAAAATAGGATTTGCCGCTAGATGCATGGAACTTACATTATCTCCAAATATGTGAGGTTTGGAACTCACATGTCCCAAATCTGTATACAATGCTTTTAACCATATTGCTTCTTGAGTTACTTGAGTGGGAACAAAAGAAATGTCAATTTCCTTTGCCATGAGCTTCTCCGTGATGAAGTGGTAATGGACTTCTATGTGCTTGGTTTTCGCATGAAAAATAGGATTTGCCGCTAGATGCATGGAACTTACATTATCTCCAAATATGTGAGGTTTGGAACTCACAAGTCCCAAATCTG